>JABXJD010000412.1:230000-470234 GCA_013375575.1 Percina caprodes
TTTCCTGTAAGAAAGTCAGTATAATTTTAATTTTTTTAAATACATTTTTATTTTTATTATTTTCAACATACAGATACAGCAGAGAAACACCAATTGAACAATTGAACAATAACAACAACTTTTGCCCGCCCCCCACCCTCTGCAGTCTCAAGGAAAATAAAACTAATAAACAAACAGAAATCACACCTTGCCTAGTGACTCTCCTCTAGTTCTTGTGACACTGAGGTCATTAGGGCAGATATTTTCCATAGGTTGATATTCGTTGCACTAGCTGAAGCAGCTGCCTTGAAATATTCATTTTGTAGATGATTTACATCTCTATTACATGAATGTGCCCATTCGGCCCCCTGATGGTAAGTGACAGGATTGAAAGTTCAGCCATCCTGACAATTTCCACGTATACATGTCTCTAGTACCCGTCCGGAGTTAGGTGGTAAATTTGTAGCAAAGGGTGAACTGTTAGAACTAAGCAAAGTGTGGTAAAAACATTTGTAAAAAAATCCCCTAACCCTGAGACTGCAGATCCCCTACCGTCTCTGTAAGTTACGTGTCTGCATCAACGCAGCTCACGCAAAACTCCAGCTCAAAGCTGCCCCCGTATAAAGTCATAGGTTAATTGAAACAGGTCTGGTGCATTCTTATGTCAAACATGAACAATGTTACAAAAACCTTAGAACTATGCCCCAACCGTCTATTAACTTCTGAAATAGTCTATGTAAAAAGTACACCAGCCTAGTGAGAGTAATAAACATAGATTATAAATTGAACAGTCAGCCTAATTAAATGTTCCTTTAAAGCTTGGCTCCCAAACTTCCATACAGCGCCCTTGAGTCAACCTTGCACAGTGTTCCAGACTCCGCTAATCCACAGCAATGGGATTGTTCCTGTTTTAATAAAGGTTAAATAAAAATAAAATGAATCTGAAATTGGTCCAAACATTCCTCTATTCATTACCGACATACTGTAAGTTGGCTATGTTTAATTGTATTCTCTCCAGTTATTGTTGTTTGGTAGTTTAACATTATATTTTCCTACTTTGGGGACTTTTCATTTCATATTCTTTGTCTGACATTTTATATTCCCTGTTTGTATTTTCTATGACTGAATGTGGTTTTAAATCTGTTGAAGTCTCTTCAGACTAAAAGCAAAGACACTGCTGATGTTCTACAAAAGAAACATAAAAGGAAAGCAACCTGTTTCCAGCGGACACTAAAGAATGATGGAGCAGCAGGAACCAGACCAGGTCAAATAGCAAACAGCTGATTTATTCATCTGACTCCTAGAATAACGTCAATGATGGAGTAGTTTGAAATGTCTGGGAATGTGGAACAACTACATGCAAACTACATGAAATAAAACAAGGCCACATGCTGATTATTTGGGACTTGATTTGATGGATTTATTCTTCCTGTTGTGTCTCTGTTTAAAGTCCTAAATAAAAGTTAAAGTTAGCGTCCACTAAAAGTTCTGTTGTTGCTGCTGACAGACTCCGATTATTATTCTAAGTGTCTGACAACATTATGGGATGGATCCCTATAGCGATATATCTTTTAGTTAAAGAGTAACATCCTTTTAGTTCAGATCCTTTCTTTTCCAACCAGACCAGAGTGGTGATTGTCAGAACAGTGGAAAGATGAACCAAGACGGCTTTTCCTATGTATTTCTTCTTTTTCTATTGACTATAGTTGTGTTTGTTATTAACAGAAATCAACCAGTTAACATTTCAATGCGCCATAAAGATCCAACATTAAGGTTTTTTTACAGCGAGTTCAAAATGGAGCCAAAAACGGATTCCTCCCTAACGGCCGCTCTACTCTGCTTGATGCCCCCACTGTCCGGTAAAAGGTAGAGCAGATAAAAAGCCTAAATAACACTCAAAAGCTTCAAGATAAAAGACTTAAGAAGTCTTCGTCCAGGTTTAAGAGAAGGCCTGTTTCCAGCCAGACTATGAATTGATTCATGAATAATAATAATAATCCCTGTTACTGATAGAAACGTGTGTTTCACAATCACATTCATCATCATAAAGAGCTCCAGTTAGCATGAAGCAGGCTACAGCAGACTGGTCAACAGTACTACACAGGATATTAACAAGATTCTAGTATAAAATCACAAAAATAGGACACTGTACCTGGTAAATAGCAGAACAGAAACACAATCACATTCGTCACCATAAAGAGCTCCAGTTTGCCAAAATGAAAACAGAAATTATTCAGTTTACTGTTGCCATGGTTGTATCATAAAGTTAGGTTATCAAGCTAGGCTAACCAGACTAGCAAGCTAGCACAACGTGGTGAGCTTTTTCATTCAGGCTAAAACAAAAGAAACCAAACAACACGGGTCTCTTATATAAAGTGTGAGACCTCCCATGTAGATATACTATATGCATACTAACATATTATCCCAATGAACACATTGACCTAACTATAACAGTGGAGCTCAGTATATGTGACTTACCATGAAGCAGGCTACAGCAGACTGGTGAAAGTGTGTAAGAGTCCACCCTAAAGTCCGTGGAATAGCACCAATAGATGGCGCTCATGCTACCAATGGAAACCACCAGCCAAATGACAAGTTAGCCCCCAATGGCACGTGGAATTATTAACTCTACTACACTATTAACTAGACATGGTATACATCTCTTTAACCCTCTGAACCCTAAGGCCATTTTTACAGTTCATTGTCCGTCTGGATTTATTTTATAAAAAAGCTTGTAAAACATCAACCCTGTTGTCTACAGTCAAGATATGAACATCATTTTTTCAGGACAAACTGGGTTATTAGAATATTTGGGTTGCAGTGAGGTCACTTGAATGTTAAAAATGGATGTAGTATCTTAAAGACAAATAAATAAATAAAATGGAACATGAATCTTCCAGATATGTATTGATATCACACACAGAGCAGTAAAACCTCTAAAACACTTCTCATATGTCTTGGGAGTCACACTGTGAAGAAATAATCATTATAACTTATACAGTTGACAAAATACATACATTTTTTCAAAGAAAGTCCAGACGTTTTTGCCCTCATGACATTAACTTATGCCAATAAGCAACATAATAATGTCATATTTATTGATATTACACCCACAGCAATGCTACACAAGCATTTGTGTGTCTAAAACAGTTTTCCTATATGCAAAAATAAACATAATAAACATTGTAACTCATTTAAAGCACATACTATTCACATTTCTTCAAGAAAGGCCCAAATATATGCCAAATCTCCAACCAGTGGGGCCATTCTCCTCTGTAAAACGGTAGACCATAACATTACATGGAAACTGAATAAAGCTCAGCTGACACGCTCACGCCACGCAGGAGTGGGCTGGCGTTCTCAGACTGCTGAAGGGAGAGACCTATAAAAAGGATTATATTACTGTATTTGGGTTACTTTTGTAACACGTTACTCCCAACACTGCCAGGCAGTATACTGGATATTTAGCTCATTCAAGGTAAAAGACAAATGAAGACTTAACATTACAGCTGCTCATGGAGGTGCTGTGGCTTAGTTGGTTAAAGTGCCTGTCTAGTAAACAGGAGATCCTGGGTTCAAATCCCAGCCGCACCTTGTTGTTGGAGAGATAACCTCTGTTAGCATCCCATCATCATGTCTCCCCAGTCCCCATACTACCCATGAAGCCCTGGTTGCAAATGAAAAAGGCATGTTACAGTGCAGTACAAGAAATGAAACATTGAAGGGCAGTGACAATTTTTTATATAAGTAATACAATAAAAGTATATAAAATAGAAGATTGTAAATCGCTGCCCCTGTTTTAAACTTGGTCGAGAGTTTTTTAAATGACAAGTGCAACATGGACACATGTAATGTTCTGGTCCAAAACCACGTTACATGTCTGGAAAATCAGAGAATAACTTTGTTGCACTTGTTAACCCTTGTGTTGTCTTCCCGTGAAAAATCTTTCTTTTTGACACGTTTGTTGACACGTTTTATCAATGTTTTTAACTTTTTCTCACGTTTTTGTCCTTTTTTCAACACTTGACGTTTTTTTGAATGTTTGTCCTTTTTATGACATTTTCAACACTACGTAACACTAACTTATTAACTTTTGTTTTTCAGTTATTTTTGGAATTTATGGTCAATAATATAGTATTATAGGAATTTATACCTAATGTTTGAGTTAGAAAAGCAGAAATTATGAATTATTTAGAAATAAATAGAAATTAAAGGAAAGTATGTTGATGGTTAATCACAGATTAGAATATGTCAACTTTTACTCAATACTATTTCAAAAACACTTCAATTTTTTTTTTCAAATGCTATAAAACTGAATAAGACGCCCCAAAATTAATGAAAGTAGAGATTTGTACTTTCCAAAGAAGTTTGTGTGGAATAAATCATGTTATTTTGGGTAATTACAATTGGGTAGTTAAAAAGAACATTGATTTAGAAAAATGGGTCAATTTGACCCAAGGACAACATGACGGTTAAGAATACACCACCATATGCAAACATTAAATTAACTGATAATGAGGCACTGCTGGGATTTGGACCCAGGATCTCCTGTTTACAAGACAGGCGCTTTAACCACTAAGCTACAGCGCCTCCTGCAGGTCTCCCTTTCATGCAAGAATACAATGAGCTAGTGAACAGGGTTCCATCCATCCATCTTCATCAACCAACTCCAGCAGGGACCCCAAAATTCCCTTTTCCGAGCAACTGGGGGATCCTGAAGCGTTCCCAGGCCAGGTTGGAGATATAATCCCTCCACCTAGTCCTGGCTATTCCCTGAGGCCTCCTTCCAGCTGGACGTTTCTGGACCATCTCCTGAGGGAGGCCCCTGGGAGGCATCCTTACCAGATGCCTGAACCACCTGGTGGACCGAGCTTCACTGGTTCTATGGGGGTGATGAGATGTGAATGAGAAGGAGTGGGCTGGCGTCCTCAAACTGCTGAAGGGAGAGATCTGCCAGGTACTTGTACCTCTTCTGCAGACTGGCTACTGGATATGATTGATGCGCCAAGCCTAGGCGAGTTGCTATGAAGGCTCTGCAAATGCGAAAACTCTTCTTGGGCTGAGAGACAGGGAGACATGGAATGACAGCTTCAGCACTTGTTTTTAACAAGCCAGGACTAGGTGGAGGGATTATATCTCCAAACTGGCCTGGGAACGCCTCAGGATCCCCCAGTCGCTCGGAAAAGGGAAGTTTGTCCAGTCCCCTGCTGGAGCTGGTCAACGAAGATGGACTCATTGTATATTTAGATTATACAAGGTTAAAGTATTCAAGAAGGTGCTGTGGCTTAATTGGTTAAGGTAACTGTCTAATAAGCAGGAAATCCTGTGTTCAAATTCCAGCAGCACCTTGTTGTTGCAGCAATTACCTCAGTTTGCATCACCATGTCTACCCAATCCCCATGCTGTACATTAAGCCCTGGTAGCAAGTAAAAAAAGGCATGCTACATTTACATAGAAACACTTTGTTAATGCTGATTTAAGATGATACATGAGATGCAAGTTTAAGCTACAACATGCTCCTAGTTCTTTTTTCAGGAAGAATGGCAAAACCTGCCTTCCCTAGAGCCCAGGTGTTGGTCTCTGAGATCAACTTCTCCAGAAGTCTCCCATATCAGGAACAAGAGAACATCAGACAATTAAACAGGTACATCACTAAAAACCTGAACTTTATTCCAGAGCTGGCCAGAACTAACTTGGCCACAGTAGAGACCACATTCACTGGAACCCCCCCCCACTGTGGGCGTGGTTAATAAAAGTCCTCCTGCACACAGCTGATTGCAGTTGCAGTGTGAGTCCTTTGAACCATTCGCGGTTCATGTCACACAACGTGATGAGACAATATCTTTTGCTGACTTTAAAACCAAGTTACGCAGCAAGAGGACACAGAGAAGATGCAGCAACAGATGACAACGTGATGAAGGTGCAGCAGCAGAGAGCGAGAGGGATCTGTTTTTGTATTATTGGGTATTGGGGAAACAGAGGATGTGCTGGGAAAATATGGCACAAGTTGGGTGTGCTTGTGTAACTATGGCCGGGGGGGGGTATGTGGGACAGGAAACAGTCAACCATTTTTAATAAGGAACATTATTTTTTCTACATTTTTGGACTGAGCCTGTTTCTTTTTTTGCTCACAACCTCTCCACATTTAGAGAAAGTTCATTCAGAGGGAACGGATGATGCCGGCGAGCATAAAAACAGTTTTGCCAGTTGCTGTGGCAGCAGCTGACTAGTCTCCGTGTGGCGGTGGCGCTGCCAACCAATCAGCTGATTTGAATAATGGTTCAAATGGAATTGTAGTTAATGGTTTGAAGCTCATATTGAAGCTTCAGTGTCAGA
Organism: Percina caprodes; assembly: GCA_013375575.1. NCBI lineage: Eukaryota > Metazoa > Chordata > Actinopteri > Perciformes > Percidae > Percina > Percina caprodes. The sequence continues at coordinate 236,316 of JABXJD010000412.1, forward strand.
CTGCCATCACTAGGTGCTGGTCTTTGAGACCTCTTTCAAGTAACCTTGTCCACCATGGACAAGATCAATATTTTAAGATTGGCAATAGTGTTTGTTAATTAGAAAGCTTAACATGTTTTATTTTTACTCGTATTAGTTTTCCACATGTCTGCTACTACCACTCTGATCATATTCCCTTCCTCAATGCTTCATAAAGAAGCAAAGAACGATCATCAATGACAGAGAGCATATGAAGAGAATCATTACTCTCTGTCAGCTTCACGCTCAGAAAGGAACATCACGACTCATCATCGTGGTCAGCGAGAACAAACACTTTTGAAACACATTTCTCAAGTCAGAAACTATAGAAATGATCCCTGAAAGTATAGTCTTGGTTAGACTGAGGGTGAAAACTGCATCTCATCCACTGCAGAGTGATTGTCACTCAGGGTCCAGAGGTCCAGAAGCTAATGGTTACGTGCTCCAGATGACTCTGAGGTGAGAACATCTATGTAGATCTTTAAGAAGACCGATATGTAGATTGAATTAGATTTTCAGTCACTGTTGTCTCAATACTTCAGTGTCAGCCTGGTTGTTTTGTGGGTGAGAGGAGCCTGCAACCAAGGTTGGAGTTTGGAGCAGCTTGGCCTCCTGGGAAACACAGGAAAATGTCATTATTATAGGACAGGGCTCAAGTTAACTCTTGCAGAGATCAACTGAATTATTAAGTTCATGTTACTTAGAAATGTGTTTTATTGTGACCAAAAAGCTTCTTCTCCTAACTTAAAACATTATGTTAAATCAACTTAAATACTTGCATTAATGTTAACAATTAAGTTCATGTTACTTAGAAATGTGTTTTATTGTGGCCTAAAAGGTAATTCACCATACTCAAAACATTACTTTGAATTAATGTAATTCTGACAGCAGTCTTAACTTAAATATTCTAGTGGAAAACGTTAACATATTTTTTTTTTGTAGACCCAATGTTTTATTTTTTAGAGTGAATATTATTTATGGTAACAGGTAAATATAATTTATATTATGGTTACCTACTTTTGCTATATTATTTTAATTACATATTCAATTTAATTTTAACAGCACTTAGTCACACTGCAATATTGTTTTTTTGTACTATGGCAACCGCACTTTACAATACCTTTTATTTGACGCCACTTTCCATTCAGTCTATACCTTCTGCTCATTGGCTGCTGTTTGCCTGTTTGTTTGTGTGTTTACTTGTTAGTTTTGTTGCTTTTACTGTAGGAAACCGCTGCTGCTGTAACAAGGGAACGTCCCCACTGTGGGATGAATAAAGTATTATCTAATCTACATCTTGCTTAAATGGTGTAGATGGAGCATCCTAAGCACCTTGGATCCGCATCATAGGGCCAAAAGCATTCCTCTGATGAGCCAACAGTCCATTTTTCACAGTGACAAATCTGATTGGTGGAACTCGCTGTTTTTCCATTTTTCGGACCAAAATGAGCCGACGCCCGCTGGAACTGTGGAGATACTAACGGAGATATTTCAGAGAAAGTCTGGAGACAGAAACGGAGACGCCTCGCTGAGTTTTGTGTGTTTGTGTCGACTTCAAAGAAACTTGTAAGAAAGTGTGTTTTCACCGCCGAGTGAACACGTACATGTCAATCAGCAGACTAACTGTCTAAGTTACCGTACAGTTCCTCTACGAAGAGGAGAAAACTCTTCCTCCTCCATGTTAACTTACAAATACTTTATTACACCTATGGATTGGATTTTATTTATGAATAATTTAGACTTTATTTTTAAATTTAGCATGGCCTATTCTGATTGGTTGTCTCTTTTTTTAAATGTAATGTTGCAAGGTGTTTCTGGGCTTATCTTTTTTTTTTTTTTTTTACTTGACCATCACCCAGCAAGTCAATGACAGATCGGAGTTGCATTTCCTTGATGAAAAATTGCTAAAAATCTCTTTTACGTGGCTCGTTGGTCTAGGGTATGATTCTAGCTTCGGTGCGAGAAACCGGGATTCAATTTCCGGACGAGCCCAAAGAACAGAGCATGGTTACATTTAAATTAAAGGGTTTCATGTCCAGGTTGGTATCAGGCACTCCTTGTAAATTCTGGAGTGTGGTCTAGACCTACTCTATCTGTAAAGTGTCTCGAGATAACGTTTGTTATGAATTGATACTATTAATAAAATTGAATTGAAATTGAATTGAATTGAAAAGTGTGAGACAAGATTAACAAAACAATGATTTCACAAATTCAAATGTTTCAATGCAAAACATTGGTAAGACACAGCATCAACATGTTTTAGTCTCAGCCACTCCCAAGGATTTTGGATCCTTTGTTGAAGTTTGTGTGTGTGTGAGAGAGTGTGTGTGTGTGTGTGAGAGTGAGAGTGTGTGTGTGTGTGTGTGTGTGTGTGTGTGTGTGTGTGTGAGAGAGTGAGAGTGTGTGTGTGTGTGTGTGAGAGAGTGTGTGTGTGTGTTTGAGAGAGAGTGAGTGAGTGTGTGTGTGTGAGAGAGTGAGAGTGTGTGTGTGTGTGTGAGAGAGTGAGAGTGTGTGTGTGTAAGAGAGTGAGAGTGTGTGTGTGTGTGTGAGAGAGTGTGTGTGTGTGAGTGAGAGAGTGTGTGTGTGTGACAGAGTGTGTGTGTGAAAGTGTGTGTGTGTGTGTGTGTGTGAAAGTGTGTGTGTGTGTGTGAGAGAGTGTGTGTGTGTGTGTGTGTGAGAGAGAGAGTGTTCGTGTGTGAGAGAGAGTGTGTGTGTGAGAGGCCTAACCATAGCAAAAGATATGCATTTTTTTGCATTTTTTGCATGGCTCAGGGTGGGCGGTCATCTGCCTCGACCGGTTAGGGGTGAGAGAAAGAGACAGACAGAGAGAGACAGAGAGAATTGCAGCAGAGGATGTTGAGCAGGAACATGGAGGCAGCAGGTGTCTCCAACCACAGATCCAGACTCCACAGATCCAGAGCCAGAAACACCTGCAGGAAGAGATAGGAGGAGAGAGGAGAGGGGCGAGAGAGCACAAGACTACAGGAAAGGGAAGAAGTCGAGTTAGTAACATGCATTAATGGGATGAGGTTGCATACAGATGGAGAGAAGGAGGAGGAGAGAGGTGCTTAGTGCATCATGGGAAGTCCCCCGGCAGTCTAGGCCTATAGCAGCACAACTAAGGGATGATTCAGGACTCTCCTGAGCCAGCCCTAACTATAAGCTTCATTAAAGAGGAAGGTCTTGAGCCTACTCTTAAATGTGGAGATGGTGTGCCTCCTGAACCCAAACTGGAACCTGGTTCCACAGGAGAGGAGCCTGATAGCTGAACACTCTGGCTCCCATACTATGGTACTATGAGCTCTTTAAGATAAGATGGTGCCTGACCATGAAGAGCTTTGTAGGTGAGAAGAAGGATTTTAAATTATATTCTGGATTTTACAGGAAGCCAATGCAGAGAAGCTAAAACAGGAGAGATGTGATCTCTTTTCCTGGTTCCTGTCAGAACACATGCTGCAGCATTCTGGATCAGCTGAAGAGTCTTTATGGACTTTTTTGAGCAGCCTGATAATAAAGAATTGCAGTAATCCACCTTAGAAGTAACAAATGCATCGACTAGTTTTTCTGCATCATTTCTAGACAGGATATTCCTGAATGTGATGACTACTGCACTGTGGAAACTTCGGTAGGCCTGGCCACGATTTCATGACAGGGAGATTTTTCCGTGAAGGTTATTGAGAGTTTAACTCAGCAGAGTTTGATTGTGCAAAGTCAACACAAAGAAATGTGTTTCCGCCCTGTTTCGAACAGGGGACCTTTTGCGTGTTAAGCAAACGTGATAACCACTACACTACGGAAACTGATGAAAAACATTATTTTGCATGTTCGTGGGGAAATGCACACATATTTTATATGCTTTGTCATGGATTTGAGTGACAGCGAATATCTAGTAAACCTAAATATATCTACATTATTTACTGTGGCAGGCTTGCTGGGCATGTACCGACAGAGGGCCACAACCTTGTGGAAGCAACACGTCAAACAAGATGCTGAGATTGTTCCTCATTAACCTGAGGTTAAATGATTGGTGAAACCCTCCTTTCCAGCACTTTGCAGAAGACTTTACAAGGGAGACACGCAATGTTGAAGAGGCGTGTCAACCAAGACAGCCCCTCCTCACCCAGAACTTTCAGCATTTCTGGACAGATTTCATAAATCCCTGGGGATTTGCCACTGTGGAGTTGAGGTCAACAGCGTCCCATCCTTACTGTACACAGCTTGTATGGTTCCCCGCTTGCCCCTCCAGAGATGGCGAACGGTTTTCCAGAAACACCTTGGTGCCGACCGAAAGTCCTTCTCCCAGCACTCTCCCACCTCCTGCTGCACCTTGTGATGTGTTGTTCATGTCCAGGTGTTGTGCTCTTTCCATTGCTTGACAATATTCCCATTTAGGGTCAGGAGTTCTCCTCCCATGCTGAACACAGCCTGATCAAGGCCCACTTTCCCCCTCATGAGTAGTCCAATGCTGACTTCCTCGAGGCCTTGTAGCATTGTTAAGCAGCTGGTAAAAAAATCTCTTTGCAAATCTCTGTAGTTCTAGAATGTTAAGCAGCAGTTCTAGAACGATAGGTTGTAGTTTTAGAATTTTAACAGTTGCAGTCCTAAAATGTTACTTCCAGTTCTAAAGTGTTACATTGTAGCTCTAGAATGTTAAGCATCAGTTCTGGAATGTTGCAATTCTAGAACAGTAGGTTGAAGTTTTAGAATTTGAACATGCATTGTCACCAGACTTTGGATTGATCTGAGGAACATTACGTAAGCGCTGAACACGATCGTATAATGCTGGAACATTTTAGTCTGGGAAATTACAGGGATTGTTACACTGGGATGGAACTGCCAATCTTGTGACTGACAGCCAATCCCATCCAATGAACCACAGCCACTCTCTAAAATACACCGCCCAACGTGGGGCTCGAACCCACGACCCTGAGATTAAGAGTCTCATGCTCTACCGACTGAGCTAGCCGGGCATTTCTTAAGTGTTTAGTTGTGGTCTTAAATTTTTCTTACAGTTCTAGAATGTTACTTGGCAGTTCTAGAATGTTAAGCAGCAGTTCAGGAATGTTAAATTGCAGTTCTAGAACAATAGGTTAAAGTTGCAGACATAAAATGTTACTTACAGTTCTATAATGTTATGTTGTAGTTCTAGCATGTTAGGTCTAGGCTCTAGAATGTTATACATGTTGTACAGTTGACAAAATACATAAATTTTTTCAAAGAAAGTCCAGACGCTTTTGCCCTCATGACATTTACTTATGCCAATAATCAACATAATAATGTCATATTTATTGATATTACACCCACAGCAATGCCACACAAGCATTTGTGTGTCTAAAACAGTTCTCCTATATGCAAAAGTAAACATTATAACTCATATAAAGCACATACTATTTCGATTTCTCTGAAAAAGGCCCAAATATAATCTCAAACCAGTGGGGTCATTTTCCTCTATAAAACGGTAGATATCTATCTTGTTTCGCTATAGCATCTTTGATCGCATACTAGACTCTTTGAATGGGAAGATTGACCTCTTTAGGACTCCATACTCTTTGGGTGACGTTGTCTCCCATATATGGGCATACTGCTGCATTTCTTCAGTAAACAAACAGAGAGCAGACACAGAGCAGTGGGAGCTAGCAGCAGAAATGAGCGATGAATTAGGGACATAAAGTGGATAAATCTTGGATGTAAGCAAGAAGATCTGTATGTTTCAACAAATCATCATTGTCTCATTTCAGTTGTACATGAGCGGTAACCAGTGAGTCCAGTGCATGGGCTGGCTTTTGACGAGCCCTAAACTGTTCGGTGCAACATGAATCATTCGTCTCTCCCAAAACAGACTCCGCAACTTGTCATCACGGATTTGAACCCCGGACCTCCCGCACCCAAAGCAAGAATCACACCCCTAGACCAACAAGCCCCATAAACAGTATTTTAGCAATTTTTCATCAAGGAAATGCAGCTCCGATCTGTCATTGACTTGCAAGGCAATGGTCAAGTAGTTTGGCATGGGGTCTTTTTATGGCTCCACTGCCAGATTCAGGTTTCTGATCACATTGGACAACAGAATACTTTTGAAGCAAAACCTTTTACTAAAATTCAACACAACACCTGCATGAAGCGATAGGAGGAGAGAGCCCTAAACAGCCCTAACTATAAGCTTCATCAAAGAGGAAAGTCTTAAGCCTACTCTTAAATGTGGAGATGGTGTCTGCCTCCTGAACCCAAACTGGAACCTGGTTCCACAGGAGAGGAGCCTGATAGCTGAACACTCTGGCTCCCATACTATGGTACTATGAGCTCTTTAAGATAAGATGGTGCTTGAACCTGAAGAGCTTTGTAGGTGAGAAGAAGGATTTTAAATTCTATTCTGGATTTTACAGGAAGCCAATGCAGAGAAGCTAAAACAGGAGAGATGTGATCTCTTTTCCTGGTTCCTGTCAGAACACGTGCTGCAGCATTCTGGATCAGCTGAAGAGTCTTTATGGCCTTTTTCAAGCAGCCTGATAATAAAGAATTGCAGTAATCCACTTTACAAGTAACAAACGCATGGACTAGTTTTTCTGCATCAATTTTAGACAGGATATTCCTGAATGTGATGACTACTGCACTGTGGAAACTTCGGTAGGCCTGGCCACGAGTTTGATTGTACAAAGTCAACACGAACAAAGAAATGTGTTTCCACCCTGTTTTGAACAGGGGGCCTTTCACGTGTTAGGCGAACGTGATAACCACTACACTATGGAAAAAATAATATTGAATTGGTGACCAGAGCAGCGTACTACTCGTCATTAATAGAGGAAAATAGGAACAGCATCACTTAATTATGGCTGCCGGCTTCGCTAACTTCACGTTTCTCAAAATAGAGCTGCCGATAACCAGAGTTGGTTTCTAAGCGGGTGTATCGCTGAGTGGGGAAAATCTGTTAGAAACGTGAACATGCTGGTGGTGGTCCGTGGCCTTTGAAAGCTTACGACTCCAGTTTAAAATCTCTATGTGTCAAAAATGAACATGTCTAACAGCATTTTAAACATTGACAGTAAAATATTAATGGTATATTTCCCGATGAACATGCAAATAAACTCTTTTCATGAGTTTCTGTAGTGTAGTGGTTATCACGTTTGCCTAACACGTGAAAGGTCCCCTGTTCGAAACAGGGTGGAAACACATTTCTTTGTTCGTGTTGACTTTGTACAATCAAACTCGTGGCCAGGCCTACTGAAGTTTCCACAGTGCAGTAGTCATCACATTCAGGAAAATCCTAACCTATACCCGTAGTGTAGTGAATGTCACGTTTGCAAGAAGTTTCCACAGTGCAATCAGGAATATCCTGTCTAAAATTGATGCAGAAAAACTAGTCCATGCATTTGTTACTTCTAAGGTGGATTACTGCAATTCTTTATTATCAGGGTGCTCAAAAAAGTCCATAAAGACTCTTCAGCTGATCCAGAATGCTGCAGCACGTGTTCTGACAGGAACCAGGAAAAGAGATCTAGACTTAGACTTACCTTTCTTAATGCTTTTGGTATTACTCCCGCAAGGATATTGAAATATCACTGAATAAAAGAAGAAACCTGAGTAAAACATATAATGTTAATGTTGTATATGGCATCAAATCCTGTAAATGCAACTGTGGTGGCTGGAAATCAAACCTGGGCAAAATGCTTGCACTGCTAATGGTATAAATCATAGTGGAAAAGTAACACACCTGTTGCCTTTCTGCTGGACAATACAACGTTCACTGCAAATCTTGTAACACAGACTGAAAATAAATGCTAAGAAATACATTGGTGGAGACTGGTGGCTTCCAGTACCTATGAGATAATACAATATTATTTGTGAAGGCACATCTACAATTTGGTATACTGTGATGTGTCATTGGTTTTCTACGACACTTAAAGAATGCCTCTCGTTGTCAGCAGGATTCCAACCTGCACGGGGAGAACCCAATGGATTTCTAGTCCATCACCTTAACCACTCGGCCATGACAACCTGAAAAGCAGTGCTATACCTGTTTGGACAAATGTTCATAAACTTTTCAATTAGTTAGTAGTAGTTACCAGACACGGGCAAAGTGCAAATCGTAGTGCGCTGCCTGTGTCTGTGGATCCTCGTGGAGGCAGCTTGATTGATTGATATGCTCCCTTATTTGTACCATAACAGAGATCTAATATTTTATCAAATCGGGTTGGGCAAGTAACCTTTCTGGTTACTTCTTGACAAATAAAGCAAGTAACCACACAATGAAAACTACTGCGATGGCTGGGAATCGAACCCAGGTCAACTGCTTGGAAGGCAGCTATGCTCACCACTATACCACCATCGCTGGACAACACAGCTGGTGTCCTTAAAGGTTGGATTTTTCCTTTTATTAAATTAAGGCATTAAGATCAATTTCCAAAAGATGATTTTTTTTTTATTCCTCTTTTTAGTCAACTTCAGCATGGGTTCCTAAACACATGCATACCACTGTATGCATGTATACCTGCATGCATTTCAAAATGTAGGCCAAGTATGTACTTACAAAAAAGAAACAGGATTAAGGGGTAAAGTTGGAAATGACGAACAATGGATTGAGTAGCTAAATAGCAGCTCGAGCTAGCCAGGAGTTGAATCTAGAATCTTCTGATCCGTAGTCAACTATGCTATCACAACAATGCGGCAATTTTAGTACCAAATGGCAAATTTTGGACTACATTGATCTTTGTTGGAAAGTGTACAGAAACCCCAATGGATTTCTAGTCCATCGCCTTAACCACTTGGCCACAACAACCTGAAAAGCAGTACTATTGATATGCTCCCTTATTTGTACCATAACAGAGATCTAATATTTTATCAAATCGGGTTGGGCAAGTAACCTTTCTGGTTACTTCTTGACAAACAAAGCAAGTAACCACACAATGAAAACTACTGCGATGGCTGGGAATCGAACCCAGGTCAACTGCTTGGAAGGCAGCTATGCTCACCACTATACCACCATCGCTGGACAACACAACTGGTGTCCTTAAAGGTTGGATTTTTCGTAACCAGCATTAAGTGAATAGATTCTCATCACACAGAAGACTGGGGTTTGATTTCCCGATGGGGAGACTTTCATCAGTTTCCATAATGTAGTGGTTATCACTTTTGCTAAACATGCGAAAGGTCCACTGTTCAAAACAGGGCAGAAGCACATTTCTTTGTTTGTGTTGACTTTGCGCAATCAATCCCATCCAGAACCGTGCCATAGCTGCAGTCTTAGTTTCTACGTTAGGTTGATAAATGAGGGCCATTAGCTCTAAGGATGTGCTTCAATACTGAAGTGAGTGCAATTTGTTGACCTTGTCATAAGCTAAAGCCTTTTTCCAAGCTAAAAGAAAACAAGGCGCTCTTCTGCAAACGCACAGCTGTGTTGCAGCATTCTGGATCAGCTGAAGAGTCTTTATGGACTGTTTGAGCAGCCTAGTAATAAAGAATTGCAGTAATCCGGCTTAGAAGTAACAAATGCATGGACTATTTTTTCTGCATCATTTTTAGACAGGATAGTCCTGAATGTGATGACTACTGCACTGTGGAAACTTGTGACCTAAATGCTGGAATAGTGACACCTATAGATCAACATGCCAAACATTAAGTATGTACGTTCCTCGTTAGTATAGTGGACAGTATCTCCGCCTATCACGCGGAAGACCGGGGTTCGATTCCCTGACGGGGAGATTCTTTTTAAGGTCAAGTCAGCGTTGGACTACTCATGAGGGGGAAAGTGGGCCTTGCTCAGGCTGTGTTTAGCATGGGAGGAGAACTCCTGACCCTAAATGGGAATATTGTCAAGCAATGGAAAGAGGACAACTCCTGGACATGAACAACACGTCTAACGGTGAAGCAGGAGGTGGAAGAGTGTCAAGTCTGGGCACCTTGGAATTCCTTTCATGCTCTTTGCAGACAATGTTGTTCTGTTGGCTTCATCAGGAAGTGATCTACAGCCATCTCTGGAGGGGCAAGCAGGGAACCATACAAGCTGTGTACAGTAAGTGTACAGTAAGGATTAAGTGAGTAGTTTTAGGTGTGTGAATATGGGCTGAACATTTACCTGGGCTGAACTTGTGAACATCTTCTTTTGCATATTCACTGTAAAGAGCCATTACCCCTCCAACTGCCAACTATTGTTCCAGAGACAATAGGGTATACAGTTTTAGACACAATCTAGAATGAATTATAACACATTTTGGCCTTCTCCAACTAGTAACACAACGTAAAATAGCTGTTACTGTTAAGACTTTAGATCCAATCCTGGGATTCAGTTGTCAGCAAAACTACCCCATAGAGTAGCACTAACAAAAATCAACCCAATGCCAATGGTTGAGTTAGACCAATGTCAACGTCTTACAGTCAGCAGCCTTCTTTGCTCATGAGCTTCTCCATAAAACCAACGTTTCTTCTGGCATCTTCTGTGTTGTGATATAGAAGCAGTGGAAGTGGTTCCTTACACAGATTTGCCATCTTAAATACTGAATGCAGCCATTTCCACTCAACTACACCTTCTTTTTGATCAAGTTTCAATGGTCTTGTCTATTGTAAGTAATGAATGGCTTCATGAATAGACTTGGCCTTTGAAGCCTTTGATCTCTGTGATGTCATCTCTTTGATCTGTTAACGATGCAGCTGCTGTAACTGTCAACTGTGGGAAACCGCAGCTCCTCAGACACTGAACCAGCTCTCAAACAAATGGTCAGACGGGCAAAATGAAAAGTTATTTCAGTCAAATAACCTCCTCATGGGCACCAGAAGGCCTTTGTGAACGTATTGATATAAAATTCATAAAATATGGTCTAGCGGTTAGGATTCCTGGTTTTCACCCAAGTGGACCGGGTTCAACTCCCGGTATGGAAATCAGAGTTTAGCTGGTGAAGGTCTGCAGCAAGATCAGTAACATCTCTGTCAGGTCAGTCATTGGTCCTGTGTTAAATCAATGCTGTAGGTACAGTTTTGTTCAGAATAACAGCAGTGTGTTTAAAAAACTTAATAATGGTCAAAATCATTAGAATAGAATAATATAAAGGCATTGGGAACATTAAACATTAAATTCCAAATCAAAAAAAGACCAAAACTTATCAAGTTGGTTTTCTACCTTTACAGAAAGTGAAGAAAAAAGACAAACTGTACAAATGTATGTCATAGATACAGACCGTACTCTCTGATAAGCATCTCTAAAAAACTAGAACTAGACATGCTGGTGGTGAAAACCATGAATAGTAATTTTTCTAACTGTAACTGTTTAAAATTTTGGAAGTGCTGACCCGGAAGTGGACAGGATTTAACCTGGAAGTGGATCAGGTGTGTGAAAAATGCAGGCTTTAGCTGGTATGTTATTTTAAGCATGTAATTGATATTAACCACTTTACGTCTGTTGGGCTCGTCCGGGATTTAAACCCGGGACCTCTCGCACCCGAAGCGAGAATCATACCCCTAGACCAACGAGCCACATAAAAGAGCTTTTTAGCAACTTTTCATCAAGGAAATGCAGCTCCAAAATCAACGCTCATTGTACACGTTGTATTGTTCCTTCATACAGCATTTACCTGGGCTGAACTTGTGAACATCTTCTTTTGCATATTCAGGTTAAAGAGCCATTACTCCTCCAACTGCCAACTATTGTTCCAGAGACAATAGGATATACAGTTTTAGATTGCAAGGTCACTGTCCAAGACCAAAGACTTCACTGAAATACCTCAAGGGATCAAAACAGTTTGTCAAAATTCTTTTTGGTAAGTCATTCTTATTACTCTAACTTTAGCTTTAGCTTGACTGTTGAATTCAGTAAGTGCTACTTACTCTGACAGAGGAAATGAAATGATGCAACAAGTATTACAAAGGCAATAAAGTAGAAGATTAACTTAATACGTGTCTAACAGCTCTGCACTTCTCCCATGTCCTGCTTGGGATATGACAAACTGTTTTGATCCCTTGAGGTATTTCAGTGAAGTCTTTGGTCTTGGACAGTGACCTTGCAATCTAAAACTGTATACCCTATTGTCTCTGGAACAATAGTTGGCAGTTGGAGGGGTAATGGCTCTTTACAGTGAATATGCAAAAGAAGATGTTCACAAGTTCAGCCCAGGTAAATGCTCAGCCCATATTCACACACACCTAAACCTACTCACTTAATGCTTTCCATAGTTGGAAGCCAATGTGATGTCTTGGAGCAGCATCATTTGTGCTCAATTGTTATGACATTGCTTGGTGAAGTAACTAAAATCATCCATCAATCACCTTGCTGAGATTGTTCCTTGTTAACCTAAGGTTAAATGATTGGTGAAACCCTCCTTTCCAGCACTTTGCAGTAGACTTTACAAGGGAGACACGCAATGTTGAAGAGGCGTGTCAACCAAGACAGCCCCTCCTCACCCAGAACTTTCAGCATTTCTGGATGGATTTCATAAATCCCTGGGGATTTGCCACTGTGGAGTTGAGGTCAACAGCGTCCCATCCTTACTGTACACAGCTTGTATGGTTCCCCTCCCATGCTGAACACAGTAGTCCAATGCGTTCGCTGAGACATCGAGGCCTTGTAGCTTTGGTTAGCAGCTGGTAGAAAAATTTCCCCAACGGGGAATTGAACCCAGGTCTTCCGCAAGACAGGCGGAGATACTGTCTATTATACTAACAAGGAGTGCCCAAGCTTAACATTTGGCACATCCATCAATAGGTGGTGCTATTCCAGCATTTAGGCCACAGTGAATACATGTAGATATATTTAGGTTTACTAGATATTTACTGTCACTCAAATCCATGACAAAGCATCTGTGACTGAATCCAGTTTAAAATCTCTATGTGTCAAAAATGAACACGTCTAACAGCATTTGCAGTTAAATATGAATGGTATATTTGCCCATGAACATGCAAAACAGCTTTTCATCAGTTTCTGTAGTGTAGTGGTTATCACGTTCGCCTAACACGCGAAAGGTCTCCTGTTCGAAACAGGGCGGAAACACATTTCTTTATTTGTGTTGACTTTGCACAATCAAACTCTGCTGAGGTGAACTCTCAGAATAATCTCCCTGTTGTGAACTCGTGGCCAGGCCTACCAAAAGTTTCCATAACGGTGGTAGTGAAGCATTGACAGATCACATTATTGTGAACTTTCCCACATCCAGTGAGGGGGGTATAGTGGTCAGCATAGCTGCCTTCCAAACAATTGACCTGCTCAAATAAGGCATCATATTGATCAATCAAGCTGCCTCCAGCTCATTACCCCCCCCAACTCAGAAACATTGATTCATTCCCCCATTTCAAGTCTCAACTCAAAACACATCTGTTTAAAACTGCCTATTCCACCTAAATGTCTATTGCTCTGCCTTTTACGTTGTTTTTGTTGTATATTATTTGTTTTGCCGCATAGTATTTGTTTTGCTGTTGTATTTTTATTATTTATAGTATTTTACATTTTATTTTAGTATTTTCTGTTTAATATATGAATACCCTGTGCGGTAAAAGGCACCTTTAAATAAAATATATTATTATTAGTAGTAGTATTAGATGTGTTACAAGATGTGCAGTGAGCGTTGTATTGTCCAGCAGAAAGGCAACAGATGTGTTACTTTTCCACTATGATTTATACCATAGCAGTGCCAGCCTTTTGCCCAGGTTTTATTTCCAGCCACTGCCAGGTTTTGAAGCCATATACAACATTAACATTACATATTTCACCCAGGTTTCTTCTCTTATTCAGTGACCTCAGAAAAACGTTAAAAAAAAACAGTAAAACTTCAGGGGTTGTAGCTCAGTGGTAGAGCGCATGCTTTGCATGTATGAGGCCCCGGGTTCAATCCCCGGCATCTCCATCTGGTTTTATGGTCCAGTCTGTCAAAGAGCTGCAAAAGACTCTGACAGAGGTAATTAAATGATGCAACAAGTATTGTAAAGGCAATAAAGTGTGTTTAACAACTCTGTGCACTTTACCCATGTCCTGCTTTACTCAACAATTGAGAAGGATTTGTAGTGGATGTCGAGAACATTACCTTTCATGGCACGGTCAACAACTGCTGAACTGCTTTGAACTTTAAATCATTAAGAATCTTCAGGCAGTAAAAACAGACAAATAGACAACTAATGTTTTCTCACAGCTTTGCTCATGTTGCTTGGAAGGAGAAATGTTCAGCATCACTCTCTCCAACTCTTCATCTTCATCCATCACTGTGATGCAAACAGACAAACATTAGTACTGGCCACCATGACAGCATGTGCATCTTTCTGACCAAACAAAAGAAAAACAAGACCCACCCATGGCTTCAGCAGGAGCATTTGACGTATGTGACATTAGAGAGGAGCCAGAAGGTGAGGGCAGCTTCTTCTGCAGGTATTGCTGTAGCTTGTGCATCTTTGTCCCTGAAGCACACCTTTCATTCAGAATAAAGTCTGCATAGCCATCATCCCTGCTGTCCCAAATCTCTCGCCAGGTGTTGTTGGCACGAGAGCCAAACCCGACCAGCCGGTCATCCTCTGATGCTGCTACTGTCACAACCTGAGACCTTGCCTTGTCAGAGTCAAGAAGAGACGGGTTGTCTTTAATGACTTTTGCAGCATCAGTAGGATCCTGGTGAAGATACCTCAGAGGTCCCTTGCGAAATGTAACTCCAATTCTCCCAGGAAAAAAGATTTGTTTGCGCATTTTACCTGTCATGAAGAAAAGTCACGTAATTAGTATATTATTACATCATAGACATTGACTTTTTTCATAAGGAATGTTAATAGGTAGAGTATCAATGAAGTGAAAAAACTGCAGGTTTACATATCATCCTTTGCATATTCTTACTGTATACTGTATTCAAGTTTGAATTTTAATAAAAGGTTTTGCTTCAAAAATATTCTGTTGTCCAATGTAATCAGAAACCTGAATCTGGCAGTGGAGCCATAAAAAGACCCCATTGCTAAAGTGAAACTTAATGTCGCTCGTTGGTCTAGGGGTATGATTCTCGCTTAGAGTGCAAGAGGTCCAGGGTTCAAATCCCGGACGAGCCCAAAGGATACAATGTGGTTAATTTACAGTTCAGTGTATAGCATCAAGTTTAGTATCAGGTCCAGCCTGATGATGGGAAGTAGATAATGATGGATAGTGTGCATGTGGAATAAAAAGCAATTATACCTTTTCTAATTTAACCCAAAAACTGAAGACTTTGGTCTCACAGCAGTCAATTTGTGATTGATCCTGGGAAGGACCTGGGATCCAGAATGTGAGAAAATTCTATGTGGGCACCACAGAAAACAATGCCAAAGTGATGTCAATGAGAAGATGACGTAGCATTAGGAGCGACTACGGTAGCGAGTAGTATGAAAGGCCAAAAATCCGCAAAGGGAGGTTGGTTGGTGTGTTGGACGGGTCAAACAGAAGACCCTGTAGAGGGTCATTGTGTAAATTGTAGGATGTGTTTTTTAACCCTAAACAGGTATGGACTCACAAAAAAATATGATTAGGAAAAAACTTATTTTCCTCGGTTCTCAGGATTGTCAGGATGGCCGAGCGGTCCAAGGCGCTGCATTCAGCTTGGAATTAAGAACTTAGCAGCTCTTCGTATTTAAGAGGACATGAATGTGCGCAAGATACGCAATTGCAAGTACAGCGTTTTGTGAGCAACTCTTAAAATTTCAAAACTACAACCTATCGTTCTAGAACTGCAACTTAACATTCCAGAACTGCAGCTTAACATTCTAGAGCCTAAACCTAACATGCTAGAACTACAACATAACATAATTGAACTGTAAGTAACATTTTATGACCGCAAGTCTTAAAATTCTAAAACTTCAACCTACTGTTCCAGAACTGCAATTTAACAATCCAGTACTGCAGCTTAACATTCTGGAACTTTGACCTAACATTCTAGAACTACAACATAACATTCTAGAACGACAGTTTAACATTCTCGAACATGAAGGAACAGTCTAGAACTGTAAGAAAAATTAATTTCCCAGACTAAAATGTTCCAGCATTATACGATCATGTTCAGCGCTTACGTAATGTTCCTCAGATCAATGTTCTAGAATTGCAACATTCCAGAGCTACAATATGACATTTTGGAACTGCAATTGTTAAAATTCTAAAACTTCAACCTATTGTTCTAGAACTGCAACTTAACATTCCAGAACTGCAGTTCAACATTCTAGAACTGAAAGTAACATGTTAGGACTTCTAAAATTCTCAAACTTCAACCTATTGTTCTAGAACTGCAGCTTACCATTCTAGAACTGTAAGAAACATTTTGGGACCACAACTCTTAATATTCTAAAACTACAACCTATCATTCTAGGACTGAAACTTAACATTCCAGAACTGCATTTAGAGCTACAATGTAAGATTTTAGAACTGTAAGTAACATTTTACGACTGCAACTCCTAAAATTCTAAAACTTCAATCTATTGTTCTAAAACTGCAACTTAACATTCCAGGACTACAATGTCACATTTTAGAACTGTATTTTACTGTATTTAGAACTGTATTTTAGGACCTCAACTTTTAATATTAAAAATCTTTAGCCTATTGTTATTTAACTGCAAGGACAGAATCAGCAGTGCTAGATAAACCATCCATGACATTTTCTTTTGTTAGTCAACAATTAGGGAAACCGGAAAATATCAGTATAGTCGCTATTCAGAGTTCCAACTATGCTATGACAACAACAAGGCCCTACTGTTACCAAGTGGCCGTGATCGTATAGTGGTTAGTACTCTGCGTTGTGGCTGCAGCAACCCCGGTTAGAATCCGGGTCACGGCAGCTTTGTAAAGCAGCTTCACTGTCATAGCTCTAGATTTTTCCATCCTCTGCTTCATTTTACATTGATTGAAACTGGACAGCTTAGGATAAAAGTCCTGCAGGAGGCCCCACATTTTGGACTACAACAATGATTTGACTGGCTTTCTGTCCACTTTCCAACAAAGATCAACACTGTTAGCATAGAATGGTGTGAGAACCCAGCTACTCCCAATGCTCTCTGAACGTAGGGCTAGTGGGGCGATGGGTAATACGTCTGACTACGGATAACAAGATCTTAGGGTTGACTTTGAAATTGATCCCGTTGGGTGATCCTCACAAGACGCCATGCAATACGCGACATATATACAGTTTTCCAACTCCCCATGAATTATGGGGAGTAAATTCTAACAGAAAAACTAAATGTAAATCCAAAAGGACAAAGTTAGTCACCCAGAATTCAGATTTCTTTCCCCATAGGCCATGGAAATTCAAAATATTCTGACAAAATATCTTAAAAGTTTTATTTTGCATTTCTGCATATTTATTTATTATTTATAATATATATGTATATACACATATATATAAATATATATATATATATATATATATATATATATTATTTTTTTATTTATTTATCTACACAGAATCCAAATTTGGTTAACTAGCAGCCAAAAAAAGAAGAGACTCTTTAGGGAAAAGAATATTATTATTTATTTATTCATTGATGGAGACACTTGAGCCTAACTTTGATCCATTTGAAGATGATGGAAATCATGGTATAGATGTTGCAACCTTGTGCATTTTCTTGAGAGGTATTCCTAATATTGAACTCATAATGCGGTCTTAAAAGAGAACCCAGACCTATCCAGGAGCTAGACTGCAGAACTTGACAAAGATTATGTTCACATCAATAGAGTAAGCAGATATATTTACTTACTATAGTTGTGTAATATACAGCAAAACTGCCTTTCACTGTCTATGTGACAGAACACCACTTTACTTAATAATACTGTTATAGTTTTAAGGTCACGGTATCATTGTAATCATGTTTATATGTTCGAAAACTTGTTAAAAGGTGAAACATGAAACACTGTGAAAACCAAATTATCTTTCATGCTTTTGGATCTAGACATCTCAATAAATATAATTAAAATGGGACTTGTTTTAACATGTCCTTTGTTGAACAGGGTAAACAAAATCTAACAATAATAAATCGGGAATCTGCAGAAATGAAAATCAAGAGAAACTGATTTTAGAAGTCAAAGAACAAGACTAACAAGAGTCAACAAGAACAGGGCATCACTAATTATTTTGTCACTAAAAGTCTAAATTACAATCTGTCAACATAATGCCGGTGTGTAGACCAGTTTTAGTGAGCAATTCCTTACCTAGTGCACCATATCAATATTTAATGTTTTTATGGCGTTTTTCCACTGCTGGTAAAAACTCGACTCCCCTCGCCTCTACTCGACTCTACGTACTCTGTGTCCGTTTTCCATTGCAGATCGAGTACCACCTCAGGGTGGCTGGTCACCATAGCTACGCAGCCGGAAACTACTCGACTCTACGTACTCTACTCTGCTAGTCGTCACAGCGCCCCCTACACTATTCTGTGATAGGCTAGTCGTCACAGCGCCCCCCCCCCTACACTGTTCTGTGATAGGCTAGTCGTCACAGCGCCCACCTCCCCTACACTGTTCTGTGATAGGCTAGTCGTCACAGCGCCCCCCTCCCCTACACTGTTCTGTGATAGGCTAGTCGTCACAGCGCCCCCCCCCCCCTCCTACACACATACAGATTTCTTGTGTTGCTCTGCTCACTCTCACTCACACACAGAACACTGAGAACAGCTCTCTCTCTCTCTCTCTCTCTCTCTCTCTCTCTCTCTCTCTCTCTCTCTCTCTCTCTCTCTCTCTCTCTCTCTCTCTCTCTCTCTCTCTCTCTCTCTCTCTCTCCCTCAGTCACTCCGGTCCGCGGGTCTTTCCCGTTAACGTTTAGGGTTTCTTCAGCTTCAGCTTTGTTTTTAACTTGGGTTTGTGGTACTTCCTTAGTAACCAGTAGATTTCTGGTAAACGTGGGCTTTCAGACATAGAATGCGACTCGTGTTGCGTTTTTTTGTTTTTTTTTAACCGTCTGCTGGCTCTAATTTATTCAATCTATTTGATCCCTAGAAGACCGTAGTCACTGCAGGTAATGATAACTGTCTGTGTGCGTCTGTTATATTATTATTATAAATGCATTAAAGACATTAAACATACCATAATATTAAGATTTAAAATACAACATCTGGAACACACACACAGAGACACACACACACACACACACACACCCAGACACACACACACACACACACACACAGACACACACACACACACACACATACAAACACACACACCCAGACACACACACACACACACACACAGAGACATACACATACACACATGGAGATACGGCTAACGTTAGCTCGACCACAGGCGTTGGTGCGTGGTTAGTTTCAGTTCCAGTAAAATGTTATAGCATCACATCGCCATGACAACTGCCGTCAGCAGCTTTCTTACCCACCATGACTTCTGTATCTATCCAGTAACACACACACACACACACACACACACACACACACACACACACAGACACACTCACAGACACACACACGCAGTTCTTCAAAGTAGGCTCTTTTCTCTTGAATGAGAAGTTGTGTTCAAACTTTCAGCCTGTACTGTATGTACAGGATATATTACCAGCTTTCATGTTTTCTAAGTTCTCTTTGTGTTATCATTAAATTATTATTATTTCTACTACTGCTCCCTCCTCACATTTCTGCACTTGGGTCCAGGCCATATCTCTGACACCCCCTTCTCTCTGAATAGCGTGTATATGAAGAGCCTCTGTGGTTGTAGACTGGTGTAGAGACGTTGATACTGGGTAGAGAGCTGATGCTGCAAGGAGATAAAGACGTCATGGTTGGTAAGAGGAGATACAGATCAGCTGCTGATGGGGGGCAGGGGGGGTGTAGAGTGTATCTGAGCTGGGAGGTGTCAGTGGGGGGGTGTAGAGTGTATCTGAGCTGAGAGGTGTCAGTGGGGGGGTGTAGAGTGTATCTGAGCTGGGAGGTGTCAGTGGGGGGGGTGTAGAGTGTATCTGAGCTACATGAGTGACAGCGGTGTCAGTGGTTGTGGACCTCGGAGCAGAATGGCTGCAGTCACAGAGCTCTCCTTCCTGCTGGTCTCTCTCATCAGCAGCATCCATGCAGGAGAACACCTCATCATCAAAGAGGAAGGGACCTCTTACACCTTCACCCCCCCTGGGAACACCACCTCCTGCCTGATCTCCAGGTCTGTTGGTGGGGAGAACCTGGTCCTGTGGAACACCTCTGACCTCTGGTGCTGGACCGAGGGCACGGTAACCCATGGCAACAACATCACTATCACGGTTTGTTCTTCAACAGGTCATAGAGGGATCACAGCGAGACTTGGAGAAACAGTGGACCTGCCATGTGGGGGAGCAGCTGGTCATCAGGACGTCCAGTGGCTCAAACAGGACTCTGGATATGAGCAGTGGACATGGAGCAGAGTTTTTGGGGACAAGACGACATCAGAGATGGACGATGTTAGAAGAAGATACCAAGTGGTGAACGATGTTAGAGGAAGATACCAAGTGGTGAACGATGTCAGAGGAAGATACCAAGTGGGGACAAACTCATCAGCTCTTCGTGTTTCCAACGTCACGGTAACAGACTTTAGACGGTACAGCTGTCTGATGATGGACCAGCAGCTGTGTGTCAGCAGTGAGGTTGTAGGGCTGAGACCACCGTATGAGAGAATCTACCGCTCAGTGGGGGAGACCGCCGTGTTGCCGTGCACCGTCATTGACTCCACTGATGAACAGCCCCCCCACTGGACAAAGTATAATCTAAAAACACTCTCCTTCTCTGACCTAGGACTACTGAACCAGACTGATCGTTCAGTAGACCAGAACTACTCGCTGGTGTTTTCATCTCTAATGTTAAATAACTCAGGTTGGTACTCCTGTGAAGTCTCTATGAGAGAGCAACATTATTATCTGTTGGTGTGTCCCCCATTTGGCCCCCCCGCTGTAGCGCTCTTCTCAGAAGGAGATGATGTCACTATCAGGTGCACGGGTAGGGAACGGGGTAGGAGGCATGTTTGGTTCATCAAGTCAGACCGAACAGAGGGAAGAGTCTTTAGTGTATGGTCTGATCAGAGCATGAGCAGAGTGAGCTGGGACGATGATAATGGGACCCTGGTTATCTCTAATGTCTCAGTGGGGGACGCGGGGGGGTACTGGTGTGTAGTTTATGATGATGATTTCCAGTGTGAGTCATCAGAGAGGACAGTGGTGGTCTACGTGGAGCCCTTTGGGATCTACTCCACCTTCTTCAAAGTGAGATGCTCAGTGCTCAGCGTCCTGCTGCTGATGCTCTGTGCTGCTGTAGTTGCTGTGAGGAGATACACACACACACACACACACACACACACACACAAACACACTTAATATGCACATGATGACAGAGAGAGAGAGAGAGAGAGACAGAGATATAATAACAAAAATACAATAATATATTATTTTATTGTAATAATATCATTATAATAATAAACATGATGTTGTTGTGGGGGGGGGGGCATTGGTTTAATAGTTTAACATGTTGGGAATTCACTTTTTAGCATTACTGTCACCTTAGAGATTTATTACAAATAATGTGTGTGTGTGTGTGTGTGTGTGTGTGTGTGTGTGTGTGTGTGTGTGTGTGTGTGTGTGTGTGTGTGTGTGTGTGTGTGTGTGTGTGTGTGTGTGTGTGTGTCTGTTCCAGATGTTATATTTTAAATCTTAATATTATGGGATGTTGTATATTATCTAGGAATATGAATTGTCTTTAATACATTTATAATAGTTGTATCTTGCAGTGTTTTCAGTGTTATTAACGTGTTATTATATCTTGGTCTTATCTATAATCTATCGTCTGGATAATAAACAATATTAATAGTGATTGTGATTTCTGATTCATTATTATAAACAAAATATCTCAGGGTCTGTAAAATGTTTCTGATGATAACTTTCAGTGTTCACATTAATCTGACCAAAGGGCTGAATAAACACACACACACTCACACGCACACACACACACACACACACATACAGACAAACACAAACAAATACACACACACACACACACACAAACACAGACACACACACACACACACACACACACACACACACACACACACACACACAGACAAACACACACACACACACATACAGACAAACACACACACACACACACATACAGACAAACACACACACACAAACAAATACACACTCACACAAACACACACACATAAATGCATTCTAAATGCATCATTGTATGCCACCTTTGTCTTGTACATCTTTGCTTTACTGTAGCTGCACCATAGCTGAGCTGTATACAGTGGAGTACAGTATGCTCTGAACAGAGATATTTTAACTTCTTCAGAACACATATGAAATTTGCGTGCCCGAGTATTTGCTTGTCCATATAATTTACAGCACTGCCGCTGTATTTCACCATCATCACAAAAATCGTCGCTGATAATATGGCCCAAGTATTTTACTTTAGTAACCACGTTAAGGTCTTGCCCTGACAAGTAAAAAGAGGAAAGCATAGCTTCCTGTCCTCCTTAGTTCTGACAATCATTACAACACTCTTTTAGCATTGAATTTGATGTCATGCTGTAGCCCGTAGTTTGAGCAGACTCTAAGCAGTTGCTGTAGGCCAGCACTATATGGTGACATAACAATTAAATCATCTGCATACATCAGATGATTAATACAGTTATCCCCCACCATACATCCAGTTTTACACACTTCTAATGTCCTAGAAAGATCATCCATATATAAATTAAAAAGAACAGATGACCATATTCCCCCTTGTCTAACCCCATTGGTCACTGGGAAAGGAGACGACGTTTTCCTCCCCCATCTAGCTTGCATAGTTTGATGGGAGTACCAATAATGCAAGACACGTGTCAGGTATGGGGGACCCCCCGCTCTTGTAATTTTCTAAATAATTTACCGTGATTAACATGGTCAAAAGCTTTGGATGCATCAAGGAAACAGAAAAACATTGTTGAACCATGTCTTTTATACTTGGTAACAAGTTCAAGGCCATATTATCAGCGACAATTTTTGTGATGATGGTGATATACAGCGGCAGCGCAAAACTCTGGAATCACTTTCTTTTGTGATATTTTTATATTGGAGTCAGTTTGTCTATGTGTATTTATGTTGTATGTATGTGTTTGGTCTGTACCTCTTTTGTAATGTGTTGAGTGTACTTTTTATCTGGACCTTGAGTCTGTAAATAAAGACATACATACATATATGTGTGTGTGTGTTTGTGTGTGTGTGTATTTGTTTGTGTTTGTCTGTATGTGTGTGTGTGTGTGTGTGTGTGTATTTGTGTTTGTCTGTATGTGTGTGTGTGTGTGTGTGTGTGTGTGTGTGTTTTGGTCAGATTAATGTGAACACTGAAAGTTATCATCAGAAACATTTTACAGACCCTGAGATATGTTGTTTATAATAATGAATCAGAAATCACAATCACTATTAATATTGTTTATTATCCAGACGATAGATTATAGATATAGACCCAGATATAATAAAACGTTAATAACACGGTAATAACACGTTAATAACACTGAAAACACTGCAAGATACAACTATTATAAATGTATTAAAGACAATTCATATTCCTTCATAGATATTATACAACATCCCATAATATTAAGATTTAAAATATAACATCTGGAACAGACACACACACAGACACACACACACACACACACACACACACACAGACACACACAGGTACAAAGCCACACACACACACACACACACAGACACACACAGATCCAAAGACACACACACACACACATTCAAAGAAAATTATTTGTAATAAAACTCTAAGGTGACAGTAATGTTAAAAAGTGAATTCCCAACATATTAAACTAATAAATGAATGCACCCCCCACGTCTCCTCCACAAAAGCATCCTGACAAAATCAACTAACTCAACATATATATATATATATATATATATATATATATATATATATATATATATCATGTTGTATATTATTATAATGATATTATTACAATAAAATAATATATTATTGTATTTTTATTATTATATCTCTCTCTCTCTTTCTCTCTCTCTCTCTCTCTCTCTCTCTCTCTGTCATCATGTGCATATTAAGTGTGTATGTATGTGTGTGTGTGTGTGTGTGTGTGTGTGTGTATGTCTTTGTGTGTGTGTGTGTGTGTATCTCCTCACAGCGACTACAGCAGCACAGAGCATCAGCAGCAGGACGCTGAGCACTGAGCATCTCACTTTGAAGAAGGTGGAGTAGATCCCAAAGGGCTCCACGTAGACCACCACCGTCCTCTCTGAAGACAAGCACTGGTCACCATATCGGGCAATAACTGCACACCAGTACCCCCCCGCGTCTCCCACTGAGACATTAGAGATAACCAGGGTCCCATTATCATCGTCCCAGCTCACTCTGCTCATGCTCTGATCAGGCCTTACATTAAAGACTCTTCCCTCTGTTCGGTCTGACTTGATGAACCAATCATGCCTCCTACCCCGTCCCCTATCTGTGCACCTGAGAGTGACATCATCTCCCTCTGAGAAGAGCTCTACAGCGGGGGGGCCAAATGGGGGACACACCAACAGATAATAATATTGCACTCTCATAGAGACTTTACAGGAGTACAGACCTGAGTGATTTAACATTAGAGATGAAAACACCAGCGAGTAGTTCTGGTCCACTGAACGATCAGTCTGGTTTGGTAGTCCTCGGTAAATGTAGGAGCTTGTTTTTAGATTATACTTCCTCCAGCGGGGGGGCTGTTCATCAGTGGAGTCAGCGACGGTGCACGGCAACACAGCGGTCTCCCCCACTGAGCCGTAGATCATCTCATACGGTGGTCTCAACTCTACATCCTGACTGCTGACACACTGCTGCTGGTCCATCACCAGACAGGTGTAGTGTCTAAAGTCTGTTACCGTGACGTTGGAAACACGAAGATCTGATGAGTTTGTCACCACTTGGTATCTTCCTCTAACATCGTCCATCTCTGATATCGTCTTGTCCCCAAAAACTCTGCTCCATGTCCCATATCCAGAGTCCTGTTTGAGCCACTGGACGTCCTGATGACCAGCTGGTCCCTCACATGGCAGGTCCACTGTTTCTCCAGGTCTTGCTGAGATAACTCTCCAATCTATTGAAGAACAAACCATGATAGTGATGTTGTTGCCGTGGGTTACGGTGCCCTCGGTCCAGCACTCCTCTCGGTACGGGCCGGAGTCTGACCGGGTCAGTTTGAGGATGCTGTAAGAAGAAGTGTTCACATCGCTGACCAGTCGTTGTTTCAGGGGTCCAGGTACTGAGGACTGGTTGGACCAGAGGTCAGAGGTGTTCCACAGGACCAGGTTCTCCCCACCAACAGACCTGGAGATCAGGCAGGAGGTGGTGTTGTTGGGGGGGGGTGAAGGTGTAGCGGTCTCCTTCCTTTCTGATGATGAGGTGTTCTCCTGCATGGATGCTGCTGATGAGAGCGACCAGCAGGAAGGAGAGCTCTGTGACTGCAGCCATTCTGCTCCGAGGTCCACAACCACTGACACCGCTGTCACTCATGTAGCTCAGATACACTCTACACCCCCGACACCTCCCAGCTAAGATACACTCTACACCCCCCTGCCCCCCCATCAGCTGATCTGTATCTTCTACTTCCTAACCATGAGGTCTTTATCTCCGCATCAGAGGAAGCGTTGCAGCAGCAGCTCTCTACCCAGAATCAACGTCTTTACACCGTCTACAACCACAGAGGCTGATGGGGGGGGGGGTGTATCTATGTATGTGTGTGTGTGTGTATGTACATATGTATATGTACATATATTTATGTATATATACATATATATACATATATATATATATATATATGCATACTGTATATATATATATGCATACTGTATATGTATATATATATATATATATATATACACATGGGGGAGAGTGGGTGTGTGTGTCTGTGTATGTGTGTCTGTGTGTGTGTTTATGTGTATCTGTGTGTGTATCTGTGTGTGTGTGTGTGTGTTGTATCTCTGTGTGTATATATACATATATATGTATATATACATATATACATATATATGTATATATACATATATATACATACATATATATATATATATATATATATATATATATATATATATATATATATATATATATATATATATATATATATATACACGGGGGGAGAGTGGGTGTGTGTGTTTATGTGTTTGTGTGTACACAGCAAAAAGTCCAGTGTTGAATTAACTCCCACAGAGTTGATTTCAACACTTTTTGAGGGTTTTATAGGTCCACACTCTCCAGAGTTAAATTAGTTAAACAATGAACTCTGCCAGAGTTCCTTTTTTAACTCGCAAAACAGAGTTATAGTAACACTGAGGGATTAGACAACTAACACTGCTCCGAGTTAATTTCACTCCCTAAAATGTCAATCATCTACACTGAAAAAATGTTAAAATTAATTGTAAATTTATTCAATATCATTTATTGCTAATTAAATATATACTTATATTAAGAATTAATCACAATAAACAATCATTTTCAAAAACATTTATTTGTGCCTTTTCTCCCTTGCAGTCGGTTGAATTAAAACATTTTGAATGAAGGTATAATGGTATAAGGTATAATGTACATACTTTCATCTATATTGTATATTATATTATATATCTATTATAGTATTGAATATCAAACGGTTTATGAAATTTAAGCTCAGACATTTTTAGTAGACATCTTTCCGCACTTTGTAATACTCTGAATGCATAATGATGGACATCAAAATCCTCTGTAAATAGTTGTAATAATTGTCAAAAACAAAATTTGATCTTCAACCAAAAGTACATCACTTATTTGACAAAAGACTGGCATGTTTTCCTCCATTGCACTGCAAATAACTAGTCCAGCTTTATACTCTACACCATCAACTTTAACCTACTTTAACTAGTTGAGAAAACATCTTTTGACAAGATCGTTTCAAACATTTCATTGTTGACCACATTCTCATCTCTGAAGAAAATAAGATTGAATTGGCCCATACTCATTTAGTTTGAGGGTTAAAGTTTCCCAGTGATAAGCAATGGCCATCTAATGCTTTTTAGCAAGCCATTTGGTTACGTTTTTGAAATTTTTAAAACAATCTTTAAACAGCCTGTGTTTGGCCTCAAACCTCATACACAACGTATATAAGAAGGGGCCAATTTTCCTTATAGAAGATGGTATGAACACTATTAAGGTGCTTCCAAAACCCTGTATGTTAGGAACTGATGCCTACAGCCTTGCTGAGAACAAAACAATTTGAACTTGGGTCCAAGATTAACCATGTTCCACTCTTAAATGTGAAATCAACTGCTGACTGCTGGGGTCATTTTTCTGACACAGGTAACAGGTCAACATTTTATAGCGTCTTACTCACAGCGTGAGAGTGCTACTGGCTGGTTAAGCAGTCTTGCCCTGGGTGACTCCTTCATTTTCCCCACATCAATGTTATACACTGTTGTCTGCAGGAATGTGTAAAAATTCACAAGTGCCACATCGTAAGACAAATTAAACACAAAATGTGCTTTGAAAAGTTCATCAAATGCCCCGAGGGAGCGGTTTGCCTTGCATGGGATGAGACGGTTATCCATGGTGATGTAGAACCTGTCAATCTTGCTCTTCTGTCGCCCAACAGCGAGGACGGACGGCTGCCGACCCTGCTGGTTGCGGAGATGCTCTTCCAAACTGCTGCATGGCTAGGGTTGAGATCAGAAAACTGAAAATTAGACACAAGAAATATGTGCAGCCAAAGAAAACTACATTATAGAAGTGACTATTCAAACATCTTTTTATTGGCTAGTGCTAGATGGGAATGATGACTTAATTACAATTCCATCCACTTTTTTAACAACCCTCATTTACATATGTGGCTAAGAAGATGACATGACAAATTATTATCATCACCTTAATTATATAATTACCTTATGAAAGACTCTCAACTGCATCACATGCACTATTTTCTAAGACTTCAGTCCCCTGGAGGTGGTGGAAGGAGATGTAACAGCAACAACAGGGAAGCCATATCTTGGTCATAGGCTGAGGACAAAGAGTCACAAGAATTAACTTTTCAAGTTTGAATAAGAACAGTCATCCATCTATTGGTCACATGTATCCCAAAAATCAGATCAATGTTCAGAGATGCACATAATAAAGAAATTAAATATTATTGCAGTTATAGTTTAACTGCAATTATAGCCAATTTATTAAAATAAAAAAAAATTAAAACGACTCACTTGTTGCCTCATAAAGACCACTTCCTGGGGGACTTTCTGCTGACTGCACCAAGCAACGCAACTCTGGTGTTGAGGTGAGCCGCTTAGCCTCTTTCATGACATTTGGCTTGAAGAACAAATCCCATTTCTGAAGCCTGGAGGATGTTTCGTCATCAAATAGGAGAGTGAAGTCTTGGTCCACCTTTTAAGAAATAAGATTTTAAACTAATACTTCAGGAAATACTTTCAATTTTCAAGCCATTCTAAACATCTCATCCCAAACGTACCAATCCTTTTGTATCCAGGAAGCTGGAGAGGATATCAACCCTTCTGCCTGGGTCATTAACAAGCTTCTGACGGTGCTGAAAGGTCTCGCTCATCTTCTGGAAAACCAGGGAATTGTCTGTGGTATGGTTGAGCAAAGACATGGCCTCTTGGCAAGCATCACCATCAAGCTGCCTTTCAACACTAACAGTCCTTTGGAAATTTGGGCCCCCTGGAGAGAAGTCAATTGGGCTATTTGGTGGTAATGCAGATCCTTGACAAATCTTCCTCTGGACTGTTTTTAGATGCCAAGAAATGTATCTTGTGCTGCTTGCAGCATCATAGAAGTGTTCCTGAAATGAGAAATGCATCATGAGAAATCTCACAGAATTCAAATATCAATGTCGTCCACACAGTTTTGTGTCACAACATGACATGAAAGTGTTAACAAACAGTCCTGCATCCTCATCCAGCTTCACATATTTCTGCTGTTGGCTGTACTTCACCTGGACCAGCATTATGACTGAGACATGCAAGGAAGTTTGACAAAGTAAACAAACATTTAAAGGAAATTAGTAATTTCAGTACAATTAAGTGGTAATAAATACTTTTACTTACAAGTAAATGAGTACTTTTTCCAACACTGCAGGTCATAGAATCTGACGGGTCACCAAATACAGTGGTATGCTGGTCACACACACAGCTAACCATGTGCAACACCGTCTGCATGTTGGGACATGTTTTTTGCGGCCCTGTTGATGTTCAAAGTGAAGGGAGAAAAGGACGTAAGCTCCAGCCTCAAACAAGATTTTATGCAGTAAAAAACATAAGGCATTGTTTTTCCTTTATTAAATCATCATTGATAAAGTTGGAGATGGTTTAGCGTTAGGTAACAAACTGTTAGCTACCTTAGCATACACTGCTAGCTAGCTAATCACCAGGACGAATTTGCTGTTCAGTCCTGGTTTTGTAAGGCATATATTCTCTGTAGAAGTTTCATTGTTCATACTAAAATTCTCAGCATCAATTGCTAATTGTTTCAGTAAGTTTGAGGTAATTGCACTTACCGTGTAGTACTGCATGGGGGGGAGAAAATGGCGCCGACTTGTCTCCTCTGTCTCCTCTGTCTCCAACCGTAGAAGTGAAATGCATGGGCATGCAAGCTGAAGGAGGAGGCTGCAGGAGTGTTTATAGCAGAGGGGCACAGCAAGGACAGCCTACTGTCATTTGTGAACTATGCCCTCAGCTTTCATGAAATCCAGTCTCTTCTTGACTCTGACAAGGCAAGGTCACAGGTTGTGACAGTAGCAGCATCAGAGGATGACCGGCTGGTCGGGTTTGGCTCTCGTGCCAACAACACCTGGCGAGAGATTTGGGACAGCAGGGATGATGGCTATGCAGACTTTATTCTGAATGAAAGGTGTGCTTCAGGGACAAAGATGCACAAGCTGCAGCAATACCTGCAGAAGAAGCTGCCCTCACCTTCTGGCTCCTCTCTAATGTCACATACGTCAAATGCTCCTGCTGAAGCCATGGGTGGGTCTTGTTTTTCTTTTGTTTGGTCAGAAAGATGCACATGCTGTCATGGTGGCCAGTACTAATGTTTGTCTGTTTGCATCACAGTGATGGATGAAGATGAAGAGCTGGAGAGAGTGATGCTGAGCATTTCTCCTTCCAAGCAACATGAGCAAAGCTGTGAGAAAACATTAGTTGTCTGTTTGTCTGTTTTTATAGCCTGAAGATTCTTAATGATTTAAAGTTCAAAGCAGTTCGACAGTTGTTGACAGTGCCATGAAAGGTAATGTTCTCGAGGAATATTACAATCAGTCCATTTTAAACACACTTTATTGCCTTTATAATACTTGTTGCATCATTTAATTACCTCTGTCAGAGTCTTTTGCAGCTCTTTGACAGACTGGACCATAAACCCAGCTGGAGATGCCGGGGATTGAACCCAGGGCCTCATACATGCAAAGCATGCGCTCTACCACTGAGCTACATCCCCTGAAGTTTCACTCTTTTTTTTACGTTTTTCTGAGATCACTGAATAAGAGAAAAAACCTGGGTGAAATATGTAATGTTAATGTTGTATATGGCTTCAAAACCTGGCGGTGGCTGGAAATCTAACCTGGGCAAAATGCTGGCACTGCTATGGTATAAATCATAGTGGAAAAGTAACACATCTGTTGCCTTTCTGCTGGACAATACAACGCTCACTGCAAATCTTGTAACACATCTAATACTACTAATAATAATAATACATTTTATTTAAAGGTGCCTTTCACCGCACAGGGTATTCATATATTAAATAGAAAAAACTAAAATAAAATATAAAAATACTATAAATAATAAAATAAAACAGCAACACAAATACTATACAGCAAAACAAATAATATACAACAAAAACAACGTAAAAGGAAGAGCTATAGACATTTAAGTGGAATAGGCAGTTTTAAACAGATGTGTTTTGAGTTGAGACTTGAAATGGGGGAATGAATCAATGTTTCTGAGTTGGGGGGGTAATGAGTTCCAGAGACGGGGAGCAGAGCGGCTGAATGCTCTGCCCCACATGGTGGTGAGATGGGAGGAGGGGACAGAGAGGTTTATGGAGGAAGAGGATCTGAGGGAGCGGGAGGGAGTGGGACGCCGGAGGAGATCTGACAGATATGGGGGCGAGGTTGTGGATGGCCTTGAATGCTAACAGGGGGACTTTGAATTGGACCCGGAACTGGACCGGGAGCAAAAAAGCCAAAAAGTGGTGCTATACCTGTTGGCACGAATGTTCATGACCTATTCAGTTGGCTAGTAACACCAGACACGGGCAAAGTGCAGACCGCAGTGCACTGCCTGTGTCTGTGGATCCTCATGGAGGCAGCTTGATTGATCGATATGATCCCTTATTTGAGCAGGTCAATTGTTTGGAAGGCAGCTATGCTGACCACTATACCCCCCTCGCTGGATGTGGGAAAGTTCACAATAATGTGATCTGTTAGTGCTTTACTACCACCGTTATGGGATGCCTTTTGTTGTCGGCAGGCGGGGGGGATACCCCCAATGGATTTCTATTCCATCGCCTTAAACACTCAACCACGACAACCCAAAAAGTGGTGCTGTACCTGTTTGCAGTGTTCAATTGGATTAGTAATACCAGACATGGGAAAGTACACATCGTAGTGTGCTGCCTGTGTCTGTGGATCCTCGTAGAGACAGCTTGATTGATTGATATGCTCCCTTATTTGTACCATTACCGAGAATCAATTAAATTTTATTTATATAGCGCTAAATCACAACAACAGTTATCACATTGCGCTTTCCATAAAGAGCAGGTCTAGACTGTACTCTGTGATGTTATTTACAGAAACCAAACAGTTCCCACCAAGAGCAAGCACTAGGCAACAGAGGCAAGGAAAAACTTCCTTTTAAGAGGCAGAAACCTCGAGCAGAACCATGGCTCAGGGTGGGGGGGCATCTGCCTCGACCGGTTGGGGGTGAGAGAAAGAGAGAGACAGAGAGAGAGACACACACACACACACACACAGACAGAGAGACACATGGAGAATTGTAGCAGAGGGATTGGAGCAGGAACATGGAGCAGGTAACTCCACCCACAGATCCAGAGCCAGACACACCTGCAGGAAGCAATATTGCTGAATTCTTTGGAACACTGCGGAAACTTCGGTAGGTCTGGCCACGATTTCACAACAGGGAGATTTTTCTGAGAGTTCAACTCAGCAGAGTTTGATTGTGCAAAGTCAACACAAACAAAGAAATGTGTTTCCGCCCTGTTTCGAACAGGGGACCTTTCGCGTGTGAGGCGAATGTGATAACCACTACACTACGGAAACTGATGAAAAGCTGTTTTGGGGATGGAATGGCAAATATACCATTCATATTTAACTGCAAATGCTGTTAGACGTGTTCATTTTTGACACATAGAGATTTTAAACTGGATTCAGTCACAGATGCTTTGTCATGGATTTGAGTGACAGCAAATATCTAGTAAACCTAAATATATTTACATGGTCTACTGTGGCCTAAATGCTGGAATAGCGCCACCTATGGATTGATGTGCCTCATGTTAAGCTTGGGTACTCCTTGTTAGTATAATGGACAGTATCTCTGCCTGTCTTGCGGAAGACCGGGGTTCAATTGATCAATTCCCCGATGGGGACATTTTTCTACCAGCTGCTAACCAAAGCTACAAGGCCTCGACGTCCCAGCGAACAAATTGGACTACTCATGAGGGGAAAGTTGTCCTTGGCTCAGGCTGTGTTCAGCATGGGAGGGGCACCATACAAGCTGTGTACAGTAAGGATGGGACGCTGTTGACCTCAACTCCACAGTGGCAAATCCCCAGGGATTTATGAAATCCATCCAGAAATGCTAAAAGTTCTGGGTGAGGAGGGGCTGTCTTGGTTGACACGCCTCTTCAACATTGCGTGTCTCCCTTGTAAAGTCTACTGCAAAGTGCTGGAAAGGCATTAAGTGAGTAGGTTTAGGTCTGTGTGAATATGGGCTGAGCATTTACCTGGTCTGAACTTATGAACATCTTCTTTTGCATATTCACTGTAAAGAGCCATTACTCCTCCAACTGCCAACTATTGTTCCAGAGACAATAAGATATACAGTTTTAGATTGCAAGGTCACTGTCCAAGACCAAAGACTTCACTGAAATACCTCAAGTGATCAAAACAGTTTGTCATATCCCAAGCAGGACATGGGAGAAGTGCAGAGCTTTTAGACACAAATTAAGTTAATCTTCTACTTTATTGCCTTTGTAATACTTGTTGCATCATTTCATTTCCTCTGTCAGAGTAAGTAGCACTTATTGAATTCAACAGTCAAGCTAAAGCTAAAGTTAGAGTAATAAGAATGACTTACCAAAACAATCATTTATCCAGAGACACAATCTAGAAGGAATTATAACACATTTTATCATTCTCCAACTAGTAACACAACGTAAAATAGCTGTTACTGTTAAGACTTTAGATACAATCCTGGGATTCAGTTGTCAGCAAAACTACCCCATAGAGTAGCACTAACTAAAATCAACCCAATGCCAATGGTTGAGTTAGACCAATGTCAAAGTCTTACAGTCAGCAACCTTCTTTGCTCATGAGCTTCTCCATAAAACCGACGTTTCTTCTGGCATCCTCTGTGTTGTGATATAGAAGCAGTGGAAGTGGTTCCTTACACAGATTTGCCATCTTAACCCTCTGAAACCGAGAGACTCGCCCACGAGCCTAAACAGCACCTCTGATTCATAGTTCAATCATTTACCATCCATAAAACATAGAAACTAGCCGAAAATTGTGGCTGAAAGGTAACGAGTTAGTGGTTACGGAGGTCTTTTCCGGGTCCTTCTAGCCTCTACAGGTGATTTTCTATCCAGCCTGGAACTTCTGCCTTTTTGGGGTTCGTTGAGCATTAAATCCATACCTTTACATCCAAGATTTATCCACTTTTTGTCCATAATTCATCGCGTTTTCGCTCAATTCTGCCGCTAGCGCCATCTGTCCTTTGTGTACGGAAGTCAAGGACTCCATATATGGGGTGCATGCCCATATATGGGAGACAACGTCACCCAAAGTGTATGGAAGGCCAAAAGGCTGTATGGAAGGCCAAAAGGCTGTATGGAAGGCCAAACGGTTGTATGGAAGGCCAATAGGCGAACTGTTTTAGACACACAATTGCTTGTGTAGCATTGCTGTTGGTGTAATATCAATAAATATGACATTATTATGTTGATTATTGGCATAAGTAAATGTCATGAGGGCAAAAGCGCCTTGACTTTCTTTGAAAAAATGCATGTATTTTGTCAACTGTATAAGTTATAATGATTATTTCTTCACAATGTGACTCCCAAGACATATGAGAAGTGTTTTAGAGAGTAAAATGGCTTAGGTTTTACTGATCTGTGTGTGATATCAATACATATCTGGAAGATTCATGTTCCGTTTTGTTTATTTATTTGTCTTTAAGGTCCTACAACCATT
This sequence comes from Percina caprodes, assembly GCA_013375575.1. NCBI lineage: Eukaryota > Metazoa > Chordata > Actinopteri > Perciformes > Percidae > Percina > Percina caprodes. Next base: position 270,694 of record JABXJD010000412.1, read on the forward strand.
TTTAACATGCAGGTGAGCTCACTGCAGCCCAAATATTCTAATAACCCAGTTTGTCCTGAAAAAAATGATGTTCATATCTTGACTGTAGACAACAGGGTTGGTGTTTTACAAGCTTTTTTATAAAATAAATCCAGATGGACAATGAACTGTAAAAATGGCCTTAGGGCTCAATGCAGCCATTTCCACTCAACTACACCTTCTTTTTGATCAAGTTTCAATGGTCTTGTCTATTGTAAGTAATGACTGGCTTCATGAATAGACAACCATCATCCCAGTGTATGCCATTAACAGTCTATGAGTGGTCAGTTACAGTCCAATGACTTTCTTTGGTGCAACTCCTTTTTCCTCCAGATAGAGCTCATTCAGCAATAGAAAGTACCAGTTAGTACTTAATATCTACAGTGAACCCTCGCTATATCGCGGTTCACCTTTCACGGTCTCGCTGCTTCACGGATTTGCATCGTGCGTTGTGTTCTGCATGCTGCAACCATAATCAATGGTGGCATGTCGGTTTATAAGAATCTTTTTGCCCGGAAGAAAAAAGAGCGACAACAACTACCGATAACTATGTTCTTCTCTCAAAAAACACACCTGCACCGCGGGCTTTAGAAGAAGAAACACACCTGCACCGCGGGCTTTAGAAGAAAAACACACCTGCACCGCGGGCTTTAGAAGAAAAACCCGCTACAGAGCAGAGTGATGCAGCGGCTCCGTCAGAAGAGCAGGGAAATACACCTGAGTCACGTTTTTTTTTCTACTGTACTTTGCTTTGTATTTGTTTTCATAATAATTTTTCATTTTCTCCCGTTCCAATGACTCTGGTCGCGGTGGGGCGGGGGGGCGGTGCTGATCTCCGCAATTTGAAGCCTTCAGTTCGTATTGATGATTCAAATTATTATTTTACAGTACAGTAGTTATTTGTAAAAAACGTTTATACAGTACTTTTATTTGTTAAACAAATGCTTGGGCCTGTAAAAAGGTTTTGTTCTTTGGTTTCAGTGTATAATGGAGTATTTCATCGTATAATAATGGTAAAAAAAAAAGGTTACTACTTCACGGATTTCACCTATCACGGGTTCTTCTTGGACCGTAACCCCTGTGAAAAACGAGGGTTCACTGTATTCCAAAACTCCCATTCTTTTATTTATTTAGCTAGCAGTGGAGAACTGCTGAAATGTACTGCCTCTGCATTTGTACACACACGATAATCATCAGGGTCTCCATTTGAGACGATCTGAATGTGATTACAATGACATCCAACGACTTAATTGATTTTATAAAATTGGATTGGGCAAGTAACCTTTCTGGTTACTTCTTGACAAATAAAGCAAGTAACCACACAATGAAAACTACTGCGATGGCTGGGAATCGAACCCAGGTCAACTGCTTGGAAGTCAGCTATGCTCACCACTATACCACCATCACTGGACAACACAGCTGGTGTCCTTAAAGGTTGGATTTTTCCTTTTAATTAAATTAAGGCATTAAGATAAATTTCCAAAAGATGATTATTTTAATTCCTCTTTTTAGTCAACTTCAGCATGGGTTCCTAAACACATGCATACCACTGTATGCATGTATACCTGCATGCATTTCAAAGATGCATGCATTTCTCTCTCCAAGAGTAGTGTCTCATTCACCGAGGAGCAGCACCACATGTGGGCGTGGCGGGCAGCCTACAGTATCTGGGTGCGCTGCTCTAATTTACCTGTGTAGAACTTTGCGTCACACATTAGTTCTGCTTTTGGCACTCGCGTGTAAAATCATAATAAATTAATTTTTTTTTTTATTTGGGGTGGCCAGCGACATTTCTAGGCCTCTGTGTAGAACCGCCACTGAAGGCACATCTGTGATTTGGTATAATGTGATGTGTCATTGGATTGCTACCAACGCTAAGGATGCCTTTTGTTTTCTTTAATAATAATTTTCTTAAATTAAAATATCACGCCCTAATATATTCTTGGTTTTGAGTCCTCGCCTCTACTATTTACGACATGGCCAGACATAATCCGGCTAAGAAGCGGCACTTTTCAGAGGTGGAGATTGAAAACCTGACATCTCAGTTTAATCTGCAGTAACGTGTGTCTTATTTGGCAGCCTAAAAACTGGTATTAGGCTGCAGGAAGAATGCAGAATAGAAAGAGATCACTGATGACTCCAGCAGAAGTTTATTTAATTTATACATCCTTGACATATGTATACTCCTAATAGTAATATATAGGCTTATATTGCAATCTCGCAGCCCTACATGTAGGTGTACCCATAATTAAATAATCACGCAGTGGCAAAGTTTATGCAGTGTTTTTTAATTTTTTTTTGTGAGTCAGAGCCAGGCAACAGCTGTGAGGGAGAGCCCGTGTGTCCTCTGCCTCTACACTTGGCACTAGTTCACATCTTTGTCTGTAGTTCTCTATTCTGTCAGGGCTTAACTCTGTCTCCCTCACCTCTTTTTTTTGTTTCTTGTTATGTTTCGGCAAGAAGTGTTATGCTTTTTGTTCGTCCGTCCATCTCTACATGAGAAATTCTTTATTGATGCCCGATGGGAAACTCTGGAAAAGAGTACTCCTTCGAACCGGATTTGAACCAGTGCCCTAAGGATTTCAGTTTTATGCCTCTACAGTCCTCCGCTCTACCAACTGAGCTATTGAAGGGAGACGATATATAGGTAAGCACTTCCCATTCTTCACTTTCATCAAAGATGCCAAAGCCACAGCAACAAAGAAGAATCGCCTCTGTGCCCATTCGGACGAAGGAGCCGGAGCCACACAGGAAAAGGTCAAACCAGCGGCAGCCTAAGTCTCCAGGTGAGGCAGGTGGGAAGGAGCAATAAGGGGAGGGCCTCCTCTGAGCACCCCAACATGGTCCCGAGAGACCCAACCGGCATTAGAACATCCTTGTTAGAGACTCACTGTGCTTCACTAGACTTCTTCAAGACAACCCAAAAAGTGGTGCTATACCTCTGCGATTTGGTATAATGTGATGTGTCATTGCCTTACTACCACCGTTATGGGATGCCTTTCATTGTTGGCACAAATGTTCATGACCTATTCAATTGGCTAGTAATACCAGACATGGGCAAAGTGCACACTCTACTGGGTCTTCTGTTTGACCCGTCCAACACCCCAACCGACCTCCCTTCATGGATTTTTGGCCTTTCATACTACTCGCTACCTTAGTCGCTCCAAATGCTACGTCATATTCTCATTGACATCACTTTGGCGTTGTTTTCCGTGGTGGCCACGCATAATTTTCGCACATTCTGTGCCACCGCCACGTAATGCGGTGTTAACAGTTTAAATTTGAAAATGTATAATTGGCAATATTCTACATGAACAAAATACTTCCTTGCTGTTATATGGGTGGACATGATTCAAAGCAAGACTTTAAACGATCTGCTTGATCTTAACACTGTTGTGTCCTTGGGGCTTTTTCCGGGATTTGAACCCAGGACCTCTCGCACCCACAGCAAGAATCATGCCCCTAGACCAACAAGCCACATAAAACAATGTTTTAGCAATTTTTCATCAAGGAAATGCAGCTCCAATCTGTCATTGACTTGAATGGCAATGGTCAAGTAGTTTGGCATGGGGTCTTTTTATGGCTCCACTGCCAGATTCAGGTTTCTGATTAGCTTGGACAACAGAATACTTTTGAAGCAAAACCTTTTACTAAAATCCAACTTGAATTTTTCAGTCAAAAACGCTTGGGTTTAGTACGTCATTTCTGGGTTCTCACACCATTCTATGCAAACAGTGTTGATCAACTTTGTTGGAAAGTGTACAGAAAGCCAGTCAAATCATTGTTGTAGTCCAAAATGTGGGGCCTCCTGCAGGACTTTTATCCTAAGCTGTCCAGTTTCAATCAATGTAAAATGAAGCAGAGGATGAAAAAATCTAGAGCTATGACAATGAAGCTGCCGTGACCCGGATTCGAACCGGGGTTGCTGCGACCACAACGCAGAGTAATAACCACTATACGATCACGGCCACTTGGTAACAGTAGGGCCTTGTTGTTGTCATAGCATAGTTGGAACTCTGAATAGCGACTATACTGATATTTTCCCGGTTTCCCTAATTGTTGACTAACAAAAGAAAATGTCATGGATGGTTTATCTAGCACTGCTGATTCTGTCCTTCAGGGACAAACTTGTTTTTTCAAGGAAAGATGATTAGCAAGCAAAAACAGAAAAACAACAGCAAAAGCTTAATGATTGCTGTAGTTGTCTGACACTGAGAGGCTTAGATGAATTTACACACGTGTTGAAACAATATTTCCTCATCATTTGGCTCTTTATACATTTTGTACAGTTTGTAAAGGGGTAAAGTTGGAAATGACAAACAATGGATTTAGTAGCTAAATAGCTGTTCGAGCTAACCAGGAGTCAAACCTAGAATCTTCTGAACCATAGTCAGTCGCGTTATCTATTGCGCCACTAGCCCTACATTCAGCATTTGGAATAGCTACGTTCTCACACCATTGTATGCAAACAGTGGTGCTCTTTGTTGGCAAGTGTATAGAAGGCCAGTCAAATGTTTGTTGTAGTCCAAAATTTGAAAAGGAAGTGGGTCGGGTTATGTTGAAATGGGCGGGGCATAACCGGTATGTTATTTTAAACATGCAATTGATATGGGTTGATCAGAAATTGTTATATTTATTGCTGATTTGAAAACTATTTACATTAGAGCATCAGCATTGAGCTTCAGATCAGTGGTGTTGTCATGGTAACAAACAAACTATATACAGTACAAGTTTTGCAACAACGAATACAATACTGGCTAATCATGAAGTAAAATGTAATGAACAAGAGTTTTCATACTCAATATAACTGTTTTTTTACTTTTAATTTTGTTATGATCAGTGGGATTTTTTTTTTGATCAAATAGATTGAATAAATTCTTCATCATTTAGGTCGCCAGACAGGATTTCATGTAGCATCGGAGCAATCCTATTGCAACGTGAACGATATAGACTACCTTCTACTAAAGCTTATATGTTACCATGGCAATGGTACACCTAAAAATAGCTGCGGCTTGAACCGTTCTGCTACGCTGCTTTCTATCCATTTCATTTCCATGATTGAAATCATACGTGACGTTTTACAGATGCAGGAAATACAAGAACAGAACTTGAGCTGAAGTTGTTGATTTTGTTTGAACTTTATTTCATTTTAACTTTCACAGTTGATTTGGCGTGTGGGAGGAAACCGAATCACTCGGAGTCCCGCCCACGCAGACGCACCCCTCCCCACCCTGAGCCCCCACGTGGCCCTGACATGCTGCACCGCATTAAGGAGACCGGGCGCTGCTTTTCTCTAAGGTCTTATGGGTCAAGGTGGAATGGAGATGGTGCACAATGTAAAGGGGGGGGGGGGGGTCTTAGACGTCAACTATCGGGAGATCACTTTCCACAAACGGCTTGACGTGAATGATGCCGTTCTCTGGATCAGGATGTGGCTGTCAGGACGATGTGTTGTCTGCACGGCGATGCACAGTATTGTCCCCGGAGACGGGACGGGGCTCCTCTACGTCTATTGGAGCAACCTTATTTGTTGACAGGATGTTTTTCTTTATCCACGACTTCACTTGCTGCAGCTGCGGCCTTCGCCAATTCAGCGAGCAGAGTTGTTTCTCGGAGTTGTGTTTTGACATGGTGCAGCTCCACGGTCATGTCGTTGACCATTCTGATGAGGGAACTCTGGTCCTGGTTGCTTTGCACCTCTCTCTGAAGAATCTTCTCCTTGCAAAGTTTCTCCGCCCTGGACGAGTTCTGGTGGCACCGTCTGTATCTGTCGATCAGCTGATCTTTGGCTGCGATGGCTTGTCTGAGCCCCATCTCCGTGTTTCCATCCATCTGCACTTTGGAGTCAGTGTCCATGTAGTGTCTTTTGACGTTGAGGACTTTGCGTACAAATGTCTTGGGCTCGGAGGTGAAGTCCATGCACGCCTGCAGATCGGCCTTGAAGCGCATCACGTAGGTGGTCAGGTTCCTGTTCTTCTCCCTCTCCTTGATCAGGTCTGGCTCACACTTCCTCACTTTGTACTTGAGACGTGAGTTGGTCTCTCCCAGGTCGGCGTTCTCCCGGAGCGTCTTGTTCAGCCGCTCTCTGGTGTCTTTGAGCTCAGACTGTGCCGCTCTCAGGTCGTCCTCGACGTTGTGGAGGTTGTCCTTCACTTCGTTTAATTTAACGAGCAGAACGGCGTTGTTGTCCTTCTCTTTCGCCCAATCCTGTTGCAGTTGTTTGTTGTCCTTCATCAGACGAGACATCTCCAGGTTTTTCTTCCTGATGACATTTTCTCTGCCCTGGATCGTGCCCTCCAACGCAGAGACCTTCTTGCTGAGATCTTCCTTGTTCTCAAGATCAGTGATTGTCTTCTTCAGCTTTTCGATGTTCATCTCCAGTTCTTTCTGCTTCACTAACTCGTTGAATCGCGTGTTTGTCTTCAGTATTTCTTCTGCGTCAATGACTTTGTCTCTTTCTTGTATCTGTACGCGTAAGTCCTCCAGTCTGTCTTTGTACTCCATCCCCACTTGGGGCAGCGCAGCTTGAAGTTCTTCCAACTCGGCGGCTTGTTTTCCCGCCCAGTCTTTGGCGATCCTTAGCTTCTCCGTTATTCGTTGGTACGCCACCTTCGCCTCCGCCAGCCTCTCGTCGTGCCCCTCTTGCATCCTCCCTATTTCAGACTCATACTGCGCCTTCAGTTCTTCCACAGTGTTACTGGCGTTCGCCTCGCTGTCAAATTTCTGCTGTCGGAGTTCTGACTCTGTTTTTGTATTTTTTGCTCTATAATCCTGAAATGTTAGCAGGAGCTCGGCCTTATCGAGGCTGATGCTCTCTACTTCATCTCGACTTAACCGCAGCTGGGCTTTCCACTCCTCCGCCTTCTCCTTGTGAGTCTTCACCTCTTTCTCCAGAGCCTTGACTTTGGTCTCTAGAGAGTCTATTTTCAAAATCTTTGACTGATTTACTTTAGTAAATTGCTGCTCTTGATATGTAACTTTCAGCGTGAGCTGCTCTATTTTAAACTGGAGGAATTTGACGTTCTTGTCCTGCAGCTCCATGGTGAATTGATATTCCACTGGACTTGTTGTCTCCTTCCTGTTGTTGCAGCACGCCTCTCTGGTTGATTGCATGTATAATGAAATTTAAGGCTATATGAAGGTTTTGATGGACCGTAGTGACATCACCGGCCTGTCATCTAAGATCAAAAAGGAACATTCCAGAACAAGATGACAGCAGAACATTCAAAAATAAACAATGCTGGGGCGCCCGGGGAGCTCAGGCGGTAGAACAGGCGCCCATACATAGAGGGTTACTCTTCGACACAGCTGGTCTTCTGCTGTCCTTTCAAAATAAAGGCTGACAAAGCCCAAAAACATAATCCGTGTGTGTGTGGTTTTTTTTAAACAAAAATGAACAATTCTGTGTGTGTGTGTGTGTGTGTGTGTGTGTGTGTGTGTATGTGTGTGTGTGTGTGTGTGTGTGTGTGTAAGAAAATTCAAAAACAATTCTGTGTGTGTGTGTGTCTCTCAGTTTAATTCAAATTTGCTTTATTGGCATGAATGTAACAACAATATTGCCAAAGCATCACACAAACTACAGAAGAAGCATCAACCCCATACATCACATTATGTAATTAAAGCATAAAGTAGTTCAATCCTGTGTGGGTGTCTGTGTCTTTTAAAAATTAAAATATAGCCTGTTAAAAAATAAAAATGTGAAACAAACAATCAATGAATTAAATTAAAGACAATAATTGCAGAATGGTGAATAAATGATAATGAAGATAATTGTTAGTTGGAGCCCTGTGTAACGCTTTTCTGTTTTTCTGTGTTTTATAAAGTTGTATTTAAGTTTTATGGGAACGCTTAAAAATGAGATACTACAAGAGCCCCCACGATATGATCACAATAGTCATGTTACAATGATATATTATTTTGATTTTGGAAGATATTTCTATATGCTGCAAGAGAGTGCAATTCATTTCAGTTCAATTCAATTTTATTAATAGTATCAATTCATAGTGTTATCTCGAGACACTTTACAGATAGAGTAGGTCTAGACCATACTCCAGAATTTACAAGGACCCAACAGTTCTAGTAGTTCCCTCCAGAGCAAGCAACAGTGCGACAGTGGCGAGGAAAAACTTCCTTTTAGGCAGAAACCTCGGACAGACCCAGGCTCTTGGTAGGCGGTGTCTGACGACCGGTTGGGGTTAGAATGAAGAGTGGCAATAACAGTCACAAAAAATAACAGTTTGTAGTAGTTCTTTGTAGTAGTTCATGGCATAGCAGGGCACTGTGCGGCATTACAAGGCACAGCAGGACGTAGCAGAGCACAGCAGGACGTAGCAGGATGAACATGGCATCGCAGGACGTGTAGCGGGACCATGGCGACAGCTGCTACCATGATTTTGGAGCCTCCCTGATCCAAGGGAACATGTTGGGGAAAAGAACATAAGGACTCCGGGGAATGACTCCCCAGAGCTAGGTTAGTAACAAGCATTTCTGGGACATGGATGCACACAAATGGAAAGATAGAAAGATAGAGGAGAGAGGAGCTCAGTGTGTCAAAGGAAGTCCCCCAGCTGTCTAAAACTATTACAGCATAACTAGGAGAGACAGGGTAAAGAGAGGAGCCTGGTCAGGCTAGAACTCTCCCCAACCGGATCGGGCTGTATGCCCTGCCTCCCACTAGTTTTATTATATTATTGATTATGTGATAGATAGATCTGACAACTATGACGAGAAGCAGGTGGGCCGGGTTAGGCGACTCCTCACTCCCTAACAATACTCAGTTCAATTTTATTTATATAGTGCTAAATTACAACAGTTATCACTTTGCGCTTTTCATAGATGAGCAGGTATAGACTGTACTCTGTAATGTTATAGAGAGGGAGGAAGAGAGAGGTGCTCAGTGCATCATGGGAAGTCCCCCAGTAGTCTAAACCTATAGCGGCGTAACTAAGGGATGGTTCAGGACTCTCCTGAGCCAGCCCTAACTATAAGCTTTATCAAAGAGGAAAGTCTTAAGCCTACTCTTAAATGTGGAGACGGTGTTTACCTCCCGAACCCAAACTGGAACCTGATAGCTGAATGCTCTGGCTCCCGTTCTACTTTTAGAGACTCTAGGAACCACAAGTAACCCTGCATTCTGGGAGCGCAGTGCTCTGGTGGGGTAGTAAGGTACTATGAGCTCTTTAAGATAAGATGGTCACTGACCATGAAGAGCTTTGTAGGTGAGAAGAAGGATTTTAAATTCTATTCTGGATTTTACAGGAAGCCAATGCAGAGAAGCTAAAACAGGAGAGATGTGATCTCTTTTCCTGGTTCCTGTCAGAACACGTGCTGCAGCATTCTGGATCAGCTGGATTTCACAGTCTGCTAGTGGCCATGATGAGTTGTGACTTTGAGCTTTTTAACCGTTTTGGCAGATTTAGCCGATTTTCAACCAGTTTGTGCCATAACAATTGGTGTTCTCAGGCAATGTGCAAATCATGGTCTACCCTCCTGCTGTCCAGAAGACCGTGATCATGGCAACAGCTTAATGGTCTTCACTTACTTTCACTTTAATTTGTAGTTCAGGTGATTGTTTTGTCCACAGCTTTTCTTTACTGAAGCCTGGGTAGCTCAGACGGTACAGCATCAGACTTTTAATCTGAGGGTCCAGGGTTCAAGTCCCTGTTCAGGTGTTGAAATGTACTTTCTGCTTGCGGCAATGGTGAGTTGTGCACTTTGGCAAGCCTGAACACTTTAAGACACTGTTGTCTCAACTGTGTTACATGTACAAGTCTTTAAAAGAAATGTTGCCATTTTTCAAGAAGGTTTGTTCCATAACAATGTGGGTGGTATGTCTAAATGAACAATGGCCAACCTACATCCATCTTGCTAGCACCCAAATCTCTGTTCTGATCTCCCTTCTTGGATGGCAAGTCATCTGGTGGATTTTTCCTGTCACGAGGGCTTTTGCTCAAACTACGTATAGTGCTTCTGCATGAGGACACCAAGAGTATAGAAGCAGTTTTATTTACCCATGAGCAGTAGAGTTTATTTGTCTGGAGCTGTAAAATTGCATTAGGTTTTCAACTTTTTGAGTGAAAAAGAATACCACAGCTCAAGTCGCTGTTTGGCGACAGCTTGATTGTGGGATATGTCTGGAGTGCTCACTATCGTCATCTGTCATGCAGGTTTGCAGCTGTTTTAGCACATGTGGAAAAGCTATTTACGCATCATTTGGCTTGGAGGATCAAGTAATTTAATTTTAATAGCTAAAAAACAGAACAAACTATCCAGGAGTCAACCCTAAGATCTTGTTATCCGTAGTCAGACGTATTACCCATTGCCCCACTAGCCCTACGTTCAGAGAGCATTGGGAGTAGCTGGGTTCTCACACCATTCTATGCTAACAGTGTTGATCTTTGGTGGAAAGTGGACAGAAAGCCAGTCAAATCATTGTTGTAGTCCAAAATGTGGGGCCTCCTGCAGGACTTTTATCCTAAGCTGTCCAGTTTCAATCAATGTAAAATGAAGCAGAGGATGGAAAAATCTAGAGCTATGACAGTGAAGCTGCTTTACAAAGCTGCCGTGACCCGGATTCTAACCGGGGTTGCTGCAGCCACAACGCAGAGTACTAACCACTATACGATCACGGCCACTTGGTAACAGTAGGGCCTTGTTGTTGTCATAGCATAGTTGGAACTCTGAATAGAGACTATACTGATATTTTCCCGGTTTCCCTAATTGTTGACTAACAAAAGAAAATGTCATGGATGGTTTATCTAGCACTGCTGATTCTGTCCTTCAGGGACAAACTTGTTTTTTCAAGGAAAGATGATTAGCAAGCATAAACAGAAAAACAACAGCAAAAGCTTAATGACCGCTGCAGTTGTCTGACACTGAGAGGCTTAGATGAATTTACACACATGTTGAAACAATATTTCCTCATCATTTGGCTCTTTATACATGTAAATTTACTTTAATAGCCAGTTTGTAAAGGGGTAAAGTTGGAAATGACGAACAATGGATTTAGTAGCTAAATAGCTGTTCGAGGTAGCCAGGAGTTGAACCTAGAATTTTCTGATCCATAGTCAGACGCATTATCCATTGCGCCACTAGCCCTACATTCAGCATTTGGAATAGCTACGTTCTCACACCATTGTATGCAAACAGTGGTGCTCTTTGTTGGCAAGTGTATAGAAGGCCAGTCAAATGTCTGATGTAGTCCAAAATTTGAAAAGGAAGTGGGTCGGGTTGTGTTGAAATGGGCGGGGCATAACCGGTATGTTATTTTAAACATGCAATTGATATGGGTTGATCAGAAATTGTTATATTTATTGCTGATTTGAAAACTATTTACATTAGAGCATCAGCATTGAGCTTCAGATCAGTGGTGTTGTCATGGTAACAAACAAACTCTATATAGTACAAGTTTTGCAACAACGAATACAATACTGGCTAATCATGAAGTAAAATGTAATGAACAAGAGTTTTCATACTCAATATAACTGTTTTTAACTTTTAATTTTGTTATGATCAGTGGGATTTTTTTTTTTTTGGTTCTTCTCTGTGTTCTACGGATCAAATAGATTGAATAAATTCTTCATCATTTAGGTCGCCAGGCAGGATTTCATGTAGCATCGGAGCAATCCTATTGCAACGTGAACGATATAGACTACCCTCTACTAAAGCTTATATGTTACCATGGCAATGGTACACCTAAAAATAACTGCCGCTCTAACCGTTCTGCTACGCTGCTTTCTATCCATTTCATTTCCATGATTGAAATCATACGTCACGTTTAACAGATGCAGGAAACACAAGAACAGAACTTGAGCTGAAGTTGTTGATTTTGTTTGAACTTTATTTCATTTTAACTTTCACAGTTGATTTGGCGTGTGGGAGGAAACCGAATCACTCGGAGTCCCGCCCACGCAGACGCACCCCTCCCCACCCAGGGCCCCCATGTGGCCCTGGCATGCTGCACCGCATTAAGGAAACCGGGCGCTGCTTTTCTCTGAGGTCTTATGGGTCAAGGTGGAATGGAGATGGTGCACAATGTAAAGGGGGTGGGTGGGGTCTTAGACGTCAACTATCGGGAGATCACCCTCCACAAACGGCTTGACGTGAATGATGCTGTCCTCTGGATCAGGATGTGGCTGTCAGGACGATGTGTTGTCTGCACGGTGATGCACAGTATTGTCCCCCGGGAGACGGGACGGGGGCTCCTCTACGTCTATTGGAGCAACCTTATTTGTTGACAGGATGTTTTTCTTTATCCACGACTTCACTTGTTGCAGCTGCGGCCTTCTCGCTAATTCAGCGAGCACAGTTGTTTCTCTGAGTTGTGTTTTGACATGGTGCAGCTCCACGGTCATGTTGTTGACCAATCTGATGAGGGAACTCTGGTCCTGGTTGCTTTGCATCTCTCTCTGAAGAATCTTCTCCTTGCAAAGTTTCTCCGCCCTGGACGAGTTCTGGTGGCACCGTCTGTATCTGTCAATCAGCTGATCTTTGGCTGCGATGGCTTGTCTGAGCCCCATCTCCGTGTTTCCATCCATCTGCACTTTGGAGTCAGTGTCCATGTAGTGTCTTTTGACGTTGAGGACTTTGCGTACAAATGTCTTGGGCTTGGAGGTGAAGTCCATGCATGCCTGCAGATCGGCCTTGAAGCGCATCACGTAGGTGGTCAGGTTCCTGTTCTTCTATCTGGTCTAGACCACACTCCATAATTTACAAGGACCCAACAGTTCTAGTAGTTTCCTCCAGAGCAAGCAACAGTGCAACAGTGGCGAGGAAAAATTTCCTTTTAGGCAGAAACCTCGGACAGACCCAGACCCAGGCTCTTGGTAGGCGGTATCTGACGACCGGTTGGGGTTAGAATGAAGAGTGGCAATAACAGTCACAAAAAATAGTAGTTTGTAGTAGTTCTTTGTAGTAGTTCATGGCATAGCAGGGCACTGTGCGGCATTACAAGGCACAGCAGGACGTAGCAGGGCACAGCAGAGTGTGGCGCTGTGACTCATCACTCCCTAACAATATTCAATTACATTTTATTTATATAGTGCTAAATCACAACAACAGTTATCTCTTTGACTTTAAGCTTTATCAAAGACGAAAGTCTTAAGCATAAGACTTTTGTCTACTCTTAAATGTGGAGATGGTGTCTGCCTCCTGAACCCAAACTGGAACCTGGTTCCACAGGAGAGGAGCCTGATAGCTGAACGTTCTGGCTCCCGTTCTACTTTTAGAGACTCTAGGAACCACAAGTAACCCTGCATTCTGGGAGCGCAGTGCTCTGGTGGGGTAGTAAGGTACTATGAGCTCTTTAAGATAAGATGGTGCCTGACCATGAAGAGCTTTGTAGATGAGAAGAAGGATTTTAAATTCTATTCTGGATTTTACAGGAAGCCAATGCAGAGAAGCTAAAACAGGAGAGATGTGATCTCTTTTCCTGGTTCCTGTCAGAACACGTGCTGCAGCATTCTGGATCAGCTGGATCTCACAGTCTGCGAGCGGCTATGATGAGTTGTGTCATTGAGCTTTTTAACCGTTTTGGCAGATTTAGCCGATTTTCAACCAGTTTGTTCCATAACAATTGGTGTTCTCAGGCAATGTGCAAATCATGGTCTACCCTCCTGCTGTCCAGAAGACTGTGATCATGGCAAAAGTTTAATGTTCTTCACTTACTTACACTTCCATTTGTAGTTCAGGCGATTGTTTTGTCCACAGCTCTCCTTTTCAGGAGCCTGGGTAGCTCAGCCGGTAGAGCATTAGACTTTTAATCTGAGGGTCCAGGGTTCAAGTCCCTGTTCAGGTGTTGAATTGCAATTTCTGTCATGGTGAGTTGTGTATTTTAGCCACCCTGATGTCTCAATTGTGTTACACGTAAAAGTCTTAAAATGAAATCTTGCCCTTTTTCAAGGTTTGTTCCATAACAATGTGGGTGTTATGTCTAATTGAACAATGGCCAACCTACATCCATCTTGCTAGCACCCAAATCTCTGTTCTGATCTCCTGCTTGGATGGCAAGTCATCTGGTGGATTTTTCCTGTCACGAGGGCTTTTGCTTAAAATACGTATAGTGCTTCTGCATGAGGACACCAAGACTATAGAACCGGATCAAGAGGGAGAGTTGTTTTATTTTACCCACGAGCAGTAGAGTTTATTTGTCGGGAGCCTTAAAATTGCATTAGGTTTTCAACGTTTTGAGCAAAAAAGAATACCACAGCTCAAGTCGCTATTAAGGGGACAGCTTGATTGTGGGATATATATGGAGTGCTCACTATCATCATCTGTCATGCAGGTTTGCAGCTGTTTTAGCACATGTTGAAAAGCTATTCACGCATCATTTGGCTCTTTATATATGTAAATTTACTGTGATAGACAGTTTGTACAGGAGTAAACTTGGACATGAGGATCAAGTAATTTAATTTTAATAGCTAAAGAACAGAACAAACCCTAAAGTCAACCCTAAGATCTTGTTATCCGTAGTCAGACGTATTACCCATCGCCCCACTAGCCCTACGTTCAGAGAGCATTGGGAGTAGCTGGGTTCTCACACCATTCTATGCTAACAGTGTTGATCTTTGTTGGAAAGTGGACAGAAAGCCTCAGACAAACTGGGTGTGGGACGCGTGGACACGGCAGCTGGTGCCCTTTCGAGGTGTTGTATTGCTTTATTGTTGTTGTGTTATATATATTTTTTACCATTGCCGTACAACTGTCTTTGGGTGCATGTGTGTCTTTGTGTGTTTTTTAAATTTTTTCTTCTATCTCGTTCTTGTTTGACGCGTTGCTTCCACAAGGTCGATGCACCTTCCGCCGGTACATGCCCAGCAAGCCCCCCACAGTAAATACATGTAGATATATTTAGGTTTACCTGATATTTGCTGTTACTCAAATCCATGACAAAGCATCTGTGACTGAATCCAGTTTAAAATCTCTATGTGTCAAAAACGAACATGTCTAACAGCATTTTAAACATTTGCAGTTAAATATGAATAGTGCATTTACCCACGAACATGCAAGAAGCTCCTTTCATCAGTTTCCGTAGTGTAGAGGTTATCACGTTCGCCTCAAACGCGAAAGGTCCCCTGTTCGAAACAGGGCGGAAACATGTTACTTTATTACTCTGCTGAGTTAAACTTTCAATACCCTTCACAGGTAAATCTCCTGTGGTGAAATCGTGGCCAGGCCTACTGAAGTTTCCACAGTGCAGTAGTCATCACATTCAGGAATATCCTGTCTAAAAATGATGCAGAAAAACTAGTCCATGCATTTGTTACTTCTAGGCTGGATTACTGCAATTCTTTATTATCAGGCTGCTCAAAAAAGTCCATAAAGACTTTTCAGCTGGTCCAGAATTCTGCAGCACGTGTTCTGACAGGAACCAGGAAAAGAGATCACATCTCTCCTGTTTTAGCTTCTCTGCATTGGCTTCCTGTAAAATCCAGAATAGAATTTAAAATCCTTCTTCTCACCTACAAAGCTCTTCATGGTCAGGCACCATCTTATGTTAAAGAGCTCATAGTACCTTACTACCCCACCAGAGCACTGCGCTCCCAGAATGCAGGGTTACTGGTGGTTCCTAGAGTCTCTAAAAGTAGAACGGGAGCCAGAGTGTTCAGCTATCAGGCTCCTCTCCTGTGGAACCAGGTTCCAGTTTGGGTTCAGGAGGCAGACACCTTCTCCATATTTAAGAGTAGGCTTAAGACTTTCCTCTTTGATAAAGCTTATAGTTAGGGCATAGAATTGAATATTGTTAGGGATTGAGGAGTTGCAGCGTCCGCCTAACCCGGCCCACCTGCTTCTCATCATAGTTGTCAGATCTATCTATCATATAATCAATAATATAATAAAACTAGAGGGAGGCAGGGCATACAGGCCGATCCGGTTGGGGTGAGTTCTCGCCTGACCAGGCTCCTCTCTTTACCTTGTCTTTCCTAGTTATGCTGTAATAGTTTTAGACAGCTGGGGGACTTCCTTTGACACACTGGGCTCCTCTCTCCTCTATCTTTCTATCTTTCCATTTGTGTGCATCCATGTCCCAGAAATGATTGTTACTAACCTAGCTCTGGGAGTCATTCCCGGAGTCCTTATGTTCTTTTCCCCAGCATGTTTCCTTGGATCAGGAGGCTCCAAAATCATGGTAGCAGCTGTCGCCATGGTCCCGCTACACGTCCTGCGATGCCGTGTTCATCCTGCTACGCTCTGCTGTGCCCTGCTACGTCCTGCTGTGCCTTGTAATGCCGCACATGCCCTGCTATGCCATGAACTACTACAAAGAACTACTACAAACTATTATTTTTAATGACTGTTATTGCCACTCTTCATTCTAACCCCAACCGGTCGTCAGACACCGCCTACCAAGAGTCTGGGTCTGTCCCAGGTTTCTGCCTAAAAGGAAGTTTTTCGCCACTGTCGCAGTGTTGCTTGCTCTGGAGGGAACTACTAGAACTGTTGGGTCCTTGTAAATTATGGAGTGTGGTCTAGACCTGCTCTATCTGTAAAGTGTCTCAAGATAACTCTTGTTATGAATTGATACTATAAATAAAATTTAATTGATATGGAATGAATTGCACTCTCTCGCAGCATATAGAAATATCTTCCAAAATCACAATAATATATTATTGTAACATAACTATCGTGATCGTATCGTGGGGGCTCTTGTAGTATCTCATTATTAAGCGTTCCCATAAAACTTAAATACAACTTTATAAAACACAGAAAAACAGAAAAGCGTTACACAGGGCTCCATCTAACAATTATCTTCATTATCATTTATTCACCATTCTGCAATTATTGTCTTTAATTTAATTCATTGATTGTTTGTTTCACACAAAAGCTTACTATTTTATGTATTTAAATTTTTAATAGGCTATATTTTAATTTTTATATCATATTTTATATCATGCCAGTAAAGCAAATTTGAATTAAACTGAGAGACACACACACACAGAATTGTTTTTGAATTTTGTTACACACACACACACACACACACACACACACACACACACGTATACACACACACACATGCGTCCCAACATTGTTTATTTTTGAATGTTCTGCTGTCATCTTGTTCTGGAATGTTCCTTTTTGATCTTAGATGACAGGCCGGTGATGTCACTACGGTCCATCAAAACCTTCATATAGCCTTAAATTTCATTATACATGCAATCAACCAGAGAGGCGTGCTGCAACAACAGGAAGGAGACAACAAGTCCAGTGGAATATCAATTCACCATGGAGCTGCAGGACAAGAACGTCAAATTCCTCCAGTTTAAAATAGAGCAGCTCACGTTGAAAGTTACACATCAAGAGCAGCAATTTACTAAAGTAAATCAGTCAAAGATTTTGAAAATAGACTCTCTAGAGACCAAAGTCAAGGCTCTGGAGAAAGAGGTGAAGACTCACAAGGAGAAGGCGGAGGAGTGGAAAGCCCAGCTGCGGTTAAGTCGAGATGAAGTAGAGAGCATCAGCCTCGATAAGGCCGAGCTCCTGCTAACATTTCAGGATTATAGAGCAAAAAATACAAAAACAGAGTCAGAACTCCGACAGCAGAAATTTGACAGCGAGGCGAACGCCAGGAACACTGTGGAAGAACTGAAGGCGCAGTATGAGTCTGAAATAGGGAGGATGCAAGAGGGGCACGACGAGAGGCTGGCGGAGGTGAAGGTGGCGTACCAACGAATAACGGAGAAGCTAAGGATCGCCAAAGACTGGGCGGGAAAACAAGCCGCCGAGTTGGAAGAACTTCAAGCTGCGCTGCCCCGAGTGGGGATGGAGTACAAAGACAGACTGGAAGACTTACTCTTACAGATACAAGAAAGTGACAAAGTCATCGACGCAGAAGAAATACTGAAGACAAACACACGATTCAACGAGTTAGTGAAGCAGAAAGAACTGGAGATGAACATCGAAACGCTGAAGAAGACAATCACTGATCTTGAGAACAAGGAAGATCTCAGCAAGAAGGTCTCTGCGTTGGAGACCACGATCCAGGGCAGAGAAAATGTCATCGGGAAGAAAAACCTGGAGATGTCTCGTCTGATGAAGGACAACAAACAACTGCAACAGGATTGGGCGAAAGAGAAGGACAACAACGCCGTTCTGCTCGTTAAATTAAACGAAGTGAAGGACAACCTCCACATCGTCGAGGACGACCTGAGCGCGGCGCAGTCTGAGCTCAAAGACACCAGAGAGCGGCTGAACAAGACGCTCCGGGAGAACGCCGACCTGGGAGAGACCAACTCCAATCTCGGGAACAAAGTGAGGAGATGTCAGCCAGACCTGAACAAGGAGAGGGAGAAGAACAGGAACCTGACCACCTACGTGATGCGCTTCAAGGCCGATCTGCAGGCGTGCATGGACTTCACCTCCGAGCCCAAGACATTTGTACGCAAAGTCCTCAACGTCAAAAGACACTACATGGACACTGACTCCAAAGTGCAGATGGATGGAAACACGGAGATGGGGCTCAGACAAGCCATCGCAGCCAAAGATCAGCTGATCAACAGATACAGACGGTGCCACCAGAACTCGTCCAGGGCGGAGAAACTTTGCAAGGAGAAGATTCTTCAGAGAGAGGTGCAAAGCAACCAGGACCAGAGGTCTCTCATCAGAATGGTCAACGACATGACCGTGGAGCTGCACCATGTCAAAACACAACTCAGAGAAACAACTCTGCTCGCTGAATTGGCAAAAAGGCCGCAACTGCAGCAAGTGAAGTCGTGGATAAAGAAAAACATCCTGTCAACAAATAAGGTTGCTCCAGTAGACGTAGAGGAGCCCCCGTCCCGTCTCCCGGGGGACAATACTGTGCATCGCCGTGCAGACAACACATCGTCCTGACAGCCACATCCTGATCCAGAGGACGGCATCATTCACGTCAAGCCGTTTGTGGAGGGTGATCTCCTGATAGTTGACGTCTAAGACCCCCCCCACACCCCCTTTACATTGTGCACCATCTCCATTCCACCTTGACCCATTAGACCTCAGAGAAAAGCAGCGCCCGGTTTCCTTAATGCGGTGCAGCATGCCAGGGCCACGTGGGGGCTCAGGGTGGGGAGGGGTGCGTCTGCGTGGGCGGGACTCCGAGTGATTCGGTTTCCTCCCACACGCCAAATCAACTGTGAAAGTTAAAATGAAATAAAGTTCAAACAAAATCAATAACTTCAGCTCAAGTTCTGTTCTTGTGTTTCCTGCATCTGTAAAACGTCACGTATGATTTCAATCATGGAAATGAAATGGATAGAAAGCAGCGTAGCAGAACGGTTAGACCGGCAGCTATTTTTAGGTGTACCATTGCCATGGTAACATACAAGCTTTAGTAGAGGGTAGTCTATATCGTTCACGTTGCACTGGGATTGCTCCGATGCTGCAGGACATTCTGCCGATGGATGAATTTTCCGTTTCCTTCTGCTTTCGCTGTGTTGGAATCTAAAATGCGGCTGATTTCTGAGGACTATGGTTACCTGGTCCTCAGATCTCTGCAGGGTAAATCCAGACAGCTGCTAGACTATCTGTCACATCGGAGATATATATACTACGACACACACACACACACACACACACACACACAGACTACTTTGCAGTGGCTCTGTGTGAGTTTAGCCCCTTCCATGCCGATTGTGAAGAAGGTTTAAAGAAATGCCAGTAAACCAGAGCAGGTTTTCCTCCCATCCAGAATGCTAGGTGGAGCAGCCAGACACCATTTCTTTAGGCTAGTATCTACCTTCCACTCCAAGCTTTTTTGTTCTTGTGTTGTCTTTATAAAGAGAATTTTGGATATCTATTGTGTTTTTCAACATCCAAGATGAATCCTCTGTCGTCCGTGGTGTTGGAGAGGAGAGGAGTATATTATATTGTTTTGTTTTTTTTGTTTTTTGGTAAATTGACTGGATATACTCTCTGTTTCCCTCGGGTAAAAAATCAACAGACTGTCAGTAGAACCTGTCTTAAAAATTATAATATAGTGAATTAACTAGTTAATTAGTGAATTAACTACACTAACCTAAAGGATTATTAGGAACACCTGTTCAAGTCCTCATTAATGCAATTATCTAATCAACCAATCATCAGTATACCCAAATAATCATAAATTATACAGTTGACAAAATGCATAAATATTTTCAAAGAAAGTCCAAACGCTTATGACATTTACTTATGCCAATAATCAACATAATAATGTCATATTTATTGATATTACACCCACAGCAATGCTACACAAGCATTTGTGTGTCTAAAACAGTTCTCCTCTATGCAAAAATGAACATAATAAACATTATAACTCATATAAAGCACATACTATTCACAATTCTTCAAAAAAGGCCCAAATATATGCCAAATCTCAAACCAGTGGGGCCATTTGCCTACGTCAAATGTAGATATCTATCTTGTTCCGCTATAGCATCTTTGATCGCATACTAGACTCTTTGACTGGGAAGATTGACCTCTTTAGGACTCCATACTCTTTGGGTGACGTTGTCTCCCATATATGGGCATACTGCTGCATTTCTTTCGTAAACACAGAGACAGGACAGACCGAGTGGGAGCTAGCGGCAAAAATGAAGGTTCTGAAGGTGAAAGGGGGTCAAACACAGTATTAGTATGATGTTCCTAATAATCCTATAGGTGAGTGTATATTCTCCTGCAGAAAGATACAGCCCAGAGTTGGCTCATTCCAGGTTATTTAAGCACAAAACGTCCCTGGGTGGACTTGAACCACCATCCTTTCAGTTAACAGCCGACTGCGCTGACCTATTGCGCCACAGAGACTACATCAGCGTGATGTTTTAAGGGCAAGAGCTTGATCTGATCCACTATACGATCACAGTTAAATAGTTAATAAAAACGAGCAGAACTCCTGATAACTGCTGTGGGCTGCTTGTGTCTCTGTCCAAGATGTCAACGTGCTTGCCCTGATTCGGTCTGGTTTCCCTATATGCAGACGCAGCTTCACACACACAACACAGCGAGACTGTCCGTAGAGGACCGTCACAACCGCATTACAAATGATCGATGGGTACATGGTTTACAGTACTGTACCTTCTGATAAAGGTAACACCTCTTGTGTTATCTTTGGGCTTCTCTATATTCTCCTGTAGAAGGATACAGCCCAGAGTTGGCTCATTCCAGGTTATTTAAGCACAAAACGTCCCTCGGTGGACTTGAACCACCATCCTTTCAGTTAACAGTCGACTGCGCTGACCTATTGCGCCACAGAGACTACATCAGCCAGATGTTTTATGGGCAAGATCTCGATCTTCAAGCCACAGAAGGTATTTTTCTTACACTTCAATTGGACTCTGACTTTGAATTCAAATATTTGGTATCCAAGAAAATTCCCCAAATAATGATGTGTCAGTCATTTTACTGGTGGTTTCTCGGTCACAGAGACTAGCTTGTTCATTTACATGCAGTTGCGCGCCATGTATCACAAACCTGTCGTGTGGAGCCTTATGTATTTTCTTATATTCAATCAAGTGACCTACATACCACGGACCGTAAAGATTGATATGTTTATGGTTTGCAATACCCTACCTTCAGATAGAGGTCATGTCAATGTGTGTTATCTTTGGGTTGCTCTACACTCACCTAAAGGATTATTAGGAACACCTGTTCAATTTCTCATTAATGCCATTAATTAATTATTATGTGGAGTTGAGATATGAGTCTGCCTATGCTTGGAATCAGGCAGCTGGTGACATCATCACACCCCCCCCACCTTGATCAGATCCTTTCATGTGACATCACCCCACCTTTGGTTTCTTAGCTCTGATCCTTCTTATGTGACATCAGCACATTCTATGCATTCTTCGGTTCTCTTCTGTTGTTTTTTCAATTGTAAACTTTATCAACAAATATTTCTAATAAAGTGACATCCCAGCTTAAAAAATGTGAAATTAAAATATTTTAAAAAGTTTAAATACAAGAATACATCCAAAATGTACCTTAACCCTCCGAGGATGAAAGACGCACCAGCACGTCCAAACAATGTTTGAGCAATCTCCTACTCAAAAATCAATATTTAAACATTTCATTTCAGACATTTATTTACTATTTTAATTACATACAACCTTTCAAATGCCACATACACCATAAAAACAGAGTGTACCACTTTATTTCTATGACATACACATTGATAATTTGAGGAATATTCATCCAAAAACATTAAAAGTATAGTAAAACACTAACAGGGGATATTTAACTGCAGAATGAGGGGTTTTACTTTGACGATTTAAGTAAAATATTGTTGATACTTGTTGCAGGACTTTTACTTGTGGCGTATTTTCAGTGTTGTATTAACAGAGCAGCCTGCGTTGTCTCTGCCGCTGGTCTGGCCTAATATGGCTTCTGGTCTTTTAATATTAACAGTCATAGGAAAACTGTGTTTCTCATCTGTTGTTCAATCTCGTCTCTTGAGATCAATTTGAGCTTCTCATATTCATATCATTCTGTGATCATTTGTTTCTGAGTTTGTACTCCTAAGGGACCCTTAGGAGCAAGACATAAGCTAAAAAGAGACAAGACACCAGTAAGACAAAGGAGGTTGAATTGAGAAAACCATTTGAGCAATACTTGAGAAGTGGGATAAACAGAGGAGATCTCATAATTGTATATCCTTGATCTCAATTATGACTTAGTTCAAGACATACACGTTTTATATATTTGAAGCCTTTTTATGTTTGTGACATGTAAGTTATGGTTCTAATAGTTGATAATGGCTATGTAATACAGTATATTTAATGTAGTGTTTTTGCCTGTTATGTTTAATTTATTGGGCAATAACATTAATGACATTCAAAACGGTGATAACTGAAACAGATATACAACACACTGTGTGTGTGTGTGTGTGTGTGTGTGTGTGTGTGTGTGTGTGTGTGTGTGTGTCAGTGTGTATACACATATGTATTGCAAACAGACCCGATTGTCAGTCTATTTCCCATCTGGCAGGGACATTTCTGGATTCAGGTGGACATTGTGGACAGAAACATTGGAGGATCTTGATTCCCACCATAGGATTTAGCCTGTATTGCACATTGGGGTACAAAGTCAATAAGATGCCTTCACATCCACAGCAATGTATTGCCATTGTCAAGACTTCCCTTGTTAACTATGACCTGGATGACTGAGAACCTACTATATCATGACATAGTTGATTCACTATATTATAATTTTTGAGACAGGTCCTACTGAACATCTGTTGGAGCAGTCAGGATGCCGAGCGGTCCAAGGCGCTGCGTTCAGGTCGCAGTCTCCACTGGGGGCGTGGGTTCAAATCCCACTTCTGACAAGTGTTTTCATCTGGAACTAAAGACGTGATATTGGGAATTAAGAACTTAGCAGTTCTTTGCATTTAAGAGGACATGAATGTGGGAAAGATACGCAATTGCAAGTACAGTGTTTTGTGAGCATCTTTATTGTCAACACATGTAAAGTTACCATCTGTTTGTACACAGTAGACATATCTACTGCTGTATTTACTGTCTGAGGCAAGTCCTTTAAAACCTGTTCTTGATTTGCCTTTTCCCACATCCTCTGAACGCTTCGCTAACTAAATGACTTAAAGTTGGCCAGTAATTGTTGCTTTTTCGTCTTTGTTGTGATTGTTGTGTGCCTTCAATATTATACATGTGGATATTATGAAAGAAACTGCCAAGCAAACCCCTGCAACACTTTCAAAGGTTCCATGGTGTAATGGTTAGCACTCTGAATCCAGCAATCTGAGTTCAAATCTCGGTGGAACCTGGTTTTAAGCCACAGCACAGGTGAAAAAATCAACTTTCTACATCTAGTTTAAAGTAGGCTTACAGGTCTAATGTCCTTGGCCATTTAGACTGAAAACAGCACGTTGGTGGGGGCATGTTGAGCAGTCAGCTGGTCGTTAATGTAACTTGAAGGTCCTACACTGAAAAAACGTATTATGACTCCTTGTAAATGTTACAGGTTTTTAGTCTGGTTTATTTAATTAATTTAAATATGTTATTAGATCCTACTTATTTTTTTAAATTAATTTTCAAAAACACTGCCCTTGTTTAAAACAAGTTAATTTCAGTCAATTAAAAGTAATTAGAAAAAAATATTTAAAATTGAATTACCACATACTATCTGGTCTGCGCATGTGCAGACACATGCCGCCACTGTGATTGTACGTTATCCACTCGTTAGTAGCTGCTTGAATGATGGATCCATAGCGCTGCATTTTTGGTAAGTAAGCAATTTATATTAATTGGTGTGTTATATTTTTTACTTTAACAGGGTTCTGTTAACACTAGTCAATGCTATCAGTTTGTGTTTTGATAAATTAACATTAGCTAACGTTAGAGCGACTAGCTTAGATGTGTAGTAAGTTAACTTGATTGTAACAGATGTTAAGCTAACGTTATAGCTAGCTCTCAAGTTAAATGCATGGTGAATTCAGTGTTAGTCTTGTTAGACTTATGTGTTAGTTTGTAGGCATTTAATAAACAGGTTGACTAATGTTAATTTCCAGTTTAATCGTAGCTTCATCTTCCTGCTGCCTGGGTTGTAGACTAGCGTTAGCTAGCCCACTTTACTCCTAACTTACTGTAAGCATGTTTTCTAATCTTGTCAATGTGTTAACATAAAGACAAAATGTGAAATCATGTTGGTAAAGGTGCTGAATGTGCCCTAACAGCAATCATTTAGCTATGATTCTACATAACGGAACCCTAGGTAGGTGCGTGCCTGAGTTACCGTTAGCCTACCGTTAGCCTAATCCAAACACAACACGGAGTGGCAGACACAGCGTGCAGCTTCAGGCTAAGAGCAGATTTAAAAAGCGATAAAAGCAAAAATAATCATCAGATTGTGCTTCATAAGGAAAACAATAAATAAAAGTTGTGGGTTTGTGTAAGCAAACCTTGATATTGTGGGTGTTTAATATTAACGTTTAAGTTACACTCCGGTCCTTCCCTATTTTTTTGACACCCTCTGATTGGCTCCGACTGTGACATCACCTAGAACTAACCAACCAAAACAGCAAGTCGTGGACTGTTTCTGACTCGCTTAACACGAATAACCAAGCTTAAAACGTAAAGGTGAGGTTGAAAGTAAATCCTCCAAAGTAGAGGCATGCTAATGCTTCATAACTAACCAGCAGCAGCTTTGCAGAGCACACCATAGCCCTCAGTCCAGTTAAAAGACCAGTCCAGGTTCTAGAGTGTTAGGCAGAAGACAACAGGGAGATCACAAGGTTGGTTTAGCTAACAGCTTCATTTTGTTTAACTTTGTTTCTGCTCTAAAAACTAAGACTTATTAAGTCACAAACTAATAATTTTAGTTTAGAAGTGGAACATGAAAAATACTGGAACCAAATCTGTTTTCTCCTTAATTCACACAATATCCATAAACTTCCTTCTCCCCCCCGTCTTTACATGGAATGGCCTGTCTGTCTGCTTGTAGCATCTACTAAAGCGTTGAAAGCATTCATTTGGGTTGTAATTTCGACATGCTCCAAAGTCATTTATAATCGCTCATCAGAGACATTACACACTTGCAAGAAAATAGTTCAGCAGTAAATAGATAAATAAGTTGATAAATAAAATAAACTTTCCTGTCTGTCTGTCCACTTCCACCCTCTTAATCTGCCATTTGTTGCATATGTTTTTTTTAAAAATTTGAATTAGGTACTATTAAAATGTGGATTTGGACACAAATTTGTTTGGGCAAGTTTGTAATGATTGGACAATTACTTTTTTTAACATGCTTACGATTTATTTTTTAAATTCCTGCTCATTTTTATTTCTATTGCAGGTCTTTCTCATATCTGATATGTCTGATCTGGCAGTGGAGCCAGAAAAAGACCCCATGCCAAACTACTTGACCATTGCCTTTCAAGCTGCATTTCCTTGATGAAACATTGCTAACAGCTGTTATACGTGGCTCGTTGGTCTAGGGGTATGATTCTCGCTTTGGGTGCGAGAGGTCCCGGGTTCAAATCCCGGATGAGCCCAAAGGACAAAATGTGGTTATTTTAAACGTGATGTAACGTCCAGCTTAATGTCAAGTCCACCCTGATGATGGAAAGTGATGTATATAATGTCAATTTGTGATTGATCTTGACTCTGTCCTTGGAAGGACAGAAGGACAGCATTATCTGTGGGCGTTTCTCAATACCAAGTTAGCAAAGAACGGACTTGTGTTCTTGGGGAGACCGTTCTTGCTAGTTGTACCTGGAAGAGTGAACTTGCAAGTTCAGAAGCACACAAAACGCTGTGGACAGTTTTTGAGACGAAGCGTTCTTCCCGTTATTGCGCAACACCCCCAGCACAGAGGGGGCTGGCCCAACACCCCCAGCACAGAGGACGCTGGCCCTGGTTGTCCCCCAATAAAAACAATTACAACAATACACAGAACAAAACGCTGAATGTAATGAATAACAGCGGTAAAAAATTGTTTGTAAATATGTTACATTTGTGAACCTGGCTTATCTCTGCCATGTCGCTGCTGCAGTGGTCTGTCTAAATGGGGGGCGGGGGGGGGCCTGTGAGCTGACTGACTGACCGGCTCCGAGAGTCATTCCCGGCTCGTTAGCAAGCTCGCCAGCCGGGGATTGTGGAGCTTTCCAACTCCGATGGCTTTTTTAATTCACCATCAATTTTCGTTAAACTGCCAATATTCAAAATCTACACAGTTGGTTTCTCGCCTTAAAACGTCTTAACAATGAAATGATTGATTTAATAACAGACGTAAATTGTGAAAAACTTTCCACTTCTGTTGTATCTGTGTACCGGAAACCATCCGCGCTTTACACCCGAATTGAATTCTGGGATACCGGCCCTGCCGAGTTCACACAAGTTACCATCCGATGTATCCTCGGTAAAACGGGCGTGTCGAGATCACATCTGGGAATTTTAACTGTTCTTGGCGAAATGCTAACTTGTGTATTGGGTCAGTACTTTGGCGACCGAACATGACGTTTCACAAGAACACAAGAACTCAAGTCCATAGAAGAACACAGATTGAGAAACGCCCTATGTGTGTAGGGAGGGGCGCTCTGATTAGCCTATCACAGAATAGTGTAGGGGAGGGGCGCTCTGATTAGCCTATCACAGAATAGTGTAGGGGAGGGGCGCTCTGATTAGCCTATCACAGAATAGTGTAGGGAGGGCGCTGTGACTAGCCTATCACAGAATAGTGCAGGGAGGGCGCTGGGACTAGCCTATCACAGAATAGTGTAGGGGAGGGGCGCTGTGACTAGCCTATCACAGAATAATGTAGGGGAGGGACGCTGGGACTAGCCTATCACAGAATAGTGCAGGGGAGGGGCGCTGGGACTAGCCTATCACAGAATAGTGTAGGGGAGGGGCACTGTGACTAGCCTATCACAGAATAATGTAGGGGAGGGACGCTGGGACTAGCCTATCACAGAATAGTGCAGGGAGGCGCTGGGACTAGCCTATCACAGAATAGTGTAGGGAGGCGCTGTGACTAGCCTATCACAGAATAGTGTAGGGGAGGGGCGCTGTGACTAGCCTATCACAGAATAGTGTAGGGGAGGGGCTGTGACTAGCCTATCACAGAACAGACACAGTCAATGAGCAGTTTTATTCAATCCGAGTACAGATAATGACTCGCATTACTTGTATAATACTTGTATTCGGCAAAAGTGCTTTATCCGTACCGGATACTCGTTTCAGCCGAGTATCCGGCTCATCCCTACTACATACATTAGTGATGCTGAGCTTTTATGTCTAATATACACTCAGTTACACAAATGTGTTCAAATGTTCACAGGTTAAAGTCATAGTTCAAGAGTTTTGTATTTCCAGTGTTGTCTAGGAAACTATAATCATTTAGAAAAAATACCTTAAAACCATGATCATAAATCAGCTTCTTTTTTCCATAACAGACATTTGAAGATTTAAAACAAACAAAATTACTTAGTTTGACAAACAACACAATCTAATCTTCCAAATGTACTGCCCCAGGGGCTGATGGGAGATGTGAGGAGCTGTTAGGAACCACGTGGCCCTCGTCTGATCTCACAGCTCGTCCTTGTCTGGCCTCGGCTGCATCAGAGCGCCACTTCTCCCCAGGTCCACCACAGGAAACTGAACAACACGCTTCTCCTCCCAGCTGCTGCTCTGTGCTGTCTGTCCTTTAACTCCATGGAGCCGTGTCTGGGTCTCTGTCCTCCTGTAGCAGTACATGGTTCAGGAAAGGTTCCGAATCATCAGTCCAAACACAAGCTGACTTTAAATAGCTTACTGCTCCAGCACCACCGTCTTCAAGGGCACCGTATCCTTTCCCACCTTCACCATTTTAACTGCAGAGATCTAATAACAGTCCAACTAGACTTGTCATACTAACAAGCCCATAATATGAATTTTTCAAAACATACCGCCACCACCTCTCCCTGTAATGTGAGGAACCCCTCTTTACTGTTTCCATCCTTGACTGCAGTTTCTGTTGAGATGGGGCATAGAAGTTGTTCTGCTCTTGCGCGCAGCTCCTATCTCACCTCCACTGGGGCAGACCTGAGGAACTGTGTCTCTTTGGTAACATTAATGACGAATGGTGGGCCCTCACCACGCAGGCAGCAGCCACGCATTATGTAGGCTCCGCCTTGGCTGACTCTTCCTGCCAAAGCCTCAAATAGGGTTATTTTACACAGGCTGCACCCGTCACTAAGGATGACAAGCCTGTTGAGCTTTGTTGCCAAGGCCTTGGCAACCCCACTCTCCTCATCAAAACCCCACGACACCACCCGCCTCTCATCCCTCATCCACCACGGTGACGTGGAGTGGAGGAGGCCGGGAATGAGGGTCCGTGGGCGCTCGGATAGGACCTTCTGAAGTGCCATTCTAAAATAAACACAAAAAGAGCTTAATTAGAAAACACACACACACAAAACCTCACCACTGTCTTATTTCCTATAAGTATTTTAATTAATGCCAAATTATTGACACTAAACATTAACAGCCTATAGGCACGAATTTCCCCTGCGGTCTGATAAATTTGAGACAATGCTAGACTAAAGCCCTAACTTGTTTCATGAACTTTCTTCATATAAAGGCTTGAGTGCAAAAACAAGGCTAACAGGCTACATATACTATTAGCCCTTATTTTTAGATAAAATTGTCTCTATAATAAATATCAGTAGGCTAATAACAAATTATTCCCTTAACCTAACAAGACAAACAGTAGCCTAGTGTAAGACAGAGTCTACAATAATTTACAGTTAGCTATTAGTTGGTATAACTATTTTTCTATTAAGGTTTAAAGTAATGTTGATAGCCTACATTTTAACATTAACTTATTTTAGAAGGCTATAGTCTGTATCATTAGTATTATAACTTTTATTACGTAACCTAAGGAGACAGACTAGTAGGCTAGACATACAATGGGGTTCGAAAGTTTGGGCAAAAAAAAAAGGGCAGCGGAGCAGGTCAAATAAGAATAAGATACTTTTTGGTGTGATTGGGTCCTTTGTGGAGTGTGGTCTAAACCTACTCTACCTGTAAAGTGTCTCAAGATAACTCTTGTTATGAATTGATACTATACATAAAATTGAATTGAATTGAATTTGCCTGTTATGAGTTACAGTGGGGTTTGAAAGTTTGGGCACCTCAGGTAAAAATTTGTATTAATGTGCATAAAGAAGCCAAGAAAGATGGAAAAATCTCCATAAGGCATCAAATGACAGATTTGACATTTGTATTGTATGTCACAAAAAGTTAGATTTTATTTCCATCATTTACACTTTCGTGTATACTGGTATGCTTCCTAGTGAAATTAATGCAAAAATATGAAGAACGATTCCACGTGTGTGTGCATGGTTAACATTCTGAAGAGCAAAATAGTTCAGGCTACAGCACAAATATTTCCATCCATAGAAAAGAATAATGAAGTCTAACCTTTTCAATTCCTTTTCAAAGGGCACCAGATTGATAGCCTTGCTCGGCCCTCATACAGTGAGGAAAATAAGTATTTGAACACCCTGCTATTTTGCAAGTTCTCCGACTTAGAAATCATGGAGGGTCTGAAATTGTCATCGTAGGTGCATGTCCACTGTGAGAGACAAAATCAAAAAAATAAAATCCAGAAATCACAATGTATGATTTTTTAACTATTTATTTGTATGATACAGCTGCAAATAAGTATTTGAACACCTGTCTATCAGCTAGACTTCTGACCCTCAAAGACCTGTTAGTCTGCCTTCAAAATGTCCACCTCCACTCCATTTATTATCCTAAATTAGATGCACCTGTTTGAGGTCGTTAGCTGCATAAAGACACCTGTCCACCCCATACAATCAGTAAGAATCCAACTACTAACATGGCCAAGACCAAAGAGCTGTCCAAAGACACTAGAGACAAAATTGTCCACCTCCACAAGGCTGGAAAGGGCTACGGGGACATGTCCAAGAAGCTTGGTGAAAAAGGTCCACTGTTGGAGCAATCATTAGAAAATGGAAGAAGCTAAACATGACTGTCAATCTCCCTCGGACTGGGGCTCCATGCAAGATCTCACCTCGGGGGGTCTCAATGATCCTAAGAAAGGTAAGAAATCAGCCCAGAACTACACGGGAGGAGCTGGTCCAGGACCTGAAAAGAGCTGGGACCACCGTTTCCAAGGTTACTGTTGGTAATACACTAAGACGTCATGGTTTGAAATCATGCATGGCCCAGAAGGTTCCCCTGCTTAAACCAGCACATGTCAAGGCCCGTCTTAAGTTTGCCAATGACCATCTGGATGATCCAGAGGAGTCATGGGAGAAAGTCATGTGGTCAGATGAGACCAGAATAGAACTTTTTGGTCATAATTCCACTAACCGTGTTTGGAGGAAGAAGAATGATGAGTACCATCCCAAGAACACCATCCCTACTGTGAAGCATGGGGGGGTAGCATCATGCTTTGGAGGTGTTTTTCTGCACATGGGACAGGCGACTGCACTGTATTAAGGAGAGGAGAACCGGGGCCATGTCTTGCGAGATTTTGGGGAACAACCTCCTTCCCTCAGTTAGAGCATTGAAGATGGGTCGAGGCTGGGTCTT
Source organism: Percina caprodes (assembly GCA_013375575.1). Taxonomy (NCBI): domain Eukaryota; kingdom Metazoa; phylum Chordata; class Actinopteri; order Perciformes; family Percidae; genus Percina; species Percina caprodes. The sequence continues at coordinate 301,713 of JABXJD010000412.1, forward strand.
CCAACAGGACAATGACCCGAAGCACACAGCCAGGAGAACCAAGGAGGGGCTCTGGAAGAAGCAGATCAAGGTTCTGGTGTGGCCTAGCCAGTCTCCAGACCTAAACCCAATAGAGAATCTTTGGAGGGAGCTCAAACTCCGTGTTTCTCAGCGACAGCCCAGAAACCTGACTGATCTAGAGAAGATCTGTGTGGAGGAGTGGGCCAAAATCCCTTCTGCAGTGTGTGCAAACCTGGTGAAAAACTACAGGAAACGTTTGACCAAACAAAGGCTACTGTACCAAATACTAACATTGATTTTCTCAGGTGTTCAAATACTTATTTGCAGCTGTATCATACAAATAAATAGTTAAAAAATCATACTTTGTGATTTCTGGATTTTTTTTTTTTTAGATTATGTCTCTCACAGTGGACATGCACCTACGATGGCAATTTCAGACCCTCCATGATTTCTAAGTGGGAGAACTTGCAAAATAGCAGGGTGTTCAAATACTTATTTTCCTCACTGTACATCTGTAAACCTTTGCTAAAAAAATATAAAAAAAACAAAGACCACACTTTTGTCTAGTTTTGCCTGTTTAATAGTCAAATTTACAAGACACACATTCACTGCTGTGGTAGGGACCCCAAGAAAGACAAAACCCCACGCATGAACATCTCCCTCTGGTGCAGTTCTGGCACCAAAGATGTCCTGCATGGCAATGCTTGGCCGTCCCTGCTGTTCCACGCAACCTCTTACAAAAAGCTGCAAGGGGCTCTGATGCCTTTCCGTCCGCAACCCATGGTTGTTCAATTGCTATTCTGCAAGTGAACATAATAGAAACAAATTGAACAATTTAATAATTTATTATTTGCCTAAAACAACACCACGATGGTCAGCAACAGCAGACATAGATTGTACATGCAATGCCTTTGAAAGCATGTGTGCTCTATATGTTAAATAAATGTTTAGCGTGTATGGATTCTCTTCACTTGCATGACACAATGGGAGTGTTGTGTGTTATACACACTGGAATGTGTATAGCAAAGAAAGATTCACACAGTATATAGCACACTGGTAAATCATTCTTTTGGCCAGATGGCCTACATTAGGACATTTCTGATGTGAGTTTGTTGTCTGAGCTGCTGGAAAGCTGATAGCAGTGTGTAAATGTCTGATAAATTGCAATACTATTCTCCTACACAGTATTATATTTTTCATGTTAACAACATTGTAGTTCTAGTGTTATTTTGTGGTCTGTTCTGCTTTTATTTTGAAAAGCGCCGTTTTCTTCTGATATTTTTGTCATGTTACACTTCCGGCTACTCTCTCTTCACAATGTGGTGCTCACGCATCGTTGGAGCGGTAAAAACTTGTAAGTTATTAATCATTCATCCATTTGAATCTTGTAAGGAAAAGGTTTACATTGTGATTTACTTTATTATTCTTGTTGTTTGCACATGGTATGTCTAAGAGCTCCAAACTGTGAGGATGTGAGCTAGAGAGCATGCTAGCTAATGGACGGAAACTCTTTGATTAGCGCCGTTGGAGAGCGGAATAAAGTATGAAAGAAAATATGTGAATATGATTAATATGTGAATTGTTTGAACATTGAACATACATTGAAAACATTTTGTACTTCTGCTTTCTGTAGTTTTCACGGTGTTCATTATACGAATGGTGCCTGGTGCTCATTAAGAGGAAGGAATAAATTGACACCCGTTTGAAACTCTTTGCGTCTGAATCGATAAATCCGAGGGGCCGCTACACAGTGTCGAGTCAGGTTAAATCAGAGGAGCATGAAGGGTTAACTCTGGGCTGGGGGTGGATGATGATGATGATGACTAGGTTGCAACTAAAACCAACCATATATCTGTATCAGTAATCTTGATTTAAAACAGTTACCAAAGGCACTATACAGTCAGTCGTTTAAATACTGCCATCTGCTGGTAGAAAGGGGGAGGTTTGGTCCATTACGGTGGAATCACATTAAATATTAATTTACTTATATAATATAGCGCTAACAGTACCAACTCTGCACACACAGTAATTAAGTTTTTAGGTTACCATATATATATATATATATATATATATATATATATATATATATATATATATATATATATATTACCAGCTGTATTATAGGTTACCCTTATTACTTATTATTATTATTATTATTGTTCACAAATACAACACAGAAACTGTCCAGGAATGGCATCAGGAACCTCTTCACTATAACCTGGAGTCCACAGGGCAGCAACCACAGAGAACAGGAGGAGGAGACTGTCTCCCAGTGGGAGTGCTGGCTGATCTCCATTCAAGGTGTGTGATACTAGCTGCTTGTAATAAGTACAATTGAATATTTTCGATGCAATGACTTCATCTGCTACCATATAAAAAATTATGATCTTGAATGTAGTGCCTCTCAAAAATGACAATATGGATCCCTCACATACACACACACACACACACACACACACACACACACACACACACACACACACACACACACACACACACACACACTTGGGAAACCCCCGAATACTGAATGTACACTTTCTTCAAGTTCTTGTATACAACTATAACTAGTTATTTTAATGGCAATGTGATTGTACTGTTTGTATGTGTCTCAGCAGAAGAGGAGATGGATATTTATTTCGAGGAGTTGATGGTGTTTGTCAAAGGGGCAGATTCTGTCCCCCCTCTTGGGTTCCATGCCTATGCATGCTGGTGGACTTGTTCCATAAATACATTGTTGGTACAGATGTATACACTTTAAGTCTTTAAAGCCTTGGCAAAACGAATTTCTCTAGAAATTAAAATATACAAAGAATGCATGTGTACTGTAGTCAAGTCCTTAAAACGTCTAATATATTGGTATTGTGTGAGTGCCCCCTAGTGGAGTTATTTCATTATGTCTGGATTGTGCTCTTCAAAATCAACTGGATTGGTTCTATAAAGATAGGGGGGAAACTCATGTTATTTACTTACTGATTGGGTGATAACAGTACAAATGTATTGGCTTTGGAAAAGACAGGGTGGAGCTCATTATAATTTTACACAACGCGTTCTGTTACGCGTTACGATACGCGTCCCGAGCCGCGTAAAAAACGCCACAAAATGCTCCTTAAACGGCGCTTTTAACGTGACAAACGTAACGCGTCATGTGACGCGTTATGACACGGGGGCCGGTCCACGTAAAAAGCGGCGCTAAAGTAGCATTCCACGGCGCTTTTTACGGCGCTTTGACATTGAACGCCGTTTTTTACGGCGAAACGGAAATGACGACGCGAAGCGGATGTGACGAATTGTGATCCTTTTGGCGTTCCATAGCCCACAGCAGTTATCAGGAGTTCTGCTCGTTTTTATTAACTATTTAACTGTGATCGTATAGTGGATCAGATCGAGCTCTTGCCCATAAAACATCCAGCTGACGTAGTCTCTGTGGCGCAATAGGTCAGCGCAGTCGGCTGTTAACTGAAAGGATGGTGGTTCAAGTCCACCCAGGGACGTTTTTGTGCTTAAATAACCTGGAATGAGCCAACTCTGGGCTGTATCCTTCTGCAGGAGAATATACACTGACCTAAAGGATTATTAGGAACACCATACTAATACTGTGTTTGACCCTCTTTCACCTTCAGAACTACCTTAAGTTCTGTCCAACAGGCATCAGCCTGGTCTGGAATATCAGAACAGCTGTAGTTAATTTGTTTGTTTGTGGTCTTGTGTCATTTTTTTTAGTTTTATACATTTGAAGCCTTTTTATGTGTGTGACATGTAAGTTATGCTTCTAATAGTTGATAATGGTTATGCAATACAATATATTTAATGTAATGTTTTTGCCTGTTATGTTTAATTTATTGGGCAATAAAGACAGAATTTTGTTAAAAATGTTTTTCTGAACAGTAATGACATTCAAAACGGTGATAACTGAAACAGATATAGCCTACAACACACCGTGTGTGTGTGCGTGTGTGTGTGCGCGTGTGTGCGCGTGTGTGTGCGTGCGTGTGTGTGTGTGTGCGTGTGTGTGTGTGTGTGCGTGTGTGTGTGTATTGCAAACAGACCCGATTGTCAGTCTATTTCCCATCTGGCAGGGACATTTCTGGATTCAGGTGGACATTGAGGACAGAAACATTGGAGGATCTTGATTCCCACCATAGGATTTAGCCTGTATTGCACATTGGGGTACAAAGTCAATAAGATGCCTTCACATCCACAGCAATGTATTGCCATTGTCAAGACTTCCCTTGTTAACTATGACCTGGATGACTGAGAACCTACTATATCATGACACAGTTGATTCACTATATTATAATTTTTAAGACAGGTCGTACTGAACATCTGTTGGAGCAGTCAGGATGGCCGAGCGGTCCAAGGTGCTGCGTTCAGGTCGCAGTCTCCACTGGAGGCGTGGGTTCAAATCCCATTTCTGACAAGTGTTTTCATCTGGAACTAATGACTGAGACATGATATTAGGATATAAGAACTTAGCAGTTCTTTGTAGTTAAGAGGACATGAATGTGCGCAAGATACACAATTGCAAGTACAGCGTTTTGTGAGTATCTTTATTGTCAACACATGTAAAGTTACCATCTGTTGGTACACAGTAGACATATCTACTGCTGTATTTACTGTCTGAGGCAAGTCCTTTAAAACCTGTTCTTGATTTGCCTTTTCCCACATCATCTGAACGCTTCGCTAACTAAATGTCATTTAAAAACCGGGCCTTGCCAGTACAGATATAAACAGCAGAGTCAGCAAGGAGTCTACCAAAATGTCTCTTATGACATCTGATAGAACTCCAAGTCATCACATTAGTTGCCTTCCAGCTATGTAACCACTCGGCCACACTACCTGCACGTAACATCTCTCCACTTAGTGACACACACAACTTTCGCATGGCAAAAGCCAATACTTTATTAAAAAAATGTTATCACTCTTTGTCATTTTTCTCTGGCATTGTTGATTTTAGAATATTGTAACCAGCATTAGGTGAGTAGGTTCTCATCACACAGAAGACTGGGGTTTGATTTCCCGATGGGGAGACTTTCATCAGTTTACGTAATGTAGTGGTTGTCACGTTTGCCTAACACCTGAAAGGTCTCCTGTTTGAAACAGGGCGGAAACACATTCCTTTGTTTGTGTTGACTTTGCACAATCAATCCTATCCAGAACCGTTCCATAGCTGCAGTCTTACTTAGTTTCTACGTTAGGTTGATAAATGAGGGCCATTAGCTCTAAGGATGTGCTTCAATACATAACTGAGGTGAGCACACTAATGAGTAGCACAATGGTGCAATTTGTTTACCTTGTCATAAGCTAAAGCATTTTTACAAGAAAACAAGGCGCTCTTATGCAAACGCACAGCTGTGCTGCAGCATTCTGGATCAGCTGAAGAGTCTTTATGGACTTTTTCGAGCAGCCTGGTATTAAAGAATGCATGGACTAGTTTTTCTGCATCATTTTTAGAAAGGATATGCTGAAATAGCGCCACCTATCGATCAATGTGCCAGTCAACCAACATGCGTGTTCCTCGTTAGTATAGTGGACAGTATCTCCGCCTGTCATGTGGAAGACCGGGGTTCGATTCCCCTACTGGCAGATGTTTTTACCAGTTGCTAACCAATGCTACAAGGCCTCGAGGAAGTCAGCGTTGGTTTTTCTGCATTATTTTTAGACAGGATATTCCTGAATGTGACGACTACTGCACTGTAGAAACCTGTGACCTAAATGCTGGAATAGCGCCACCTATCGATCAATGTGCCAAATAGTCAACATGTGAATTCCTCGTTAGTATAGTGGACAGTATCTCCGCCTGTCACGCGGAAGACCGGGGTTCGATTCCCCGACAGGGAAACCTTTTTACCAGCTGCTAACCAATGCTACAAGGCCTCGAGGAAGTCAGCGTTGGACTACTCATGAAGGAAAAGTGGGCCTCGCTCAGGCTGTGTTCAGCATGGGAGGAGAACTCCTGACCCTAAATGGGAATATTGTCAAGCGATGGAAAGAGCACATCACATCACAAGGTGCAGCATGAGGTGGGAGAGTGCTGGGAGAAGGACTTTCGGTCGGCACCAAGTTGTTTCTGGAAGACCGTTCGTCAGGTCATCCTGTAACTCTCATCTCCAGTTCTTCCTGCATCCACCATGTGTGTCACATACTGAGACAAAGTCTGGCACGTGGGACTGCTGGGATTAGTTGAAGTTGCGGGAGACTCCGGTTATTGGTCAAATTTACGGAAAGGTTGCAGTGATTGGTCAAAATTGGCGGTCGCACCAAAGTCACGGTGATTGGTTGAATTCGGTTGAATTGTAAAATTGCACAATGCTGGAGGGATTGACACACGTACAGTTGTGTTCAGAATAATAGCAGTGTTTAAAAAAAGTGAGTAATGCTCAAAATCGTCCTTAGAATAGCTTTTAATTCCATAATATCAATGCATTGGGAACGCTGCACATTCAATTCCAAATCACACTTACTGTATGAACTGAAGGTCTCAAGGGTTTGCTTTACTTTGAATCACTGCACCAATATTAAGCTGCATAACCATTATATCTGAGAACAGCTTTACATCTGTGCTGCAAGGAGTCGACCAACATCTGAACCAAGTTCTAGACCAAGTTCTAGACCAAGTTCTAGACTGCCGGGACTATGGGATTTCCTTCCATTGACACACTGAGCTGCTCTCTCCTCTTTCTTTCTTTCACATTTGTGTGCATTCCGTCACAGAAATGCCTGTTACTAACCTGGTTATGGGGAGTTTATGCCCTGTGGTCCTGCTATGCCCTGCTGTCCCACGCTACATACTGTAACACCCTGCAGCGCCCTGCTAAGACATGAACTACTACTACTACCATTTTCTAGTCACTGTTCCATTTTCTTTTTCGTGATTATTATTGCCACTGTGCATCACATCCCCGATTGGCACCGTCAGACACTGCCTACCAAGAGCCCAGGTCTGACCGAGGTTTCTTACTAAAAAGGGAGTTATTTTAAAGAGTAGTTTTAGATCTGTGCTGCAAATTTTGACAAACTGTTTTGATCACTTGAGGTATTTCAGTGAAGTCTTTGGTCTTGGACAGGTACCTTGCAATCTAAAACTGTATATCCTATTGTCTCTGGAACAATAGTTGGCAGTTGGAGGGGTAATGGCTCTTTACAGTGAATATGCAAAAGAAGATGTTCACAAGTTCAGCCCAGGTAAATGCTCAGCCCATATTCACACAGACCTAAACCTACTCACTTAATGCTTTCCATAGTTGGAAGCCAATGTGATGTCTTGGAGCACCATCATTTGTGCTCAATTGTTATGACATTGCTTGGTGAAGTAACTAAAATCATCCATCAATCACCTTGCTGAGATTGTTCCTCGTTAACCTAAGGTTAAATGATTGGTGAAACCCTCCTTTCCAGCACTTTGCAGTAGACTTTACAAGGAGACACGCAATGTTGAAGAGGCGTGTCAACCAAGACAGCCCCCCCCCTCACCCAGAACTTTCAGCATTTCTGGACAGATTTCATAAATCCCTGGGGATTTGCCACTGTGGAATTGAGGTCGACAGCGTCCCATCCCTACTGTACACAGCTTGTAGGGTTCCCCTCCCATGCTGAACACAGCCTGAGCCAAGGACAACTTTTCCCTTATGAGTAGTCCAATGCGTTCACTGGGACTTCGGGGCCTTGTAGCTTTGGTTAGCAGCTGGTAGAAAAATTTCCCCATCGGGGAATTGAACCTCAGTCTTACGCAAGAGAGGCGGAGATATTGTCCATTATACTAACAAAGAGTTCCCAAGCTTAACATGAGGCACATCAATCGATAGGTGGCGCTATTCCAGCATTTAGGCCACAGTGAATACATGTAGATATATTTAGGTTTACTAGATATTTGCTGTCACTCAAATCCATGACAAACCATCTGTGACTGAATCCAGTTTAAAATCTCTATGTGTCAAAAATGAACACGTCTAACAGCATTTGCAGTTAAATATGAATGGTATATTTGCTCATGAACATGCAAAACAACTTTTCGTCAGTTTCTGTAGTGTAGTGGTTATCACGTTCGCCTAACACGCGAAAGGTCCCCTGTTCGAAACAGGGCGGAAACACATTTCTTTGTTTGTGTTGACTTTGCACATCAAACTCTCAGAAAAATCTCCCTGAGCCTACCAAAAGTTTCCACAGTGCAGTAGTCATCCCATTCAGGAATTCAGCAATATCGCTTCCTGCAGGTGTGTCTCGCTCTGGATCTGTGGTTGGAGTTACCTGCTCCTCCATGTTCCTGCTCCACACCCTCTGCTACAATTCTCCATGTGTCTCTCTGTGTGTGTGTGTATGTGTGTGTGTCTCTCTCTCTGTCTCTTTCTCTCACCCCCAACCGGTTGAGGCAGATGACCGCAAACTGTTTCGTTTCTGTAAATAACATCACAGAGTACAGTCTAGACCTGCTTTTTATGTAAAGCGCAATGTGATAACTGTTGTTGTGATTTAGCGCTATATAAATAAAATTAAATTGATTCTCTGTAATGGTACAAATAAGGGAGCATATCAATCAATCAAGCTGCCTCCACGAGGATCCACAGACACAAGCAGTGCACTACGATTTGCACTTTGCCCGTGTCTGGTATTACTAATCCAATTGAATAGGTCATGAACATTCATGCAAACAGGTATAGCACCACTTTTGGGCTTTTTTGCTCCCGATCCAGTTCCGGGTCCAATTCAAAGTCCTCCTGTTAGCATTCAAGGCTGCTCCCCGTCTCTGGAACTCATTACCCCCCCAACTCAGAAACATTGATTCATTCCCCCATTTCAAGTCTCAACTCAAAACACATCTGTTTAAAACTGCCTATTCCAGTTAAATGTCTATTGCCCTGCCTTTTACGTTGTTTTTGTTGTATATTATTTGTTTTGCTGTATAGTATTTGTTTTGCTGTTTTATTTTATTATTTATAGTATTTTATATTTTATTTTATTTTTTTCTGTTTAATATATGAATACCCTGTGCGGTGAAAGGCACCTTTAAATAAAATGTATCATTATTATTAGTATTAGATGTGTTACAAGATGTGCAGTGAGCGTTGTATTGTGCAGCAGAAAGGCAACAGATGTGTTACTTTTCCACTATGATTTATACCATAGCAGTGTCAGCATTTTGCCCAGGTTTGATTTCCAGCCCCCGCCAGGTTTTGAAGCCATATGCAACATTAACTTTACATATTTCACCCAGGTTTCTTCTCTTATTCAATGATCTCAGAAAAATGTAAAAAAAAAAAAAAAAACAGTGAAACTTCAGGGGATGTAGCTCAGTGGAAGAGCGCATGCAGGTCTACTGTCTGTTCCTAGAGTCAGAACTAAACAGGGGGAAGCAGCTTTCAGTTTCTATGCTCCTCATATCTGGAATAAACTCCCAGAAACCTGCAGGTCTGCTGCTACTCTCAGTTCTTTTAAATCAATGCTGAAGACCTTTCTTTTTGATGTTGCCTTCCTTTAAATGATGTTCATTTCTTTAATGTTTAATCTTTTATACTGCACTGTAACTTTTATTCCTGTTTTTTATCTGTTTTTATTTTTGAAATGTTTCTTCTGTTTTTTCGGGGGGTTTTATGTTCTTTTAACTGTTTTTATTGTTTTAAACTGATTTTGTGTAAAGCACTTTGAATTGCCCTGTTGCTTAAATGTGCTCTATAAATAAAGCTGCCTTGCCTTGCCTTTGCATGTATAAGGCCCTGGGTTCAATCCCCGGCATCTCCATCTGGTTTTATGGTCCCGTCTGTCAAAGAGCAGCAAAAGACTCTGACAGAGGTAATGAAATGATGCAACAAGTATTATAAAGGCAATAAAGTGTGTTTAACAACTCTGTGCACTTTACCCATGTCCTGCTTTACTCAACCATTGAGAAGGATTTGTAGTGGATGTCGATATGTCAAAATGGACAGATCATGATTTTCCTTGAGAACATTACCTTTCATGGCACGGTCTTCCTGTCTTGTCTTGTCCTGTCTAGCTTGGCCTTGTTTGTCTGAATGTCCTGCCCCGCCCTGATGTGATTCACCTGATGTCTCACCTGTACCCCATTACCTCGTTACCTCTTGTATTTAACCCCAGTGTTTCCTTTGTCTCCTGTCAGATCATTCTATTCCATCTGTCTGTTTGACCCGCGTCCTCACGCATATTCCTGTTCTCGCGTCCTGTCTCCCGGTGAGTCTCCCCTGCGTTTTGTCCTCCCTGTCCCCCTGGCCCTTGCGATTTGTTGTTTTTGGACCTCTTAGGATTTTTGCCTTTTTTTTTTCTCCGGGATTCTGGATTGTTTGTTCTCTTGTGGCAACTGGACTTGGTAAAAGGTCCTCCACAGAAGTTTTGTCTCTCTTCCAAGAGACTTCTTTAGTTGTGTTTTTCACAAAGAAAGGTTTGGACACAGTGCCCACTCCCCCACCCATATCTGACAATTGAAAGTTGTGGGGAAAGGGGGGTTCCAAAGCTAATTAACCATTCAACAAGCAATTCTGATGCACTATACTGGCCCATTCAGGATGAGCATTGCATACTCTGACTGCAGCAACACAAGTTCAAATTTCAGTGATCCCTAATTTTTATGGAGATTACGAGACTGAATGCGAAGTGGTTATTCCCCCATGTAACTCGAAGCCTATTGCTTCCAGTCAATATTGTCAAATTTGGAGCTCCATCCAATTACATTAACAACCGGATGACTCCTCAACATGCCCCCACCAACATACTGTTAACAGACTAAATGGCCAAGGACATTACACCTGTAAGCTTACTTTAAACTAGACGTGAGAAGTTGAAAGGTTGATCTTTTTCACCTGTGCTGTGGCTTAAAACCAGGTTCCACTGAGATTTGAACTTTGATTGCTGGATTCAGAGTCCAGAGTGCTAACCATTACACCATGGAACCTTTAAAATTGTTGTAAAGGTTTGCTTGGCAGTTTCTTTCATAATATCCACATGTGTGCTATTAAAGGCACACAACAATCAAAACAAAGATGAAAAAGCAACAATTACTGGCCAATTTTAAGTCATTTAGTTAGCTAAGCGTCAAGCAAGTCAAGAACAGTTTTTAAAGGACTTGCCTCAGACAGTAAATACAGCAGTAGATATGTCTACTGTGTACAAACAGATGGTAACTTTACATGTGTTGACAATAAAGATGCTCACAAAGCTTTACTTGCAATTGTGTATGTTGCGCCCATTCATGTCCTCTTAAATAAAAAGAGGTGCTAAGTTCTTTATCCCCAATATCATGTCTCAGACATTGGTTCCACATGAAAACACTAGTGGGATTTAAACCCAGACCTCCAATGGAGACAACGACCTGAACGCAGCGCCTTGAACCGCTTAACCATCCTGACTGCTCCAACAGGTCTTCAGTAGGACTTGTCTCAAAACTTATAATATAGTAAATTAAGCATCCATGTCACAGTTAACAAGGGAAGGTTAATTAAGGCATTGAGATCAATTTCAAAAGATGATTTTTTTAATTCCTCTTTTTAGTCAACTTCAGCATGGGTTCCTAAACACATGCGTACCACTGTATGCATGTATACCTGCATGCATTTCAAAATGTAGGCCAAGTATGTACTTACAAAAAGAAACAGAGCCGTTTTGACACAAAGAAAGAATTTTACAGCAGAAAGCAGCATTTTAAGGACACACAGTAGACCTACAATGAAATTGTAATTGCACTGCTTTGAAAATAGTAAGAACCTTCTTCATCACAAACCTGATGGTGCAGTACTTGATCCACATGGATCCACTTGCTGTCCCTCTGGCTGTTCCTCTCTCTGTCCCATTTATGTTTTCTTCTTCCTCACTCTCTTTTTCATGCTCTTCACCCGCTTCTTCATCCTCCTCACCCTCTTCTTCATCGTCCTCACCCTCTGGAATATCCCTCTCTGTGTCAGAGCCCTCACTTTCATCACATGCCCTCTCTCCAAACCCCCAAAACTCCTCTGGCTCTCCCTCTTCCTTCTTCTCACGGCTGTTTTTCTCACTTTTTGTTTACTAGGGCGCTATATCGCTTCCTCGTTTCATGATAAATATTAGAAGAAGATAAAACGTAGGGGTATGCATTACATTTCCCTCCCTACTCAACACGGGCATAAAGCCTGTCGATTACTTTACACAAATGTAGCTATTTGTTATGCAACAGCAAAGACGGATGAAGTTACGTGTTAACATCACAACATTGTGTAGACCTAGCAAGGATTCTGACATTTGGATATTGGCTTCTGCTTCGATGAGTTTGCTTAGATACGATCACGTTGTAAACATATGGAGACCAGACATTTCCTAACGTGATTTCATTCTCTGTGTGAGGAGCAACAGGAACACGGTTATGTGCAAGAACAACAAGTCTCTTACCAGATGAAATGGTTTTGCTTACCTTAGACTCTTGCAGCAGGAGAAATCGGAGCTTCTCTCTCCAAGAGTAGTGTCTCATTCCCCGAGGAGCAGCACCACATGTGGGCGTGGCAGGCAGACTACAGTATCTGGCGCTCACGTGTCATATCATGATACTTTTTTTTTGGGGGGTGGCTTGCAACATTTCTAGGCCTCTGTATAGAACTGAAATCTGTGTCATTTTAAAGAATTTTTCTTTTCTGAGATAGACTTAGACCTATCTATATTAATCCTTTTGGGATGACTCCCAGAAGGAACTTGAAATATCATGTATTAGTCGAAAAGTAACACACCTGTTGCCTTTCTGCTGGACAATACAACGTTCACTGCAAATCTTGTAACACAGACTGAAAATAAATGCTAAGTAATACATTGGTGGAGACTGGTGGCTTCCAGTACCTATGAGACAATACAATATAGGTCACGAAGGAACATCAGAAATTTGGTATACTTTATACCAAACTTTATACCCTACTGTTATCAAGTGGCCGTGATCGTATAGTGGTTAGTACTCTGCGTTGTGGCTGCAGCAACCCTGGTTCGAATCCGGGTCACGGCAGCTTTACTGTCCAGATTGAAACTCGACAGGTTAGGATAAAAGTCCTACACATTTTTAGTCCACATTTTGGACTACAAAAATGATTTTACTGGCCTTCTGTACACTTTCCAACAAAGATCAACACTGTTTGCATAGAATGGTGTGAGAACCCAGAAATGACGTACTAAACCCAAGCGTTTTTGACTGAATTCAAGTTGAATTTTAGTAAAAGGTTTTGCTTCAAAAGTATTCTGTTGTCCAATGTAATCAGAAACCTGAATCTGGCAGTGGAGCCATAAAAAGACCCCATGCCAAACTACTTGACCATTGCCTTGCAAATCAATGACAGATTGGAGCTGCATTTCCTTGATGAAAAAGTGCTAAAATGCTGTTTTATGTGGCTCGTTGGTCTAGGGGTATGATTCTAGCTTTGGGTTCAAATCCCGGACGAGCCCAAAGGACACAACATTGTTAAGATCAAGCAGAGTGTTTAAAGTCCAGCTTTGAATCAGGTCCATCCAGATGATATAAAGGAGGTATTCATGTAGAATATTGCCAAATATAAATTTTCAAATTTAAACTGTTAACACCGCATTACGTGGTGGTGGCACGGAATGTGTGAAAATTATGCGTGGCCACCAAGGAAAACAATGCCAAAGTGATGTCAATGAGAAGATGACGTAGCATTTGGAGCGACTACGGTAGCGAGTAGGATGAAAGGCCAAAAATCCCTGAAGGGAGGTTGGTCGGGGTGTTGGACGGGTCAAACAGAAGACCCAGTAGAGCGTGCACTTTGCCCGTGTCTGGTATTACTAGCCAATTGAATAGGTCATGAACATTCGTGCAAACAGGTATAGCACCACTTTTTGGCTGTCGTGGTCGAGTGTTTAAGGCGATGCACTAGAAATCCATTGGGGTATCCCTGCGAAGGTCCAAATCCTGCCAACAACGAAAGGCATCCCATAACGGTGGTGGTAAGGCAAAGACACATCACATTATACAGAGAGGCGATTCTTCTTTGTTGCTGTGTCTTTGGCGTGCCACTTGCAGCTCGGGCCATTTGGGCCGTGGCCGCAGCCATCCTGATCACAGCCACGGGAGGGATCTGCATGTGCTTTCTTACCAGCAAGTTTCTGGAGGTCCAAATAGCTTGATGGCGGTCAGGGTGAGCCACTGATTTGCAAATTCACATGCTGGTATCTTTTTCTTTTGGCTCACCCCATATAGCACTAGCTGTGCTGTGAGTACCTCCTTTGCTGGTAAGTTCGGCAATTGCAAGGAGCCGGCCTTTGCCCACAGGTCAATGGCAGCGCTGCACTCCCAGAGCCTCAGCGACTCGGGCTCGCCACATCCAAGTTGGGGGCAGGATGAGTGTGCTGACATGCCCCGGGAGTGCATAACGGACCTGACCGGGAGGATCTGATGAGCCACCATCCATGACAAGTTGCGGAGTCTGTTTGGGAGAGCCGAATGATTCATGTTGAACAAAAAAGTTTAAGGCTCGTCAAAAGCCAGCCCACGCACTGGACTCCCTGGATCCCGCTCCTTCACATTTGAAATAAGAGAGCGACGATTTGTTAAATCATACTCTTCTTCTTGCTTAAAGTGAAAACGTTTTAAAAAGGTCTGGATAAAAGCATAGGTTGGTGGCAGGATTAAAGACCCAGGTACTTTAAGATCAGAGGGTAAGGTCTTCAATCTTCTGAGGTATGATCCCATCCAGAACCGTGCCATAGCTGCAGTCTTAGGATTTCTGGATGGGGCCGTGGCTGCTGTTATGTGTATAGCTGTAAATCTGCTCCCTAAAAACTATAACAAGTCCGGCACTCCTTTCCCTCATTTTTCCTTTGGCTTCTTCGTCACTCTTCTTTGCACTCATTCCCACTTGGACCCCCACAGGAAATAAAAAAGGGCTCGTTCCAGGTCTAAAATCTCTTTTCTGGGTGGGATACTCGTCAATTGATCTGCGAGTTCATGTGAATGTTTTTGCAAAATCTGAAGAAATTCCCTCCAGGGGGTCCTGTGTTATTACATTCACAAGAACGGGAAGTGCGTACTTATACGTTAGTTCCCTTCGTTAGCTCAATTGGTAGAGCGGAGGACTGTAGAGGAATAAAGCTGAAATCCTTAGGTCGCTTGGTTCTGATTCTGATGTAGAGATGGACAAACAACACAAAAACATAATACTTCTTGCCGAAACATAACAAGAAACAAAAAATAAGAGGTAGGGGAGACAGAGTTAAACCCTGACAGAATAGAGAACTACAGCCAAAAAGATGTGATAGTGCCAAGTGTAGAGGCAGAGGACACACGGGCTCTCCCTCACAGCTGTTGCCTGGCTCTGACTCACAAAAAAACACGAGAAAAATTTAAAAACACTACATAAACTTTGCCACCGCGTGTTTATTTAATTATGGGTACACCTACATGTAGGACTACAAGATTGCAATATAAGCCTATATATTACTATTAGGAGTCCGATTTAATACGACAACACGTTGACCGCATCAGTGATCTCTTTCTATTCTGTCTGGCCATGTCGTAAATAGTAGAGGCGAGGCCTCAAAACCGAGAATATATTAGGGCGTGATATTTTAATTACGATCGTTTCCAGCCGCTGCATTTATCAATGTACGATCATTCTTACGCTCTGATTGGTGTGATAGGAACGTTTCATGAATTCATCCGCGACTCCAAGTGGTTATGTATGCCAAATTTAAAGCGATTTGAGTGACAGCGAATATCTAGTAAACCTAAATATATCTAGATGTATTTACTGTGACCTAAATGCTGGAATATCGCCACCTATCGATTGATGTGCCAAACATTCAGCAAGTGCATTCCTTGTTAGTAGAGTGGACAGTATCTCCGCCTGTCATACGGAAGACCGGGGTTCGATTCCCCGACGAGGAGATAATTCTCCCAGCTGCTAACCAATGCTACAAGGCCTCGAGGAAGTCAGCGTTGGACTACTCATGAGGGGAAAGTGGGCCTCGCTCAGGCTGTGTTCAGCATGGGAGGAGAACTCCTGACCCTAAATGGGAATATTGTCAAGCGATGGAAAGAGCACAACTCCTGGACATGAACAACACATCACAAGGCGCAGCAGGAGGTGGGAGAGTGCTGGGAGAAGGACTTTCGGTCGGCACCAAGGTGTTTCTGGAAAACCGTTCGCCATCTCTGGAGGGGCAAGCGGGGAACCATACAAGCTGTGTACAGTAAGGATGGGACGCTGTTGACCTCAACTCCACAGTGGCAAATCCCCAGGGATTCATAAAATCCGTCCAGAAATGCTACAAGTTCTGGGTGAGGACGGGCCGTCTCTTCAACATGTGTCTGTAACAAGGAATAATCTCAGCAAGGTGATTGATGGATGATTTTAGTTACTTCACCAAGCAATGTCATAACAATTGAGCACAAATAATGCTGCTCCAAGACATCACATTGGCTTCCAGTAATTGCAACTGGCAGTGGTGGGATTTGATTTTGCCTCCAGAGAGACTGAAGCCTTAATCCAGCGCCTTAGACCACTCAGCCACACTACTTGCAGGTCACATCTCTCTACATCATGACAAACACAGGGACTGTAACTAACGGTATGCTTGTTAATGTTATTGGAAAAAAAACCTTTGCAAGGAAAAGTCAACACTTTATTAAAAAATGTATCACGCTTTGTCATTTTTCTCTGGCATTGATTTTAGAATATTGTAACCAGCATTAAGTGAGTAGGTTTAGGTCTGTGTGAATATGGGCTGAGCATTTACCTGGGCTGAACTTGTGAACATCTTCTTTTGCATATTCACTGTAAAGAGCCATTACTCCTCCAACTGCCAACTATTGTTCCAGAGACAATAGGATATACAGTTTTAGATTGCAAGGTAACTGTCCAAGACCAAAGACTTCACTGAAATACCTCAAGGGATCCAAACTGTTTGTTAAAATGGGAAAGGTCATGTTTCTTAATGCAAATTCCAGCACAGTTCTAAAACTATTCTATGAAATATGTTCATTTATCATTCACAAACAAAAGTACAATCATGGAACACATACTACTTAGATATTATTATGACTGAAAACTGTGAGATATATTCTAACCAAACTACTCTGGCAGATGTAGTAGTGTCGATGTAGCCTTGGTAAATAATTAGCAGTCCTGCGCTTTCAGACTTGGAGGGGCTGACTTTCATCCTGACTGCTTGACACTGGACTTCAATCTGCCCCAAGTAGATCACTGCCTGATGAAGCCAACAGAACAACATTGTCTGCAAAGAGCATGAAAGGAATTCTAAGGTGCCCAGACTTGACACTCTTCCACCTCATGCTGTGCCTTGAGACATGTTGTTCATGTCCAGGAGTTGTGCTCTTTCCATCGCTTGACAATATTCCCATTTAGGGTCAGGAGTTCTCCTCCCATGCTGAACACAGCCTGAGCCAAGGCCCACTTTCCCCTCATGAGTAGTCCAACGCTGACTTCCTTGAGGCCTTGTAGCATTGTTAAGCAGCTGGTAAAAAAATTCTCCTGTGGGGGTCCAAGTGGGACCGAGTGCAAAGAAGAGTGAGAAAGGAGTTCGGACTTGTTATTGTTTTTAGGAAGCAGATTTACAGCTATACACATAACAGCAGCCACGGCCCCATCCAGAAATCCTAAGACTGCAGCTATGGCACGGTTCTGGATGGGATTGATTGTGCAAAGTCAACACAAACAAAGGAATGTGTTTCCGCCCTGTTTCGAACAGGAGACCTTTCAAGTGTTAGGGGAACGTGATAACCACTACATTACGTAAACTGATGAATATTGCTATTTTGCATGTTCATGGGGAAATATACCATTCATATTTAACTGCAAATGTTTAAAATGCTGTTAGACATGTTCATTTTTGACACATAGAGATTTTAAACTGGATTCAGTCACAGATGCTTTGTCATGGATTTGGGTGACAGCAAATATCTAGTAAACCTAAACATATCTACATGTATTTGAATTGTATTATGAATGCTGGAATAGCGCCACCTAGACAGCTCAGTCTTCTGAGGAGATGTTGAGTTAAATAAAGTTTAACTGTTTCATCACCATGTAATTTCTCATGTTTTAATGTATTTAAATGTATGTATGCAGTTGGGTTGAGAAGACATGTTAATTCAATGGTGTAGGCTCCACATCATGTTGTTTTATTATCATCTTTTGTCTCAGTGAAGAGTAGATCAAGACGGCCCTTTTGTCTCTCACTTAACCCCCCCTCCTTTGTCTCTGCCAGATAGATTAGAACTAAAAACTATTACCATATAGAAAGAAACCGATTGGTGTCTTAGACTAGTCTAAGAGAATAGAATGTTGTGAACAGATTGAAGTAGGTGGGGGGTGTGGTGTGGTGATGGGGGTTGGGCAGGCCATTGCAGCAGGAGCAGGGCAATCAAACCTGTTGTAGAACTGGTTGAGTTTATTTACCCTCACCACATCCCCCCCCCACGTCCAGCTGGGAGGAGGCCTCAAGGAAGACCCAGGACTAGGTGAACACCAACACCAAGCCCATTATCAGACCCTGTGGATGTGAGGAAAGCATCTGAATCTCTCTGCATGCTTTGATTTGTACTCAACAGAATCCAGAGTGAGTCCAGCAGCCACAGTGGAGATCTGCTGGATTTCAGGACAATAGAGGAATGGAGGAGGACAACCAGGACCTAGAGCAGCAGACCAACGAGGTCCCCAAAAGACAAGCAGCAGGCTCGGCCTCTGATACCAGCAATGTTCAGGTCAGTGTTCAGGACACAACAACCACTCTAAATGAACAGAGGCCTATTTCACAAAACCTAGATAGCGGACTAGGCCGGGATTTCCCAGGTATCCTGGATGTATAAGCCTTACAAGGCTTACAGCTAGCCTGCTCCTGACCAGGCTTCTGGGATTCCTTTTTGAGTTTTGTAGATTTGATTTCCTGTATCCTGGTACAATTTAGGGTGACCAGCTGGAGATCCCAAATCATTCACAATGATGAATTCATGTGTTGGTAAATTTCAATGTTTCATACATATCAACTCATATTTGTTATTTGTTATTTCACGTAGGCCAATAAAGTAAAAACGAGACATTGTGAGCTGTTGATGCAGAGGAGCGCTGTTCAGTTTTAAAACAGGTAGTTAGGCCTACACTTAGACTAGGCTACAAAGGGTCTGTTTTCTGCCGTCATTTCATTATATAAATGCATATTGTGTTGAGATATTTCTTTTGACTATAGAATATCAGCAGTTAAAGTTATATTTGGCCACAATGGAAAAGAAGCTGTGTGCAGTCAATTGAGGAAGTGGTTCAACGGGAGGTCACTGATGCATAGAAGCTGTGAGGTTAAGATAAATGTTTGAGGGAGAGAATAGCGTGTGAAGCCATACAGGATGTTAAAGTTCAGGTTTACCATGATGATTGTGTGTTAATGTGTGAGAAGTTTTATAGCAGGAAATAGTCAAGAATGGATGTGTGTTTAGGCACTTGGCCAAGGTCTTGTGTGTTGTGTGTGTTGTGTGTTGCAGGTGTTCTTTTTATATTATATTGTTTTATATTATATTATATTTTAACTATTTCTGTTTGTCTGTTGCTATAGAAACGGAGAGGAGAGGGACCCAAATGTCACCACTGTCAACACTGTGACAAATCCTTCACAACATCTGGATATTTAAAGATTCATCAGAGAGTTCACACTGGAGAGAAGCCGTACAGCTGTGATCAATGTGGGGCAGCTTTCACAATACTGAGTAACCTAAAAACACATCAACGCATTCACACTGGAGAGAAGCCTTACAGCTGTGATCAATGTGGGGCAGCGTTCACAGTACTGAGTACCCTAAAATCACATCAACGCATTCACACTGGAGAGAAGCCGTACAGCTGTGATCAGTGTGGGAAAATGTTTTCTAAGAGCGGTAACCTTGAAAGCCACCGGCGTGTTCACACTGGAGAGAAGCCGTACTGGTGTGATCAATGTGGGAAAACGTTTTCTCAGAGTAAAAGCCTTAAAAATCACCAGCTCCTTCACACTGCCTCATTGTGAACATGTTTCAGAACCAAGCTGCTTCCTCCTCTTCCTCCTCCTCATGCCCTGGTAGCTGTCTTGTCATATTCTGATCTTCTCTCCACATTGAAGGCTGACGTGCTTAGATTAAAACATTACCTAAGGACACACATTCTCCTTCCTCTGATTAAGTAGACTAGTTGGTGACATGTTACTGACATTGTCATTATTATTAATTTTTTATTATAAAGTCCACAACTGCCACTGAGATCCAAAAATTGATCGGATACGTGACTCAAAACCGTGATCCTGACTGTGAGTTTTGTGATCTCTTGCACCCCTAGCTGTTACCATGTTATCTTATTTGTGTAAGATTAACAAGTAAAGGAACAAATGGAAACTAGAAAAAGCAGTTTCTGAAAACAAATGCACCGGTGAATGCCAGATGGTGGCCCTGTTCTGTAAGGAGGGAATCCAAACCAGTAGCTGTTTCTGCAGGAAAAAAAAAAAAAGACGACCCTGCGCACATTGTTGTATCTCAATCTGTCCTCCTTTCCTTAAACTCAAAATTCTTCCGGTCATCAATGCAGGTTTCTTATCTGCCTGTTGCCTCCCTGCGTTCTGTCTAGCTGTTGCACCAGGTCCCGTACCGTAGCTCCCTGCCCCTTAAGGTCTGTCCTGATGTGTTACAGCAACACTTACTTTACTGCATCGTGGAACACTGATTGTAGCACATTTGTTGCTTTTCCAGGACCTTATCAGGCTACAACGTTCTCCAAGTGTAGGTCTGCGTTAGCATCAATCGCCATGCTCGCCGTCGCCATGTTGGAAGACTTCTGTACTCAGGTAAACCGCAGCGAGGCCTGTCTTTTTGCACCTGCAGGCATTCCACTAAGTGGTACCAAATAACTGTGGTAACAAGTAAAATGATTGATTTCGAATGAGAAAGAATGACCTGGTTTTTATTTTAAAATGTGGAGGAGGATGTGGAGCCTCGGCTCTGAGCAACCCTAAGTAGTATGTGTTCCATGATTGTACTTTTGTTTTTGAATGATAAATGAACATATTTTATAGAATAGTTTTAGATCTGTGTTGGAATGTGCAATAAAAAACATGACCTTTCCTATTATGACAAACTGTTTTGATCACTTGAGGTATTTCAGTGAAGTCTTTGGTCTTGGACAGTGACCTTGCAATCTAAAACTGTATACCCTATTGTCTCTGGAACAATAGTTGGCAGTTGGAGGAGTAATGGCTCTTTACAGAGAATATGCAAAAGAAGATGTTCACAAGTTCAGCCCAGGTAAATGCTCAGCCCATATTCACACAGACCTAAACCTACTCACTTAATGCTGGTTACAAAATTCTAAAATCAATGCCACATTTTTTAATAATAATAAAAGTATTGGCTTTTGCCATGCGGAGCTTGTGTGTGTCACGATGTGGAGAGCTGTTGGAGAGGTAGTGTGGCTGAATGGTCTAAGGCGCTGGCTTTAGGCTCCAGTCTCTCTGGAGGCGTGGGTTCATATCCCACCACTGCCATTTAGCAAATGTTACATAGCTGGAAGGCAACTAATGTGATGACTTGGAGTTCTATCAGATGTCATAAGAGACATTTTGGTAGACTCCTTGCTGACTCTGCTGTTTATATCTGTACTGGCAAGGCCCTGTTTTTAAATGACCACCCAATCGTAAATGTTCAATGTGAAATATTCATGTTCATTCATATGTTATATGCCCGTATATGTTTAATGTGTTCATATGTTTTGTTAATTTCACAATGTTTAAAATCATCAGTTAACCTAGCCATTCTCCATTCCTCCACAGTAATCCCGTAGCTTTCTTGTGAGCACATTTTAACATCTAAAACTACGGTGACTTACCTGCTACTGCTACATTCATCAATCCGTCATTCTGTTTAAAACCATACCATACGTCACCAACATGACCTATTTACAATAACCACCAACACCCAGATCTCTGTTAACTATGTGTCTGTTTCTTTAGTTTCAAAGTGTAACACAGGTTAACCATTAGTCATATCAGCTTTGTCTTACCGGCGTCTTCTCGTTCTGTTTTAAAAGGAAGTTTGCCGTGCACACCGGGTTTATAAGACGGTAGGACTTCCAGGGTGACAGGAAGTGACCCGTATTTTAAATGATAAAAATGGTAACCCTCAAGATAGCTTGTGGCGTGTTTAAACGTGGTTAATTTTTATATACATTTACACTGTTTTTGTTTCTTTTCTTCCCTTTCTTCTTCTTTCTATGCCTTCTATAGCAGATTATAAAATTGTATTAGTGGATTAGTTGGTGCTCTATAAGTGGTAGAGATGAGCCGGATACTCGGCTGAAACGAGTATCCGGTACGGATAAAGCACTTTTGCCGAGTACAAGTATTATACGAGTAATACAGACAATATCTGTACTCGGATTGAATAAAACTCCTCATTGACTGTGTCTGCGTTCTGTGATAGGCTAGTCACAGCGCCCCTCCCCTACACTATTCTGTGATAGGCTAGTCCCAGCGCCCCTCCCCTACACTTTTCTGTGATAGGCTAGTCCCAGCGCCCCTCCCCTACACTATTCTGTGATAGGCTAGTCCCAGCGCCCCTCCCTACACACATACAGAATCCTTCTGTTGTCCGGCCGGCTCTCTGCTCACTCACACACACTCAGAACACGGAGGAGTGAACAGCTCTCTCTCTCTCTCTCTCTCTCTCTCTCTCTCTCTCTCTCTCTCTCTCTCCTCCCTCCCTCCCTCCCTCTCTCTCTCAGTCTCTCAGGTCCGCGGGTCTTTTCCGTTAACATTTAGGGTTTCTTCAGCTTCAGGTTGGTGTTTTACTTCGGTTCGAACTAATACTTAGTAACCAGTAGATTTCTGTTAACGTGGGGTTTATTCAGACATGCAACTCGTGTCGCGTCTCTGCCTGTCGGAGTTTTTTATTTTAAACTGCCTGCTGGCTCTAACCAGTTTATTTGAGTCTCTGAAACTTTGTTGCTGTATTTTATAAAAAAATAATAAAAGGGAGTTTTGGTGTGAATAAATAATATTACAAATTAATTACAAAGCTTGCCATGTTTTAATTTCCACTTGTGGTGTTTTCCCACATATCTGCTACTACCACTCTGATCATATTCCCTTCCTCAATGCTCCATAAAGAAGCAAAGAACAATCATCAATGGCAGAGAGCATATGAAGAGAATCAATACTCTCTGTCAGCTTCATGCTCAGAAAGGAATACCACAACTCATCATCGTGGTCAACGAGACCAAACACTTTAGAAACACATTTCTCAAGTCAGAAACTATAGAAATGATCCCTGAAAGTATAGTCTTGGTTAGACTGAGGGTGAAAACTGCATCTCATCCACTGCAGAGTGATTGTCACTCAGGGTTCAGAGGTCCAGAAGCTAATGGTTACGTGCTCCAGATGACTCTGAGGTGAGAACATCTATTTAGATCTTTAAGAAGACCGATATGTAGATTGAATTAGATTTTCAGTCACTGTTGTCTCAATACTTCAGTGTCAGCCTACTTATTCTCTACAATAAATGCTCCAGTCATTTCTTTGCATTAATACTGGTTCTTAACAAGGACCAAGCTCTTCATTCACAGACCAAAGGATGGTTGAACCTGCTGCATTTAGACTTCAGCTACTGTTTCAACCTCCACACCTCAGTAAAGTGGAAAACACTTTAATTAAAATGTGCCAATCAAGCTCAGCCTGTAAAGGCCACACAGTCTGATTAGTCAGGTGGAAACACCTGTGGGAGTGGAACATGGATGTGTAGAGATGGGCTTTCAGACAATGCACCTTTATGACATTTAGACATGTCACAGAAGGAAAAGAAAAAGTATTCTGTTTGACCCGTCCAACACCCCAACCAACCTTTCTTCGCGGATTTTTAGCCTTTCATACTACTCGCTACCGTAGTTGCTCCTAATGCTACGTCATCTTCTCATTGACATCACTTTGGCATTGTTTTTCGTGGTGGCCACACAGGATTTTCACACATTCTGTGCCACCACCACGTAATGCGGTGTTAACAGTTTGTGATCATTTCACAGAACTTTGTGAGACTCGGCTCGGTCTACTAAACATTTTTATTATCATCTGGGTGGACCTGCTTCAATGTTGGACTTTAAACGCTTGATTTGATAAAACCAGGGTTTGTCCTTTGGGCTCTTCCGGGATTTGAACCCAAGACCTCTCGCACCCTAAGCAAAAATCATACCCCCAATGAGCAACCAACGACCCAACGACCCACGTAAAAGAGATTTTTAGCAATTTTTCATCAAGGAAATGCAGCTCCAATCTGTCATTGACTTGCAAGGTGATGGTCAAGTAGTTTGACATGGGGTCTTTTTATGGTTCCACTGCCAGATTCAGGTTTCTGATTACATTGGACAACAGAATACTTTTGAAGCAAAAGCTGCCGTGACCCGGATTCTAACCGGGGTTGCTGCAGCCACAACGCAGAGTACTAACCACTATACGATCACGGCCACTTGGTAACAGTAGGGCCTTGTTGTTGTCATAGCATAGTTGGAACTCTGAATAGAGACTATACTGATATTTTCCCGGTTTCCCTAATTGTTGACTAACAAAAGAAAATGTCATGGATGGTTTATCTAGCACTGCTGATTCTGTCCTACAGGGACAAACTTGTTTTTTCAAGGAAAGATGATTAGCAAGCAAAAACAGAAAAACAACAGCAAAAGCTTGATGATTGCTGTAGTTGTCTGACACTGAGAGGCTTAGATGAATTTACACACATGTTGAAACAATATTTCCTCATCATTTGGCTCTTTATACATGTAAATTTACTTTGATAGCCAGTCCTGCAGGAGGCCCCACATTTTGGACTACAACAATGATTTGACTGGCTTTCTGTCCACTTTCCAACAAAGATCAACACTGTTAGCATAGAATGGTGTGAGAACCCAGCTACTCCCAATGCTCTCTGAACGTAGGGCTAGTGGGGCGATGGGTAATACGTCTGACTACGGATAACAAGATCTTAGGGTTGACTTTAGGGTTTGTTCTGTTCTTTAGCTATTAAATTACAGTGGTGCTCAAAAGTTTACATACACATGCTTAAGTTGACTAAAAAGAGGAATAAAAATCATGTGTTGGAAATTTATTTTAATACCTAAATTAAAAATGAGGTAAAATCCAACCTTTAAGGACACCAATTTTCTTTGTGAATGAATAACGTATTGTAAATAAATAAATGTTCTTATTTAAAATACAGGGTCATAAGTATACATACCCCTGTTAAATTCCCATAGAGGCAGGCAGATTTTTATTATTAAAGGCCAGTTATTTCCTGGATTCAGGATATTATGCATCCTGATAAAGTTCCCTTGGCCTTTAGAATTAAAATAGCCCCACATCATCACATACTCTTCACCATGCTTAGAGATAGGCATGGGATACTTTCTATAAAACCATCTCTCAATGCAAATCAAACCAGGTATTAGTCTAACTGAAATAAAACCATGCCTATCTCTAAGCATGGTGAAGAGTATGTGATGATGTGGGGCTATTTTAATTCTAAAGGCCAAGGGAACTTTATCAGGATGCATAATATCCTGAATCCAGGAAATAACTGGCCTTTAATAATAAAAATCTGCCTGCCTCTATGGGAATTTAACATAGGGGTATGTATACTTATGACCCCTGTATTTTAAATAAGAACATTTATTTATTTACAATACGTTATTCATTCACAAAGAAAATTGGTGTCCTTAAAGGTTGGATTTTACCTCATTTTTTAATTTAGGTATTAAAATAAATTTCCAAAACATGATTTCTTTATTCCTCTTTTTAGTCAACTTAAGCATGTGTATGTAAACTTTTGAGCACCACTGTACTTGACCCTCATTTCCAAGTTTACTCCTGTACAAACTGTCTATCGCAGTAAATTAAATACACAGTAAAAAGCCAAATGATGCGTAAATAGCTTTTCAACATGTGCTAAAACAGCTCTAAATCCTTCAGTTTAACTCAAGCACAGCTATCATCAAGCTTTCTCTGTTGGTGTTGTTTTTAGAATCAGCAGTACTAGATAAACCATCCTTGGAATTGTTAGTTGTTACTAGAGACGAGCCGGATACTCGGCTGGAACGAGTATCCGCACGGATAAAGCCCTTTGCCGAGTACGAGTATTATACGAGTAATACAGTCAATATCTGTGCTCGGATTGAATAAAACTCCTCATTGGGTAGCCGACTGTGTCTGCGTTCTGTGATAGGCTAGTCGTCACAGCGCCCCCCCCCTACACTGTTCTGTGATAGGCTAGTCGTCACAGCGCCCCCTACACTGTTCTGTGATAGGCTAGTCGTCACAGCGCCTCCCCTACACTGTTCTGTGATAGGCTAGTCGTCACAGCGCCCCCACACACATACAGATTTCTTGTGTTGCTCCTCTCTGCTCACTCTCACTCACAGAATGTTAAGCAGCAGTTCTAGAACAATAGGTTGAAGTTTGAGAATTTTAGAAGTCCTAAAATGTTACTTACAGTTCTAGAATGTTACATTGTAGCTCTAGAATGTTAAGCATCAGTTCTGGAATGTTGCAATTCTAGAACAGTAGGTTGAAGTTTTAGAATTTGAACATGCATTGTCACCAGACTTTGGATTGATCTGAGGAACATTACGTAAGCGCTGAACATGATCGTATAATGCTGGAACATTTTAGTCTGGGAAATTACAGGGATTGTTACACTGGGATGGAACTGCCAATCTTGTGACTGACAGCCAATCCCATCCAATGAACCACAGCCACTCTCTAAAATACACCGCCCAACGTGGGTGTCGAACCCACGACCCTGAGATTAAGAGTCTCATGCTTTACCGACTGAGCTAGCCGGGCACTTCTTCAATGTTTAGTTGTGGTTTAAATTTTTCTTACAGTTCTAGAATGTTAGGTTGAAGCTCTAAAATGTTAAGCTGCAGTTCGGGAATGTTAAGTTGCAGTTCTAGAACGACAGGTTAAAGTTTCAGAATTGTATAAGTTGCAGTCCTAAAATGTTACATTATGTTCTAGAATGTTATGTTGTAGTTCTAGAATGATAGGTTTAAGTTCTAGAATGTTAAGCTGCAGTACTGGATTGTTAAGTTGCAGTTCTGGAACAGTAGGTTGAAGTTTTAGAATTTTAAGACTTGCGGTCATAAAATGTTACTTACAGTTCTATAATGTTATGTTGTAGTTCTAGCATGTTAGGTTTAGGCTCTAGAATGTTAAGCTGCAGTTCTGGAATGTTAAGCTGCAGTTCTAGAACGATAGGTTGTAGTTTAAAAATTTGAAGAGTTGCTCACAAAACGCCGTACTTGCAATTGCGTATCATGCGCACATTTATGTCCTGTTAAATACAAAGAACTGCTAAGTTCTTAAATCCCAATATCATGTCTCAGTCATTAGTTCCAGATGAAAGCACTTGTCAGAAGTGGGATTTGAACCCACGCCTCCAGTGGAGACTGCGACCTGAACGCAGCGCCTTGGACCGCTCGGCCATCCTGACTGCTCCAACAGATGCTCAGTAGGACCTGTCTCAAAAATTATAATATAGTGAATCAACTATGTCATGATATAGTAGGTTCTCAGTCATCCAGGTCATAGTTAACAAGGGAAGTCTTGACAATGGCAATACATTGCTGTGGATGTGAAGGCATCTTATTGACTTTGTACCCCAATGTGCAATACAGGCTAAATCCTATGGTGGGAATCAAGATCCTCCAATGTTTCTGTCCACAATGTCCACCTGAATCCAGAAATGTCCCTGCCAGATGGGAAATAGACTGACAATCGGGTCTGTTTGCAATACATATGTGTATACACACACACACACACACACACACACACACACACACACACACACACACGGTGTGTTGTAGGCTATATCTGTGTCAGTTATCACCGTTTTGAATGTCATTACTGTCTTTATTGCCCAATAAATTAAACATAACAGGCAACAACATTACATTAAATATATTGTGTTACATAACCATTATCAACAATTAGAACCATAACTTACATGTCACACACATAAAAAGGCTTCAAATGTATAAAACTAAAAAAAATGACACAAGACCACAAACAAACAAATTAACTACAGCTGTTCTGATATTCCAGACCAGTCTGATGCCTGTTGGCCAGTAACCCCCTTATATTTCATCAGTGTCCCGTATCAAAACCAACAACAATATACAAGTGCATGAACAGGAATTAATTACAAATGATTACAATAATACAGTACCAATGCAATAATGAACGGGTACAACATGAACACATGATTTAACACTAGAAGTGCCGGGACTCCATAACTACTAGAACTGCCTTGAGCGTCATTTGACCGCCAGATCCCAAACTCTATAATCTCTCATGATAAATACCTAATTGCAATATTAATGCATGTATTGTGTTAGGATATCTTTAGAGAAATCTCCATCACCTGCAAGATGCTATCCTATCAATATGGGCCAACATTTCTAAAGAATGCTTTCAGCACCTTGTTGAATCAATGGCACGTAGAATTAAGGCAGTTCTGAACGTGAAAGGGGGTCAAACACAGTATTAGTATGATGTTGCTAATAATCCTATAGGTGAGTGTATATTCTCCTGCAGAAGGATACAGCCCAGAGTTGGCTCATTCCAGGTTATTTAAGCACAAACGTCCCTGGGTGGACTTGAACCACCATCCTTTCGGTTAACAGCCGACTGCGCTGACCTATTGCGCCACAGAGACTACGTCAGCCAGATGTTTTATGGGTAAGACTCGATCTTCAAGCCACAGAAGGTATTTTTCTTACACTTCAATTGGACTCTGACTTTGAATTCAAATATTTGGTATCCAAGAAAATTCCACAAATAATGATGTGTCAGTCATTTTACTGGTGGTTTCTCGGTCACAGAAACTAGCTTGTTCATTTACATGCAGTTGCGCGCCATGTATCACAAACCTGTCGTGTGGAGCCTTATATATTTTCTTATATTCAATCAAGTGACCTACATACCACGGACCGTAAAGATTGATATGTTTATGGTTTGCAATACCCTACCTTCAGATAGAGGTCATGTCAATGTGTGTTATCTTTGGGTTGCTCTACACTCACCTAAAGGATTATTAGGAACACCTGTTCAATTTCTCATTAATGCCATTAATTAATTATTATGTGGAGTTGAGATATGAGTCTGCCTATGCTTGGAATCAGGCAGCTGGTGACATCATCACATCCCCCCCACCTTGATCAGATCCTTTCATGTGACATCACCCCACCTTTGGTTTCTTAGCTCTGATCCTTCTTATGTGACATCAGCACATTCTATGCATTCTTCGGTTCTCTTCTGTTGTTTTTTCAATTGTAAACTTTATCAACAAATATTTTTGGCAAAGTGACATCCCAGCTTAAAAATGTGAAATTAAAATATTTTAAAAAGTTTAATTACATGAATACATCCAAAATGTACCTTAACCCTCCGAGGATGAAAGACGCACCAGCACGTCCAAACGATGTTTGAGCAATCTCCTACTCAAAAATCGTTATTTAAAAATTTCATTTCAGACATTTATTTACTATTTTAATTATATACAACCTTTCAAATGCCACATACACCATAAAAACAGAGTGTACCACTTTATTTCTATGACATACACATTGATAATTTGAGGAATATTCATCCAAAAACATTAAAAGTCTAGTAAAACACTAACAGGGGATATTTAACTGCAGATTGAGGGGTTTTACTTTTGACGATTTAAGTAAAATATTGTTGATACTTGTTGCAGGACTTTTACTTGTGGCGTATTTTCAGTGTTGTATTAACAGAGCAGCCTGCGTTGTCTCTGCCGCTGGTCTGGCCTAATATGGCTTTTGGTCTTTTAATATTAACAGTCTATGGTCTCGAAAAATGGAAAATAACTCTTTAATATCAAACATATGATCTATCTTTAGGTTACACAATGAAGAAGTTTTTATCTGGATCCTAATGCATCTAGCTTTGGTAGTTTATAGTGTAACCATAGACTGTATACTACACTTTCTACAATGTTAAATACTTTAACTACATTCTCCTGATGGTACTTAGACTTTTACTAAAGTAACATCTTCACTGCAGGACTTGTACTGTAACAGAGTATTTTTTACATTTACATATATTGTTACACTATGGTTCATTTGAAGACTATTGTTTTCTTTCACCATAGTCATGCCATCCCATCATCAGCCTTCCCAGCAGTTTTCATTAATCCTAAATTTCCCAGAGATGTTCAGACAAAGTTGGACCAAAGACCACCATGCAAAATTGAGAGATCTGATCACAACAAAATTATAAGAACATGAAACCATGGCCCTGTTCAAAATGTAAATATAGCAACCCAACTGGATCACAGCATTTGAGTTATTAATACTATGTCTGATGTTACGTTCCTCACCTTCTGTTGCATCGCTGTTACAGGTTTCTGACCAATGATGACTATGTGAAAGTGTGTAAGGCCCTGATTTTGAAGTTCCCTTTCTTAAAGGACAAAGAAGGAAATGGTTATGTGAGTTGACAGATTATGAATTGCCGACCTGTATTTATTCATTTATTATAGAGTACTAATCCAGTCAAGATATGAACAGTTTTCTGAATTTTAAGGCACACATTGTTTTCCCACCATGTATTTTCATGCTTGTGCTTTCAGTTTTGTGCATGTGGTGTGTATGCATATTTAACTGTTCTATTTTATATTCTTTTAAATAGCATACCTGGCACATGTCTCTCAAACGTAAGTTCAAATATGAGCGGGTGCCACTGGTAGATGATGAAGAGGTGAGAAGAAAGAAACTGAAGTTTAATCATCACATAAAGCCTTTGGAACAGGAAGACAACACAAGCCAACGAGCCAAGACCTCAAAGGTCAGAGCATCTTCATTTGGTTCCCTATATATCTGTGTGCATGTTTTTAATACAAGCAGCACCGTGGCCCAAGGTTAGACCCTTAACCCAGCATGGTTGAGAATAGTCCCGC
Organism: Percina caprodes; assembly: GCA_013375575.1. Classification (NCBI taxonomy): domain Eukaryota; kingdom Metazoa; phylum Chordata; class Actinopteri; order Perciformes; family Percidae; genus Percina; species Percina caprodes. Next base: position 332,671 of record JABXJD010000412.1, read on the forward strand.
CTGTAAAGTGCTTTAAGTAGCTATGATAAAGCGCTATATAAAATGTTATATGTTATTATTAATAAGGGCTAATTTTTCATAAACATTAAAACGGGAAAAACAACTGTCAACTGAGAAAAGGTTTGTCATCCCTCGTGTCGTAGGAGGTGGATGTTATTGGGGAGGATGAGACCTCCGTAGTGAGCCATGTGAAAGTCCTGCAGGACCAGTACCGAAAGACCAGCCAGATGGCCGAATGGTGGAGGAACGGATGATGAGGACATTCGCTTGGAGAAGGCGAGAGATAGCCAACGGGATGACTGTTGAAGAAGCCATTACCAAATATCCATTCTTTAAGAGTCCATGCGGGGTTTGTCTAAATGTTTTGTGTGTTGAAGTTCATGTTAAATTACTAAAGGCTCCCTTTTAAATTTAAATTTCCCTTTGATAATGTTGTGACATGATTCCTGTTTGTTTGTGCTGTGTTGCAGCTATTTCAGGAAATTGGCCGGCTTTATGATGAAATGAATATGTGGTGAAGACTGGAAGCTGGCTTTAAGATCCTGTTCCACAGTGCTTAGACTGACTCAAAGGAGATCTCCCCTTGCAGATCTGGCTGTGGAGGACAGAGAGGCTGCCCTCAGCAAAGAGGTCCCTGGTAAGGGACTCACTGATCAGCCACGGTCTCCCCTAGAGTTGTGGAGTCATTTAAGCTGTATTTCTTTTCTATTTGTCTTCAGACAAAATAAGGGTTAACCAACCAAAACACTGTACATTCACGTAATACACTTTTTTTATTTTACTATACAGTTGTGGTCAAAAGTGTACATACACTTGTAGAAAATCACAATGTTATGGCTGTCTTGAGTCTTCAATAAGTTCTACAACTCTTATTTTTCTGTGATAGAGTGATCGGAACACATACATGTTTGTCACAAAAAACAGTCATAAAGTTTGGTTCTTTCATAAATTTATTATGGGTCTGCTGAAAATGTCACCAAATCTGCTGGGTCAAAAATATACATACAGCAACATTAGTATTTGGTTACATGTCCCTTGGCCATTTTCACGGCAACTAGGCGCTTTTGGTAGCCATCCACAAGGTCCTGGCAAGCTTCAGGTCGAATGTTTGACCACTCTTCTTGACAGAATTGGTGCAGTTCAGCTAAATTTGATGGTTTTCTTGCATGAACCTGTTTCTTTAGCACTGTCCACATGTTCTCAATGGGGTTTAAGTCAGGACTTTGGGAAGGCCATTCTAAAACCTTAATTCTAGCCTGGTTTAGCCATTCCTTTACCACTTTTGATGTGTGTTTTGGGTCATTGTCTTGTTGGAACACCCAACTGCGCCCAAGACCCAACCTTCGGGCTGATGGTTTTAAGTTTTCCTGCAGAATTTGGAGGTAATCCTCCTTCTTCATTATCCCATTTACTTTCTGCAAAGAACCAGTTCCACTGGCAGCAAAACATCCCCAGAGCATAATACTACCACCACCATGCTTGACAGTAGGCATGGTGTTCCTGGGATTAAAGGCCTCACCTTTTCTCCTCCAAACATATTGCTGGGTGCTGTGGCCAAACAGCTCAATTTTTGTTTCGTCTGACCAGAGAACTTTCCTCCAGAAGGTTTTATCTTTGTCCATGTGATCAGCAGCAAACTTCAGCCGAGTCTTAAGGTGCCTTTTCTGGAGCAAGGGCTTCTTTCTTGCACGGCAGCCTCTCAGTCCATGGCGATGTAAAACACGCTTGACTGTGGAGACTGACACCTGTGTTCCATCAGCTTCCAAATCCTTGCAGACCTGCTTCTTGGTGATTCTTGGTTGACTCTTGACCATCCTGACCAATCTCCTCTCGGCAGCATGTGATAGCTTGCGTTTTCTTCCTGATCGTGGCAGTGACACAACTGTTCCATGCACTTTATACTTGCGTATAAGTGTCTGCACAGTTGCTCTTGGGACCTGTAGCTGCTTTGAAATGGCTCCAAGTGACTTCCTGACTTGTTCAAGTCAATAATTCGCTTTTTCAGATCCACACTGAGTTCCTTTGACTTTCCCATTGTAGCTTTTGTAGCTGAGTCTAATCACTGGGTCAAATGAGCCCTATTTAAATGGGCTCATGAGAAGTCAACAGCTGTAGTCAATCAGAATCACTTAGAAGAAGTGAAGAGGCCATGACATGAAGCTAATTTGATTGACACAACTCGCTACATCACCAAAATTGACATATTTTGTTGCTGTATGTATATTTTTGACCCAGCAGATTTGGTGACATTTTCAGCAGACCCATAATAAATTTATGAAAGAACCAAACTTTATGACTGTTTTTTGTGACAAACATGTATGTGTTCCGATCACTCTATCACAGAAAAATAAGAGTTGTAGAACTTATTGAAGACTCAAGACAGCCATAACATTGTGATTTTCTACAAGTGTATGTACACTTTTGACCACAACTGTATATTTTTTTTGTGTGTGTGTGTACATTATGTGTATATATATATATGTGTGTGTGTATGTATGTGTGTGTGTGTGTATATATATATATATGTGTGTGTGTGTGTATTTATGTGTGTGTGTATATATATATATATATATATATATATATATATACTACCGTTCAAAAGTTTGGGGTTACCCAAACAATTTTGTGTTTTCCTGAAAAGTCACACTTATTCACCACCATACGTTGTGAAATGAATAGAAAATAGAGTCAAGACATTGACAAGGTTAGAAATAATGATTTGTATTTGAAATAAGATTTTTTTTACATCAAACTTTGCTTTCGTCAAAGAATCCTCCATTTGCAGCAATTACAGCATTGCAGACCTTTGGCATTCTAGCTGTTAATTTGTTGAGGTAATCTGGAGAAATTGCACCCCACGCTTCCAGAAGCAGCTCCCACAAGTTGGATTGGTTGGATGGGCACTTCTTGGTACCATACGGTCAAGCTGCTCCCACAACAGCTCAATGGGGTTCAGATCTGGTGACTGCGCTGGCCACTCCATTACCGATAGAATACCAGCTGCCTGCTTCTGCTCTAAATAGTTCTTACACAATTTGGAGGTGTGTTTAGGGTCATTGTCCTGTTGTAGGATGAAATTGGCTCCAATCAAGCGCTGTCCACTGGGTATGGCATGGCGTTGCAAAATGGAGTGATAGCCTTCCTTATTCAGAATCCCTTTTAGCCTGTACAAATCTCCCACCTTACCAGCACCAAAGCAACCCCAGACCATCATATTACCTCCACCATGCTTAACAGATGGCGTCAGGCATTCTTCCAGCATCTTTTCATTTGTTCTGCGTCTCACAAATGTTCTTCTTTGTGATCCCAACACCTCAAACTTGGATTAATCCGTCCACAACACTTTTTTCCAGTCTTCCTCTGTCCAATGTCTGTGTTCTTTTGCCCATCTTAATCTTTTTCTTTTATTGGCCAGTCTCAGATATGGCTTTTTCTTTGCCACTCTGCCCTGAAGCCCAGAATCCCGCAGCTGCCTCTTCACTGTACATGTTGACACTGGTGTTTTGCTGGTACTATTTAATGAAGATGCCAGTTGGGGACCTGTGAGGCGTCTGTTTCTCAAACTAGAGACTCTAATGTACTTATCTTCTTGCTCAGTTGTGCAACGCGGCCTCCCACTTCTTTTTCTACTCTGGTTAGAGCCTGTTTGTGCTGTCCTCTGAAGGGAGTAGTACACACCGTTGTAGGAAATCTTCAATTTCTTAGCAATGTCTCGCATGGAATAGCCTTCATTTCTAAGGACAAGAATAGACTGTCGAGTTTCAGATGAAAGTTCTCTTTTTCTGGCCATTTTGAGCGTTTAATTGACCCCACAAATGTGATGCTCCAGAAACTCAATCTGCTCAAAAGAAGGTCAGTTTTGTAGCTTCTGTAACGACCTAAACTGTTTTCAGATGTGTGAACATGATTGCACAAGGGTTTTCTAATCATCAATTAGCCTTCTGAGCCAATGAGCAAACACATTGTACCATTAGAACACTGGAGTGATAGTTGCTGGAAATGGGCCTCTATACACCTATGTACATATTGCACCAAAACCAGACATTTGCAGCTAGAATAGTAATTTACCACATTAGCAATGCATAGAGTGGATTTCTTCAAAGTTAAGACTAGTTTAAAGTTATCTTCATTGAAAAGTACAGTGCTTTTCCTTCAAAAATAAGGACATTTCAATGTGACCCCAAACTTTTGAACGGTAGTGTATATATATGTGTATGTATATATATATATATATATATATATATATATATATATATATATATATATATATATACATACATATATATATACACATGCATATATGTGTATAATATATACACATGTATATATGTGTATATATATATATATATATATGTATACGTATCTATAAATATATATATATATATGTGTGTGTATGTATATATATTACGCAATTAATCGCATAATTTCCCTGATTAATCGCGATTAATCGCAAAATTAAATAATGAATTCAAAAGAAGTGAAAATAGTGCAATCTATTTTTAAATGTTCTGCCATATGAACAAAAGTGCCATAACATTTGTTCTGCAAAAACTTACCAGCATTTTGTTTATAAAGTAGCAGTTAAATAAAATATTTAGTGTACATCTCAACTTAAACAAGTATTTATCATCCAGAGTTGAATTCCATCTGGTTAGAACGTGTTGCTAAGCGACTCCTTCTTATGTCCACGTTCATCTGTTGTTGCTCTAACTCTTCAGCCCTTGATGGACTGGGTTTAGAGTGTCCCACAACGTTTCTGCACTTCGCAAAGACACTGTCCAACGCGCTGTAAAGCAGAGACACTGAGGGACACTGTCAAACGCGCCGTTAAGCAGAGACACTGTGATAGAACGCTGGAGACCGTGCGCAAAGCAGGGACATGATCAGAAGGCTCGCACCAGCGATCAGATTTCGTATCTATTCGTACTATCTGCGCTGACTTTGTTTGACACATTTCACTGCTGTTCAACTTCAATAAAGTGTCCCGCGCATGTCTCAGCATAATGTCTCAGCATAATGTCTCTCCTCTGTTTTCATTCCAGTCAGAGCACGTGAATGCAGCGCCCACTTTTCATCAGTATAATGCACTGTAACTCCGAGATAATTCTGGTTACCCAGTGAGTCCAGTAGTCCCCCCCAGTGAGTCCAGTAGTCCCCAGTGAGTCCAGTAGTCCCCAGTAAGAGCAACAGCGCGTGCATGTTGTAGCGTGGTTGCTTTTGCAGTCCTCTCCTTTTCATACAACTTCTCATACCTGCCGTCATTGTTGCGATTCTCAGACCGATGTCCTCCACAACCCTAACGGGCCTGCATTCTGTAGCTCTCGACGTCGCTATGGCATCTGTTAGCTTCTCTTGCCTTTGTTTATGGGTTGCTCTGCAGCACCACAATACTTCATTCAGAATGGTTTGACACATATTTTGCATATTTTTCGATACAATTGCGATTAATTGTCCTAGTTCAAAGTGCTTGAAACAGGCTTAACATGCTATGCACCTGTAACCCCGTCAAGGAAAGGGTTAACAGGAATGGAGCTTTGGCCAATCGGAGGTGGTTGTGTAACACTCCCGGCAATAAAATTGCTGAATGTTAGAACATCGTGTCAAATTGGTTATATCTATCTATCTATCTATCTATCTATCTATCTATCTATCTATCTATCTATCTATCTATCTATCTATCTATCTATCTATCTATCTATCTATCTATCTATCTATCTATCTATCTATCTATCTATCTATCTATCTATCTATCTATCTAAGTTTCTCTTTAGTGGTAGCTTCATGCCCATTAGAAAGACAACACCGTCCTCTGTTGGCCAATAAATTATGTGCAGGGTAATTCTACCAATAATTAAATTAAATTTGTTATTTTCTTTAAATTTAGAAAACATTTTCTAATGTGCTTATTAGTAAATTTGCTGCTCATAATATCAATATCATTTATATAAAGAGTCAAATTAAAACCAGGAACTTCATTACATTCAGTACATTCTGGCCAAACTGCTGTCTGCTACACACCTGTTTTTAAAAAGTCAGGCTATTCACCGACCAATCAGAGGCCCTTAGGTGTTACATCTGCATATGTGGCTCATTACATTCAAGGGTTCTTTCAATCAGTTGATTAGAGTGGCCTTTGACTCTCAGGGTAGACTTCTAAAAGCTGGTGTGTAGCAGACAGCAGCACATCGTGCCAGTTAGGCCAGGATATACAAGCAAGTGGGTCATTTTAGCTTGTGTTGGTTAGCAGGTGTAGTTTGCTAGCAGTTAGGCTAGCTTTAGACACTGCCAACATCAGTGGCTATGGCTTTTGGGTGTTACCTCAGGTAAGTCGCAGGGTCACGTCAATTTACAAGCTGTTGGTTGCCATTAGTGCACCTTATGGTTTCAATTTGTTTTGAATACATTCATTTCACTTAACAGTGTGACCTTGCTCCTGTCTGTGTGGACAACTGCAAAATTTGATCATATTCCCAATGGTAAGAACTAAAATGTCTACATAAACACATTCCTGTTAGTCCTTGGCGCATATATTTCAATATGAACCCATTTGTTTATGCAGGAGTTCATATGGAGTGTCGTGATCGTTACTTCATGATAGCTGTTGATCTCTTCGACAATGGGAATAAACCTTCCTTTGAGGCGGTTGGTAAGTCCTGCACAGCATTACAAGCTAGGGGTCAGAAACCATGAGTTCTCATTATTGAGCTACAGTGGCTATTTAACCTTATTTCCTAAATTATCTTAGGACTTGCCTGGCAAATTTTTACATTTAGAAAATCTGACCAATTAAACCCAAGTATTTCACTGAATAGAGTGAACTTTGTTTGAGTAGACAAAACTAGGGATTTGTTTTTCAGATGAGACAGGTGTGTACCCCATCACTAAGGAGTATGCAGCAAAGTGTGGCTATAGTGTCGGTGTTGTCCCTGCATTGGAACATGTGGAGCTTCGAGCCTCTTACTTCAGCTGCCACACTGACAACAAGGTCCGTACAAATGGCATATAAAACAGTTTTGGGTTATTTATGCAAACAATATGTGTAGCCTTTTTTTCAGGAACATGTTTTAATACATATTGTTTGACTGGATATTTCAGAAGGATAAAGTATTCACATTCAACTTCAACCTGATTGTGACCCACAACGGAAAGGAAGTCACCTATGCTTTGAACAAAACCTGTTCTCCCCCTCTTCCCTGGTCTCCTAGAGAGGTCACCTGTGAGGTCAACTACATGGAAGTAAGCGTGGTTGCATGTTATGTAAAATGTGTGCAATTTCCAAACTTGAACTAACCCTAGTTTCTTAGGTGTCTGTGAGGAGTGATATGACCTGTCCAAAAGGGACAAAGAAGGATGACTGGAATGCTATTTTCAAAACGGTATGTTTGACACGTCTTCCGGGAAATGTGTCATTTGCAGTTGGATAACATGCATCAAACTTGTGTATATACACTTAAATGGCGGTTTAACAATGGGCTTTATTCAGGCCTATGCCTCAGCCACTTCAGATTGGCAGGTGATGTTTCAGAGGGCGCAGCCGGGGTTGCCCATTAGCCTTAACACGGCTAAGACGCACGGCTATACATTTGACTTGACAGATGGAAGGCTTGTATTTCGTGCTCCGTATGGACAACCTGACTCGTACAGCACTGAGGTAAACCACTCAAGTGTTTATCTTTTTTTTTTAATTCCAGAACGGTATGTTTTGTACAGTAAAGCATTTAGTACAAAGCAGGTTTATTGTGTTGCCCCCCCCAGGTGAATGGTGTTCCAGTAGAGGTGGTCCATGCAACACTGTTGTCCAGACTAGGCTGGGTTTCAGTTGTGGTTGACCTGGTGGCAGCTTGCTCCATGCGTCAGTATTACCATCTTTTATGCTTTTTTTTTTTTATTTCCTTGACATGCTGCAAACTAATACTGGTGTAATATCTCTCAGACAAAGGATCATATGAAAACAGTAGCTACATTATGTGGGAGACTTCTGAGGTGCTGCATCCATGGGTGTCGGCTCTAAACCGGATGCAGGTCAACATGGGAGTCAATGGTGAACTTGTGGCACAGCCAGTTGCAGAGAAGAGGGGCTACATTGTAAAGCAGCACAACTCCACAGTCAAGATCAGCATCCCCTATAATGCTGAAGGAGTACACAGGAAGGTCAGGAGGCAGGGCTTATTTTTTAAATGTGGAAGACTTCTGATCCAGTTGCCATTTAAATTTCCTGAGAAATTGGTTTCTTTCACAGAGCATTGTGTCTGGGAACCTCTACAAGTTCTCCATCTTTCATCTCTACTTGGAGCAAATCTCAGTGGATGAGGGTCATGGTGATACCAGACTTCGCATCTACAGGACACTGGCCACTCCCTGCTGCCATGCCCTATTTTCACTGAAAACAGTAAGTCTAACCAGGCACTTGTAGAGATGGCTGAAGCTTCATGAACCAGTGTCAGTTTCTGAGCCTACTAGATGGCGCACCTAAGCAATGCCGAAGGCATTGCAATTAGTATTTTCTCTACTTGACTAGAGTTCTATCTAGTAGACTCAGAAAATAAGACACTGGTTCCAAAGCTTCATTCAGCCATCACAAGGCACTTGCCCAGTTGAAACTAGAATCTGACTGGCTTGTCGTTTCAGGAACTGTTTCTGAGGAGCGCACATTCACGGTCTACCTCGGGGGCATCCCTGAAGACGTTGAGTTGGTTGCAGTTCATTTGAACGGACAGGAATTTACAGTTCCCTTTACAAATACAAGCAGCCACAACATCACAAAAGTTGTTGTTCCCAACCACACTCATGGCTACATTCTGAAGGTGCCTTTGGATGACCCTGTTGTCATGCAGCAGGTAAAAGGTCTTTGCATTTGTCTGGTTGTATCTCCAGATGTCATGCTGGTTTGAACAAAGACTTTATCTAGCTTGAATCAACATATTTTCTGTCTTTTAGTTAATCAAAGATGCAACAATTCAGCACAGGCTTGACATCAACTACACCCTGACTGTTCTGCCTGAAAATGAGCCCTTTACCAACTCGCATCAGTAGTGGCGGTAACCGATGCCTGTAAGTCCCTTATTTTTAGACTTCATAAATTATACTAGTATATGAAGCAGAGTAACTCATTTGTGTTGTCTTTAAAGGTCCTCCAGCCTTTGATGCGGTCTGTTCTGAGTCTGGCATCAGCTTTAAACTGGACCACCGGCTTACTGACCCCCTGTGGGAGATCAGTATAGGCTCAGAGCTGCTGACATCAGAGCTGGCAACTAAGCACGGCTACATCATGAGCAGCAATAGCCAGAGACTGCTGCTCGAAGTGCCGCTCTTCACTCATGGCTACAAGTACAAGGTGAGATGAGACTAACTGGAAGCAACAACACTACACATGGTTTAATGGGAGGTTTTATACATGGACTTCTTCAATATGCTTTCTTTTTTAGAACATTACTTTAAAGGACTTCTTCGGCTCTTTTGAGCTGCTCATGAAGAATCGTGAAACAGAGGTCCAAATTAACACTGTCAAGACTTGTCAGTTCTCTGCTACTGAACTCATTGGTAAGGAATTTTTTTTTTTAAATCAAGATCCCCATATAGTTGACACAAGTGCTAAAACTCTTCTCTATAGTGTGTGCAGCTGATGGCAGGATAACTGTGGTGGCTGACTTGTCTCTGGCCATCACAAGTGAAGGAGTTCCTGCTAGAATTAACCTAGTAGACAAAAACTGTCGTCCCAAAGAGATCGACGGCACCAGGGCTCTCTTCTCGTTTCCAATCAACAGCTGTGGATCAGCAGTCAAAGTACTACTGATTACTTATGTAAAAAACTCATTTAATATTTTATATCTGGCAATATGGGCAACCAAATGTTATGCTTGGTTTCTCCAGCTTGACAAGGAGTTTGTGACTTACAAAAACCAGATCTTCTTCAGCAAGGATTTGAATGCACCAACTGACGCCAGCTATGATTTTGACAGGTATATTTTCAACCCAACAATTTTGGCAAGAAAACTACCTCAATTTAATGCAAACAACCCTATTTTCTTGTCTTGCAGGGTGACAATCCAGTGTACATATGCTCTGGCTGGACTACTCTCAGTATACAGGTTTCAGTCTGACACAGCTGGTGTCGGGCGTATTGTTCATTCTGCACGCTCCACTGAAGGTTGGTGGTTTACCTGTTGAACTGAAGCATCATTAGTATATCAAATGCCAACTTCTGTCTGGTCTCTCTAGGTCTACTGGGTCCCACCATCAAGCCCACTACAGTGCTTCAAACTTTGTCCACTCAAAGACATGGTTCAACTGAACCTGCTGAGTACATCAGTGTATCCAGCTTTCCAAACAATGTCTCAAGCGCTAGCGTTTCTGGAACAGTCTCTAGCACTGTTGCTAGCATGTTGAGCAACATCTCTGGCATTCCAGGCAACATCTTGAGCACCACTAGTGTTCCAGGCACCGTCACTAGCAACATCGCTAGCATTTCAGACACAGTCTCCAGCGTTCCGGGCACAGTATCTAGCGTTCAAGGCACTGTATCAGGCAACAGCTCTAGCATTCCACGCACTGTCACTAGCGTACCAGGCAATGTCTCAAGCACCGTCATTAACATCTCTAGCATTCCAGGCACAGTCTCTAGCGTTTCAGGTACCGTTGCTAGCATATCAAGCACTGTTGCTAGCAACATCTCTAGCATTCCAATCACTGGCTCCAATGTTAAAGGCCCTGTGTCAGGCACCCTTGCTAGCATATCAAGCACCACCACTACAGTTTCGGGCACTGTATCAAGCACCATCGCTAGTGTTACGGGCAGTGTATTGAGCACAGTCACTAGCATTCCAGGCACTGTATCAAGCACCGCTAGCATTCCAGGAAAGAACTCCAGCCCCATTGCTAGCGTTCCAGGCAGTGTCTCAAGCACAGTCATTGGCAACATCTCTAGCATTCCAGGCACAGTCTCCAGTGTTTCAGGCACCACTAGCATTCCAGGAACCCTTGCTAGCAAATCAAGCACCGTCATTACAGTTCCGGGCACTGTATCAAGCACAATCGCTAGCATTCCAGGAAACGTCTCCAGCCCCATCATTAGAATTCCAGGCACAGTCTCCAGTGTTCCAGGCCCTGTGTCAGGCACCACTAGCATTCAAGGCACCCTTGCTAGCATATCAAGCACCGCTAGTGTTCCGAGCACTGTTGCTAGTGTTCCAGGCAATGTCTCTAACCCCATTGCTAGCATTCCAGGAAACCTCTCCAGCCCCCTCGCTAGCGTTCCAGGCAGTGTCTCAAGCACAACTAGTGTTCCAGGCACAGTCTCTAGTGTCTCGGGCACAGTCACTAGCGTCCTGAGCAGTGTCTCAAAGGAAGAAGCTATTAAGCCCACTACAGTGCTTCAAACACCAGTGTCAACTACCAGATGCACCCGACGATGTCTTTCAATGAGACCTGCTTTCCGGCCTTCTGCTCAGTACATCAAAGCCTCCAGCTATCCAAACGACTTCTCAAAGGAAGTAACCATTACGCCCACTACAGCGCTTCAAACACCAGCGGCCTTTACCAGATGCACCCAAAGATGCTTTTCAATGGAACCTGCTTTCCGGCCTTCTGCTCAGTACATCAGTACAGTAAATGTATCTGGCTCTCCAAACGATGTCTCAAAGAAAGTATCCGGCTTTCTAACCAATGTCTCAAAGAAAGTATCCAACTTTTTAAACGATGTCTCAAAGAAAGTATCTGACTTTTTAAATGATGTCTCAACAACAGCGTCCAGCTTTTTAAACAATGTCTCAATGACAGCATCTGGGCCTTGTAAATGATACAAGAGGTAAGTTTGTTTATCTGAAGTTTGTCATTTGGTTACCTGAAGTTTTGGTAATTGGTCTTGTGTCATTCTGTTTAATTTTTCTCAACAGGAGCCAGAGGGTCATTAACACTAAAGTGACTCTGATTTGGGACGAGGTTTTAAATGTAAACTCCAATAAATTTTGTATCTTAAATGCTCTTGACTGGTCATTGAGACTACATGAACATGTATGTACCTACAATCGCTCAAACTGTGTTGCAAACTTGACATAGCGCAGGATCCTTGAGCTGCTAGGTTGGACCCACCCTGAGGGTTTGAGACTGAAATCAATCTATAAATGTTGAGTGCTGTATAGTTAGTGCTTTACGTGGTTACAAAGGAAGCTCTAGACTGCAGTGAGAAAATGGGAATAACCGACATGTTAAAATGCTTGCAAAATATAGATTTAAAATTTTTGAGAAGTGTTATATGAAATATCATATTTTGAAATATGGGAGGGAATGATCAATCGTCATTTATATTAAACATTGAAAGAAATTATATAATGGGCTCTTGCGCAAGGCACCATTACACCCCCAACCGCTCAGGGCCCTGGTCCAGCTGGCAGCCCACTCACTCTTACACTCTCAATTTGTGCATGATTAGATCCTGAGCATGTGTGTGTATTTCAGACCTGTGTGTAGTGATTACTAATAGAGTATGAAGTATATCCCCACTGGGATAAATAGTATAAATTTAAATGTGATTTTTGCTAGGATTTGTTGGCCGGGATGTCTCTGCAGCACCACAATACTTGATTCAGAATGGTATTACAAATATTGCACCCTCCCGTGATTTGGATATCGCACTAGTTCATATTGCAATTTTGATTTAATTGCAGCCCTAGTTCAAAGTGCTTGAAACAGGCCTATGCACCTGTAACCCCGTCAAGGAAAGGGTTAACAGAAACAGAGATTTGGCCAATCGGAGGTGGTTGTGTCACACTCCCGCCAATAAAATTGCTGAATGTTAGAACATCGTGTCAAATTGGTTATTACTGTGACTTACAGTTTTGTCTGATTGCTTAAGCACATTTTTTGTAACTATTGGCTATTTTTGCAAAACTCTACACACAAATAAGAAAACCTTTCACCCAATTATCAAAACATTGTAGTTCTCTTGCAAAAGCAAACACAGCTAGATTAACTCTTCACACCTTTGTAAAAATTGTGTTTTCGTATCAAACAGTAAACACAAGTGATCATCTACTAAGCACACAATGTGCCAACTACACACTGATGGTATGAATACAAAACACATCTGGCTTTCTCTTTCTCTGTGTACAGATGTCAATTTGAGGTCATACAATTGTCATAGTGTCATGTAAACATACAAGGATCCAAACTTCAAGTATTGGTGTTTATTCACACTCATCAAAACCAAGACAAAGTCAGAACACAAAATAGTAATTTCACAAAAAAACAATCAGCCTACATCATGTCGTCTTTCTGGGTCCGGCCACAAAATTTCGTCCACATCGCATGCGATATCCTCCAGTCCAAGGCACCGGGGAAAATATCTCCTTGAATGCCGTATCCAGGCCTGACATGATGCCTGGTCAATATCTCCACATGCCTCCTCCATTGCCTGTAAAAGGGCTACCTGTTGATGAGGATGACGGTCGTACACTTTCCAGCGCCAGGCAGAGAAGAACTCCTCGATGGGATTTAAGAATGGAGAGTATGGAGGGAGGTTGAGTGCCATGAAGAATGGGTGGTCTGTAAACCAGTTGCGGACCAAAGCAGCCCTATGGACACTAACATTGTCCCATATGATGACATATCGGGTATGCTCTGGTCTCTGAACAGTGAGCATGTCATGTAAGGTGTCCAGGAATGCAATAATGTGTGCAGTGTTGTATGGGCCTATGGTTGCATGATGGTGAACAACACCATTTTGGCTTATAGCTGCACACATGGTTATGTTACCACCACGTTGTCCTGGGACATTGATGATGGCACGGTGTCCAATAATGTTCCTGCCACGTCTCCTGGTTTTACTGAGGTTAAAACCGGCCTCATCTACAAAAAGTAGCTCATGTCCCATGGCATCTGCTTCTAGTTCCATCACTCTCTGGACAAGACAAAACAAATGCATCACATCAGGCCCATGCACAGCACTACAGTATGCACTTCCAAATTCAGAACCAATGACACTATAGCTTACCTGCACATAGTCATATCGCAGTTGCTTTACACGTTCTGTGTTTCTCTCGAAAGGAACTCTGTAAATTTGCTTCATTCTTATTCTGTGGCGCGCAAGTACACGACTTAGTGCAGAAATGCTTACACTGTGTATATTTTGAAAGATGGTGTCATTATCAATTATGCGCTGCTGTATTTCGTGCAGTCTTATTGCATTATTGGCAATCACCATGTTCACTATATGGGTCTCTTGCTCTGGAGTGAACATTCTTCCTCTGCCCCCAACATCTGGACGTCTAGCAATTCTGTAAAGTAACAATTTCAGTATTTTTGCATGTATGGTACTGTTGTGTTTCTCATTAGAGTATGGCAGTGCTACAAAGTACTTACCGATTCTCATTTCGAAATGTCCTAATGATGCTTGCCACAGTGTAGCGGCTCAAATTAGGCTGAACCCGTTGGCCAGCTTCCCTCAGGGTCATCCCATGGTTGATGACATGGTCTACTATTGTAGCTCTGATGTCATCAGTTATTCTATTTCTTACTCTTCTTACCCTTCCTCTTTCCCCTCCTCGTCCTCTTCTTGCTCCTCCTTGTCCTCTTCCTCTAACTTCCTCTAACCCTCTTGCTTCTTCAACTCCACGTCCTCTCCCTCGGCCTCCTCTGATTCTCACTCTTCTCACGCTTACTGCTCCATCCATTGTACTCCACACAGACAGCTTACCTGTGGCTTATTTATAGTGCTTAGGCTGATTGCAAAGTGAACTAATTATCTAAAACAGTTTTCACATGTGAAAGTGTGCCAGACAGTTGGCAAAATAGTGTTAATGATAGCCATACATGTGTATAATTTTGCTAGGAGTGTGTTGGAAATTTGGTAATTGAGTGTAAGCAGTGAGTTGTGTTTAAAGTTCTGCAAAAAGAGTGTTGTGCAGTGAATTGTGCCTACAGTTTTGCAAAATGTGTGTTACAAAATTGCAAACTGAGTGCAATGCAGTGTTTGTGCTTTTAGTTTTGCAAACTCAGTGAGTGGTTTTGCTATACGTATTAATAGTTTTAGAAATTGTGCTACAAGAATCACGATTAGCGCTTAAGCATTCAGAAAAAACTGTAAACAAAAATGAACAATTCTGTGTTTGTGTGTATACGTGTGTGTGTGTGTCTGTTTGTGTGTGTGAGTGTGTGTGTGTAACAAAATTCAAAAACAATTATGTGTGTGTGTGTGTCTCTCAGTTTAATTCAAATGTGCTTTATTGGCATGAATGTAACAACAATATTGCCAAAGCATCACACAAACTACAGAAGAAGCATCAACCCCATACATCACATTATGTAATTAAAGCATAAAGTAGTTAAATCCTGTGTGTGTGTCTGTGTCTTATAAAAATTAAAATATAGCCTATTGAAAAATTAAAATACATCAAATAGTAAGCGTTTGTGTGAAACAAACAATCAATGAATTAAATTAAAGACAATTATTGCAGAATGGTGAATAAATGATAATGAAGATAATTGTTAGTTGGAGCCCTGTGTAACGCTTTTCTGTTTTTCTGTGTTTTATAAAGTTGTATTTAAGTTTTATGGGAACCCTTAAAAATTAGATACTACAAGAGCCCCCACGATACGATCACGATAGTTATGTTACAATAATATATTATTGTGATTTTGGAAGATATTTCTATATGCTGCAAGTGAGTGCAATTCATTTCAATTCAATTTTATTAATAGTATCAATTCATAACAAGAGTTATCTCGAGACACTTTACAGATAGAGTAGGTCTAGACCACACTCCAGAATTTACAAGGACCCAACAGTTCTAGTAGTTCCCTCCAGAGCAAGCAACAGTGTGACAGTGGCGAGGAAAAACTTCCTTTTAGGCAGAAACCTCGGACAGACCCAGGCTCTTGGTAGGCGGTGTCTGACGACCGGTTGGGGTTAGAATGAAGAGTGGCAATAACAGTCACAAAAAATAATAGTTTGTAGTAGTTCTTTGTAGTAGTTCATGGCATAGCAGGGCACCGTGCAGCATTACAAGGCACAGCAGGACGTAGCAGGGCACAGCAGAGTGTGGCGCTGTGACTCATCACTCCCTAACAATATTCAATTACATTTTATTTATATAGTGCTGAATCACAACAACAGTTATCTCTTTGACTTTAAGCTTTATCAAAGACAAAAGTCTTAAGCATAAGACTTTCGTCTACTCTTAAATGTGGAGATGGTGTCTGCCTCCTGAACCCAAACTGGAACCTGGTTCCACAGGAGAGGAGCCTGATAGCTGAACGCTCTGGCTCCCGTTCTACTTTTAGAGACTCTAGGAACCACAAGTAACCCTGCATTCTGGGAGCGCAGTGCTCTGGTGGGGTAGTAAGGTACTATGAGCTCTTTAAGATAAGATGGTGCCTGACCATGAAGAGCTTTGTAGGTGAGAAGAAGGATTTTAAATTCTATTCTGGATTTTACAGGAAGCCAATGCAGAGAAGCTAAAACAGGAGAGATGTGATCTCTTTTCCTGGTTCCTGTCAGAACACGTGCTGCAGCATTCTGGATCAGCTGGATTTCACAGTCTGCCAGTGGCCATGATGAGTTGTGTCATTGAGCTTTTTAACCGTTTTGGCAGATTTAGCTGATTTTCAACCAGTTTGTTCCATAACAATTGGTGTTCTCAGGCAATGTGCAAATCATGGTCTACCCTCCTGCTGTCCAGAAGACCGTGATCAACAGTTTAATGTTCTTCACTTACTTGCACTTCCATTTGTAGTTCAGGTGATTGTTTTGTCCACAGTTATTCTTTCCAGCAGCCTGGGTAGCTCAGTCAGTAGAGCATCAGACTTTTAATCTGAGGGTCCAGGGTTCAAGTCCCTGTTCAGGTGTTGAATTGCAATTTCTGCCATGGTGAGTTGTGCACTTCGGCAAGCCTGATTGCTTTAAGACACTGGTGTCTCAATTGTGTTACATGTTCAAGTCTTAAAATGAAATGTTGCCTTTGTCAAGAAGGTTTGTTCCATAACAATGTGGGTGGTATGTCTAAATGAACAATGGCCAACCTACATCCATCTTGCTAGCACCCAAATCTCTGTTCTGATCTCCCTGCTTGGATGGCAAGTCATCTGGTGGATTTTTCCTGTCACGAGGGCTTTTGCTTAAAATACGTATAGTGCTTCTGCATGAGGACACCAAGAGTATAGAAGCAGATTAAGAGTGAGAGTTGTTTTATTGTACCCACGAGCAGTAGAGTTTATTTGTCTGGAGCCTTAAAATTGCATTAGGTTTTCAATGTTTTGAGTGAAAAGAATACCACAGCTCAAGTCGCTGTTAAGATGACAGCTTGATTGTGGGATATGTCTGGAGTGCTCACTATCGTCATCTGTCATGCAGGTTTGCAGCTGTTTTAGCACATGTTGAAAAGCTATTTACGCATCATTTGGCTCTTTATATATGTAAATTTACTGTGATAGACAGTTTGTAAAGGGAAAAGTTGAACATGAGGGTCAAGTAATTTAATAGCTAAAGAACAGAACAAACTATCCAGGAGTCAACCCTAAGATCTTGTTATCCGTAGTCAGACGTATTACCCATCGCCCCACTAGCCCTACGTTCAGAGAGCATTGGGAGTAGCTGGGTTCTCACACCATTCTATGCTAACAGTGTTGATCTTTGTTGGAAAGTGGACAGAAAGCCAGTCAAATCATTGTTGTAGTCCAAAATGTGGGGCCTCCTGCAGGACTTTTATCCTAAGCTGTCCAGTTTCAATCAATGTAAAATGAAGCAGAGGATGGAAAATTCTAGAGCTATGACAGTGAAGCTGCTTTACAAAGCTGCCGTGACCCGGATTCTAACCGGGTTGCTGCGACCACAACGCAGAGTACTAACCACTATACGATCACGGCCACTTGGTAACAGTAGGGCCTTGTTGTTGTCATAGCATAGTTGGAACTCTGAATAGAGACTATACTGATATTTTCCCGGTTTCCTAATTGTTGACTAACAAAAGAAAATGTCATGGATGGTTTATCTAGCACTGCTGATTCTGTCCTTCAGGGACAAACTTGTTTTTTCAAGGAAAGATGATTAGCAAGCAAAAACAGAAAAACAACAGCAAAAGCTTGATGATTGCTGTAGTTGTCTGACACTGAGAGGTTTAGATGAATTTACACACATGTTGAAACAATATTTCCTCATCATTTGGCTCTTTATACATGTAAATTTACTTTAATAGCCAGTTTGTAAAGGGGTAAAGTTGGAAATGACAAACAATGGATTTAGTAGCTAAATAGCAGCTCGAGCTAGCCAGGAGTCGGACCTAGAATCTTCTGATCAGTAGTCAGACGCGTTATCCATTGCTCCACTAGCCCTACATTCAGCATTTGGAATAGCTACGTTCTCACACCATTGTATGCAAACAGTGGTGCTCTTTGTTGGCAAGTGTATAGAAGGCCAGTCAAATGTCTGTTGTAGTCCAAAATTTGAAAAGGAAGTGGGTCGGGTTGTGTTGAAATGGGCGGGGCATAACCAGTATGTTATTTTAAACATGCAATTGATATGGGTTGATCAGAAATTGTTATATTTATTGCTGATTTGAAAACTATTTACATGAGAGCATCAGCATTGAGCTTCAGATCAGTGGTGTTGTCATGGTAACAAACAAACTATATACAGTACAAGTTTTGCAACGACAAATACAACACATGCGGTTGTAATCATGAAGTAAAATGTAATGAACAAGAGTTTTCATACTCAATTTAACTGTTTTTTAACTTTTAATTTTGTTATGATCAGTGGGATTTTTTTTGTTTTTGGTTCTTCTCTGTGTTCTACGGATCAAATAGATTGAATAAATTCTTCATCATTTAGGTCGCCAGGCAGGATTTCATGCAGCATCGGCGCAATCCTATTGCAACGTGAACGATATAGACTACCTTCTACTAAAGCTTATATGTTACCATGGCAATGGTACACCTAAAAATAGCTGCCGCTCTAACCGTTCTGCTACGCTGCTTTCTATCCATTTCATTTCCATGAATGAAATCATACGTGACGTTTACAGATGCAGGAAATACGAGAACAGAACTTGAGCTGAAGTTGTTGATTTTGTTTGAACTTTATTTCATTTTAACTTTCACAGTTGATTTGGCGTGTGGGAGGAAACCGAATCACTCGGAGTCCCGCCCACGCAGACGCACCCCTCCCCAACCTGAGCCCCCATATGGCCCTGACATGCTGCACCGCATTAAGGAGACCGGGCGCTGCTTTTCTCTGAGGTCTTATGGGTCAAGGTGGAATGGAGATGGTGCACAATGTAAAGGGGGTGGGGGGGTCTTAGACGTCAACTATCGGGAGATCACTTTCCACAAACAGCTTGAGGTGAATGATGCCGTCCTCTGGATCAGGATGTGGCTGTCAGGACGATGTGTTGTCTGCACAACGATGCACAGTATTGTCCCCCGGGAGACAGGACGGGGGCTCCTCTACGTCTATTGGAGCAACCTTATTTGTTGACAGGATGTTTTTCTTTATCCACGACTTCACTTGCTGCAGCTGCGGCCTTCTCGCCAATTCAGCGAGCAGAGTTGTTTCTCTGAGTTGTGTTTTGACATGGTGCAGCTCCACGGTCATGTCGTTGACCATTCTGATGAGGGAACTCTGGTCCTGGTTGCTTTGCACCTCTCTCTGAAGAATCTTCTCCTTGCAAAGTTTCTCCGCCCTGACGAGTTCTGGTGGCACCGTCTGTATCTGTCGATCAGCTGATCTTTGGCTGCGATGACTTGTCTGAGCCCCATCTCCGTGTTTCCATCCATCTGCACTTTGGAGTCAGCGTCCATGTAGTGTCTTTTGACGCTGAGGACTTTGTGTACAAATGTCTTGGGCTCGGAGGTGAACTCCATGCACGCCTGCAGATCGGCCTTGAAGCGCATCACGTAGGTGGTCAGGTTCCTGTTCTTCTCTCTCTCCTTGTTCAGGTCTGGCTGACATCTCCTCACTTTGTTCTTGAGATTGGAGTTGGTCTCTCCCAGGTCGGCGTTCTCCCGGAGCGTCTTGTTCAGCCGCTCTCTGGTGTCTTTGAGCTCAGACTGCGCCGCTCTCAGGTCGTCCTCGACGTTGTGGAGGTTGTCCTTCACTTCGTTTAATTTAACGAGCAGAACGGCGTTGTTGTCCTTCTCTTTCGCCCAATCCTGTTGCAGTTGTTTGTTGTCCTTCATCAGACGAGACATCTCCAGGTTTTTCTTCCTGATGACATTTTCTCTGCCCTGGATCGTGGTCTCCAACGCAGAGACCTTCTTGCTGAGATCTTCCTTGTTCTCAAGATCAGTGATTGTCTTCTTCAGCTTTTCGATGTTCATCTCCAGTTCTTTCTGCTTCACTAACTCGTTGAATCGCGTGTTTGTCTTCAGTATTTCTTCTGCGTCGATGACTTTGTCTCTTTCTTGTATCTGTACGCGTAAGTCCTCCAGTCTGTCTTTGTACTCCATCCCCACTCGGGGCAGCGCAGCTTGAAGTTCTTCCAACTCGGCGGCTTGTTTTCCCGCCCAGTCTTTGGCGATCCTTAGCTTCTCCGTTATTCGTTGGTACGCCACCTTCACCTCCGCCAGCTTCTCGTCGTGCCCCTCTTGCATCCTCCCTATTTCAGACTCATACTGCGCCTTCAGTTCTTCCACAGTGTTCCTGGCGTTCGCCTTGCTGTCAAATTTCTGCTGTCGGAGTTCTGACTCTGTTTTTGTATTTTTTGCTCTAGAATCCTGAAATGTTAGCAGGAGCTCGGCCTTATCGAGGCTGATGCTCTCTACTTCATCTCGACTTAACCGCAGCTGGGCTTTCCACTCCTCCGCCTTCTCCTTGTGAGTCTTCACCTCTTTCTCCAGAGCCTTGACTTTGGTCTCCAGAGAGTCTATTTTCAAAATCTTTGACTGATTGACTTTAGTAAATTGCTGCTCTTGATATGTAACTTTCAACGTGAGCTGCTCTATTTTAAACTGGAGGAATTTGACGTTCTTGTCCTGCAGCTCCATGGTGAATTGATATTCCACTGGACTTGTTGTCTCCTTCCTGTTGTTGCAGCACGCCTCTCTGGTTTATTACATGTATAATGACATTTAAGGCTATATGAAGGTTTTGATGGACCGTAGTGACATCACCGGCCTCTCATCTAAGATCAAAAAGGAACATTCCAGAACAAGATGACAGCAGAACATTCAAAAATAAACAATGCTGGGGCGCCCGGGGAGCTCAGGCGGTAGAACAGGCGCCCATACATAAAGGGTTACTCCTCGACACAGCGGGTCTTCTGCTGTCCTTTCAAAATAAATGCTGAAAAAGCCCAAAAACATAATCCTTGTGTGTGTGTGTGTTTTTTTTAAACAAAAATTAACAATTCTGTGTGTGTGTGTGTGTGTGTGTGTGTGTGTGTGTGTGTGTGTGTGTGTGTGTGTACGTGTGTGTGTGTGCGTGTAACAAAATTCAAAAACAATTCTGTGTGTGTGTGTTTCTCAATTTATTTCAAATTTGCTTTACTGGCATGATATAAAATATGATATAAAAATTAAAATATAGCCATTAAAAAATTTAAATACATAAAATAGTAAGCGTTTGTGTGAAACAAACAATCAATGAATTAAATTAAAGACAATAATTGCAGAATGGTGAATAAATGATAATGAAGATATTTGTTAGATGGAGCCCTGTGTAACGCTTTTCTGTTTTTCTGTGTTTTATAAAGTTGTATTTAAGTTTTATGGGAACAGCGAATATCTAGTAAACCTAAATATATCTACATGTATTTACTGTGGGGGGCTTGCTGGGCATGTACCGGCAGAAGGCGCATTGACCTTGTGGAAGCAGCGCGTCAAACAAGAACGAGATAGAAGAAACATTTTTAAAAACACACACACAAAGACAGTTGTACGGCAATGGTAAAAAAAAACAACAATATAACACAACAACAATAAAGCAATACAACACCTCTAAAGGGCACCAGCTACTCGTCCACGCGTCCCACACCCAGTTTGTCTGAGGCTCGTCGTGAGGCCGTGACCCGAAGGACAACACTAGGGTTAAGTTAAGGAAAGGCTTGTGGGTGGGCTTACGTTTCCATGACACGCGGGACAACAACGGGACGGTTGGGTTTAGGAAAATAACAACAGGATGGTTACAGTTGGGTTTAGGAAACGTGACACGCGGGGACACGATCACGCTCTACTGGGTCTTCTGTTTGACCCGTCCAACACCCCAACCAACCTCCCTTTGCAGATTTTTGGCCTTTCATACTACTCGCTACCGTAGTCGCTCCTAATGCTACGTCATCTTCTCATTGACATCACTTTGTCATAGTTTTCCGTTTTCCGTGGTGGCTACGCAGAATTTTCACACATTCTCTGCCACCACCACGTAATGCGTTGTTACCAAAATGCTCTACCTAATCTTCCTACTAATCTTCTTAGGGGATCCCAGGTCCTTCCAAGGCCAGAGTCAAGGATCAATCCCAAATTGACTGCTGAGAACAAAGTCTTCAGTTTTTGGATTAAATTAGAAAATGTAAAAAAGCCTTTATTCTACATGCACACATATGCCTACTTTCCATCATCAGGCAGTACCTGATACTAAGCTGGACGTGAAACCCTTCAATTTAAATGTAACTATGTTCTGTTCTTTGGGCTCATCCGGGATTTGAACCCGGGACCTCTCACACCCAAAGCAAGAATCATACCCCTAGACCAACGAGCCACATATAAGAAGTTTTTAGCAATTTTTCATCAAGGAAATGCAGCTCCGATCTGTCATTGACTTGCTAGGCGATGGTCAAGTAAAAAAAAAAAAAAGATAAGTCCAGAAACACCTTGCAACATTACATTTAAAAAAAAGAGACAACCAATCAGAACAGGCCATGCTAAATTTAAAAATAAAGTCTAAATTATTCATAAATCAAATCAAATCCATAGGTGTAATAAAGTATTTGTAAGTTAACATGGAGGAGGAAGAGTTTTCTCCTCTTCGTAGAGGAACTGTACGGTAACTTAGACAGTTAGTCTGCTGATTGACATGTACGTGTTCACTCGCCGGTGAAAACACACTTTCTTACAAGTTTCTTTGAAGTCGACACAAACACACAAAACTCAGTGAAGCGTCTCCGTTTCTGTCTCCAGACTTTCTCCGAAATATCTCCGTTAGTATCTCCACAGTTCCAGCGGGCGTCGGCTCATTTTGGTCCGAAAAATGGAAAAACAGCCAGTTCCACCAATCAGATATGTCACTGTGAAAAATGGAATGTTGGCCCATCAGAGGAATGCTTTTGACCCTATGATGCGGATCCAAGGTGCTTAGGATGCTCCATCTACACCATTTAAGCAAGATGTAGATTAGATAATACTTTATTCATCCCACAGTGGGGACGTTCCCTTGTTACAGCAGCAGTGCTTTCCTACAGTAAAAGCAACAAAACTAACAAGTAAACACACAAACAAACAGGCAAACAACAGCCAATGAGCAGAAGGTATAGACTGAATGGAAAGTGGCGTCAAATAAAAGGTATTGTAAAGTGCGGTTGCCATAGTACAACAAACAATATTGCAGTGTGACTAAGTGACGTTAAAATTAAATTGAATATGTAATCTACACCATTTAACCCTCTGAAACCGAGAGACTCGCCCACCAGCCTAAACAGCACCTCTGATTCATAGTTGAATCATTAAACAACCATAACACATAGAAACTCACCGAAAATTGTGGCTAAAAGCTAACGAGTTAGCAGTTACGAAGGTCTTTCCAGGTCTTCCAGGTCCTTCTAGCCTCTACAGGTGATTTTCTATCCAGCCTGGAACTTCTGCCTTTTTCAGGGTTTGTTAAGCATTAAGTCCATACCGTTACATCCAAGATTTATCCACGTTATGTCCATAATTCATCACGTTTTTGCTCGATTCTGCCGCTTCTCCCCTTTGTGTACGGAAGTCAAGGATTCCATATATGGGATGCATGCCCATATATGGCAGACAACCCACCTGTATGGAAGGCCAATACAGTATGGAAGGCCAATAGGCGAACTGTTTTAGACACACAATTGCTTGTGTAGCATTGCTGTGGGTGTAATATCAATAAATATGACATTATTATGTTGATTGTTGGCATAAGTAAATGTCATGAGGGCAAAAGCGTCTGGACTTTCTTTGAAAAAATTTATGTATTTTGTCAACTGTACAAGTTATAATGATTATTTATTCACAGTGTGACTCCCAAGACATATGAGAAGTGTTTTAGAGAGTAAAATGGCTTAGGTTTAGGTAGTGAATGGTTCCTGTATGATGTAAAAGCGCTTTGAGTAGTCGTTAAGACTAGAAAAGCTCTATATAAATACAGTACATTTACATATGGGATTTCATGAATCAATTCATAGTCTGGCTGGAAACAGGCCTTCTCTTAAACATGGACGAAGACCTTCTTAAGTCTTTTATCTTGAAGCTTTTGAGTGTTATTTAGGCTTTTTATCTGCTCTACCTTTTGCCGGACAGTGGGGGCATCAAGCAGAGTAGAGCGGCCGTTAGGGAGGAATCCGTTTTTGGCTTCATTTTGAACTCGCTGTAAAAAAACTTTACTGTTGGATCTTTATGATGCATTGAAATGTTAACTGGTTGATTTCTGTTAATAACAAACACAACTATAGTCAATAGAAAAAGAAGAAATACATAGGAAAAGCCGTCTTGGTTCATCTTTCCACTGTTCCGACAATCACCACTCTGGTCTGGTTGGAAAAGAAAGGATCTGAACTAAAAGGATGTTACTCTTTAACTAAAAGATATATCACTATAGGGATCCATCCCATAATGTTGTCAGACACTTAGAATAATAATCGGAGTCTGTCAGCAGCAACAACAGAACTTTTAGTGGACGCTAACTCTACCTTTTATTTAGGACTTTAAACAGAGACACAACAGGAAGAATAAATCCATCAAATCAAGTCCCAAATAATCAGCATGTGGCCTTGTTTTATTTCATGTAGTTTGCATGTAGTTGTTCCACATTCCCAGACATTTCAAACTACTCCATCATTGACGTTATTCTAGGAGTCAGATGAATAAATCAGCTGTTTGCTATTTGACCTGGTCTGGTTCCTGCTGCTCCATCATTCTTTAGTGTCCGCTGGAAACAGGTTGCTTTCCTTTTATGTTTCTTTTGTAGAACATCAGCAGTGTCTTTGCTTTTAGTCTGAAGAGACTTCAACAGATTTAAAACCACATTCAGTCATAGAAAATACAAACAGGGAATATAAAATGTCAGACAAAGAATATGAAATGAAAAGTCCCCAAAGTAGGAAAATATAATGTTAAACTACCAAACAACAATAACTGGAGAGAATACAATTAAACATAGCCAACTTACAGTATGTTGGTAATGAAGAGAGGAATGTTTGGACCGATTTTAGATTCATTTTATTTTTATTTAACCTTTATTTAACCAGGAACAATCTGATTGAGTTACAATAACTCTTTTTCCAAGGAGTCCTGGCCAAGACAGGTGGCAATAAGTTTCAAAATACATAAAAGACAGGACCATGGTTACATACTACACCACAAATCTCTATAGGTACTACAACACAAACAAGACATTACACTTAACATGAGCTAATGCAGACATACAACTTAAAGGGCACCTAGTTATTAAAAGGAACTACACTGTTCAGTCAGAGTTGACTTTAAAAGGTTTTAAACCTAATTTGACCTAGAGTCCAAATTCAGACCTTCCACACATTGATTGTTAAACCATGGACCAAATCTCTGTGTAGTCTCACAATGCTAAAACGTTTTGTGTGCCAACTTTTGGAAGTTTTGGATATTTAAAGGGTTCAAAAATTTTAAAACTAATAGCCCTAGAGCAGCCATGCCACGTGAATCCCAAATGAGAAAACACTATACTAAACATTGCTGCAAAATGTTGAGTTTCTGTTCATCCTAAAGTCCTTAAACATGTATTTTCTAAATTATAGAAGAGATCACGTGACCGGTGTTTGCAAGGGTTGCTCAGAGCTGAAGCTCCACACCCTCCTGCGTATTTTATAATAAAAACCAGGTCATTCTTTCTCATTCGACATCAATCATTTTATTTGTTACCACAGTTATTCGGTACCACTTAGTGGAATGCCTGCAGGTGCAAAAAGACAGCCCTTGCTGCCGTTTACCCGAGCACAGAAGTCTTCCAACATGGCGACGGCTAGCATGGCGATTGATGCTAGCGCAGACCTATACTTGGAGAATGTTGTAGCCTGGAAAGGTCCTGGAAAAGCAACAAATGTGCTTCAATCAGTGGTCCACGACGCAGTAAAGTAAGTGTTGCTGTAACACATCAGGACAGACCTTGAGAGGCAGGGAGCTACGGTACGGGACCTGGTGCAACGGCTAGACTAACCTGCATTGATGACCACAAGAAATTTGAGTTCAAGCTAGCTAAAAAGGAGGACTGACTAAAAAAGAAGACCCAGTGGGATTCCTGCAGAAACAGCTACTGGCTTAGATTCTCTCCTTAGAGAACAGAGCCACCATCTGGCATTCACCAGCGCAATTCATTTCAGAAATTGCTTTTTTGGTTTCCATTTGTTCCTTTCCTTGTTAATCTTACAAATAAGATAACAAGGTAACAGCTAGCGCTTCAAGAGATGCCAAAACTCAAGGTCAGGATCACGGTTTTGAGTCACGGAACAGATCAATTTTTGGATCTCAGTGGAAAAAAATATAGTATAGGCAGTAGTGGACTTTCTAATAAAAAAATAATAATGTATGACAATGTCAGTGACAAAATGTACAGGGAAGCAACTAGTCTACCTAATCCAAAGAAGGAGAATGTGTGTCTTTTGGTAGTGTTTTAATGCAAAAACGTTCTTTTTCCTAATCTTAAAAAGTTGTTAATGCTGGTCAACAACACAGCTACCAGGGCATGAGGAGGAGGAGGAGGACACAGCTTGGCTCTGAAACATGTTCACAATGACACAGTGTGAATGAGCTGGTGATCTTTTAGGCTATTACTGTGAGAAAAGGTTTCCCCACATTGATCACACCAGTACGGCTTCTCTCCAGTGTGAACACGCCGGTGGCTTTCAAGGTTATCGCTCTTAGAAAACGTTTTCCTACATTGATCACAGCTGTACAACTTCTCTCCAGTGTGAATGCGCTGGTGATATTTAAGGCTACTCCTCTGAGAAAACTTTTTCCCACATTGATCACAGCTGTATGGCTTCTCTCCAGTGTGAATGCGTTGATGTTTTTTTAGGTAACTCTGTAGTGTGAAAGCTGCTCCACATTGATCACAGCTGTACGGCTTCTCTCCAGTGTGAATGCGTTGATGTTTTTTTAGGTAACTCTGTAGTGTGAAAGCTGCTCCACATTGATCACAGCTGTACGGCTTCTCTCCAGTGTGAACTCTCTGATGAATCTTTAAATATCCAGATGTTGTAAAGGATTTGTCACAGTGCTGACAGTGGTGACGTTTGGGTCCATCTTCTCTCTGTTTCTATAGCAACAGACAAACAGAGAGAGTTAGCATACAACCTTCTTTAAACCCTAGACTTTCTCTTACACACAATGTTAACTCTTCATACTATAATTAATGACAAAATGAAGGAAAATATTGCTGATATGTGTTTTAACAGAAGCAAATGTACTCTTCATGTTCTGAAATATTCTAAATCTTTCAGGCAAATTATAATAAAAAACAACTGCAATGCTGTAGTGCAACAGTGCAAGAAATTGTGGCAGATGATTGTGGACCGCCTGAATGTGTAATCAGCCTACAAATATAATATGAGCACTTTAAAAGTTAGCAGAAGATAATGTTACTCAGGAAATTACCATTAAGATAAAATAAAACCACTTATCTACAATGCTAGAATATGATGCATAGCCTACATACCTCCCTTTCACTCTGTCTCTCTCTTGGAATCTGAAATCTAGAAACTATAAAGCTAATGAAATTGATAAACTCATCTCCATTGTAAACATGATTGTAACAGTTTAAAAAACAGCAAAATATAATAAAATAATGTAATAATATATACAAAACCATTGGGGTGTCCTCTCCCCTCACCCCAGGATGGCAGAAGTCTATTCATTCACTGATTGGGGGTTGACAGAAACCCCTCTCTCCTCGTTGTGATCTTTGTGACCAAGCGCCTAAACACACATCCCTACTTGACTATTTCCTGCCATAACACCTCTCACACATTAACACACACACCTCTAGCAAGCTTAACCTTCTATGCATCAGTGACCTCCCATTAAACCACTTCCTCAACTGACTGCACACAGCTTCTTTTGCATTGTGACCAAATATAACTTTATCTGCTGTTATTCTATAGTCATATCTACAAGAAAAGAAATATCTCAACACAATATGCATTTATGATCATTAGATGACAGCAGAAAACCGAGGCTAGTCTAAGTGTAGGCCTAACTACCTCTTTTAAAACTGAACAGCGCTCCTCTGCATCAACAGCTCACAATGTCTCGTTTTTACTTTATTAGCCTAAATGACAATTAACAAATATGAGTCAATATGTATGAAACATTGAATTTTACCAACACATGAATTCATCATTGTGTATGATTTGGGATTTCCAGCTGGTCACCTTAAAATGCACCAGAATGCAAGAAATCACATCTACCACATTCAAAAAGGAACCCCAGACCACCACCCCCCCAGCACACAGGATACCTGGGAAATCCCAGCCTTGGTTTTGTGAAATAGGCCTCTGTTCATTTAGAGTGGTTGTTGTGTCCTGAACACTGACCTGAACATGGCTGGTATCAGAGCCCGAGGCTGCTGCTTGTCCTCTGGGGACCTTGTTGGTCTGCTGCTCTGGGTCCTGGTTGTCCTCTTCCATTCCTCTATTGTCCTGAAACCCAGCAGATCTCCACTGTGGCTGCTGGACTCACTCTGGATTCTGTTGAGTACAAATCAAAGCATGCAGAGAGATTCAGATGCTTTCCTCACATCCACAGGGTCTGATAATGGGCTTGGTGTTGGTGTCCACCTAGTCCTGGGTCTTCCTTGAGGCCTCCTCCCAGCTGGACGTGGGGGGGGGGGATGTGGTGAGGGCAAATCAGCTCAACCAGTTCTACAACAGGTTTGATTGCCCTGTTCCTGCTGCAATGGCCTGCCCAACCCCCATCACCACACCACACCCCCCACCTACTTCAATCTGTTCACAACATTCTATTCTCTTAGACTAGTCTAAGACACCAATCGGTTTCTTTCTATATGGTAATAGTTTTTAGTTCTAATCTATCTGGCAGAGACAGAGGAAGGGGGGGGGATAAGTGATCTACTCTTCACTGAGACAAAAGATGATAATAAAACTGCATGATGTGGAGCCTACACCATTGAATTAAATCCTGTCATCTCAACCCAACTGCAAACATACATTTAAATACATTCAAATATGATAATTTATATAGTGATGAAACATTTAACCTTTATTTAACTCAACATCTCCTCAGAAGACTGAGCTGTCTGGGTGTCAGTGCTCAGATTACTGAGCTAGTATACACCACACACATTGAAAGTGTGTTAACCTTTCACCTTTCTGCTTGGTTTGGCCATTTAAGCTGCAAACTCAAGAAGAAGCTTAACAGGATAGTGTTGATGGCTAGCAAAATAGTGGGAAAACCCCCAAAACATCGGACCCAAATATCCACTGATAGAATGAGGAAGAAAGCTAGGAAAATCCCTGCAGATAGTACCCCCCCTCTTTCCAGCCAGTTTGAGCTCCTGAAGTCTTTTATTCCAAAAGCCATCAGTATCCTCAACCAAATCAAGTGCCAAACTGAACTAATATTTTAATGAATTTAAGCATCTTTTGAGCATTTTATCCTGATATTTTCATTTTATTTCATCTTGTTATACTTTACTTATGTTTTCAGATGTTGGGTGTATGTTTATCTGTCGTATAGGTCTGGTGAGCCAATGAAGATCTATTATATTCTATTCTATTCTAGAAAGCATCTCCTACAGGGAGAATAAGGTCAGACTTTATTACCAGCATGTATGTTTTGTGGAAGACTCAGGTGCACATATTTGGCGGGGGGGTTTAGGGGTGCATGAAAATGTAATTTTTCATAATTTTGAAACATTATTATGACTGTTTATGTGTCTAAAATGTTGGCAAGATCAGTACCATCTCTGTCAGGTCAGTCATTGGTCCTGTGTTAAATCAATGCTATAGGTGCAGCTGTGTTCACAATAATAGCAGTGTTTTTAAAAAAGAGAAAAATGCTCAAAATCCTTCAAATACCTTTTAATTCCATAATAACACATCAATGCATGGGGAAGATTGCAGGTTAAATTCTAAATCAAAACTGATCAAGTTACAGAAAGTGAAGAAAAAAGAATATTAGGATGTTCAAAAAAATAACAGTATTTGCATTTTTCTTTTGAAACTCAAACATTTTCTCAATGAACTGAAAAATATCTCAAGGATTCGCTTTACTTTGGATGACTGCACTAATATTCAGTTGACTAACTATTAGAGACGAGCCGGATACTCGGCTGGAACGAGTATCCGGTACGGATAAAACCCTTTTGCCGAGTACGAGTATTATACGAGTAATACAGTCAATATCTGTGCTCGGATTGAATAAAACTCCTCATTGGGTAGCCGACTGTGTCTGCGTTCTGTGATAGGCTAGTCGTCACAGCGCCCCCCCTACACTGTTCTGTGATAGGCTAGTCGTCACAGCGCCCCCCCCTACACTGTTCTGTGATAGGCTAGTCGTCACACCCCCCCCCCAATACACACATACAGATATCTTGTGTTGCTCCGCTCTGCTCACTCTCACTCACTGAATGTTAAGCAGCAGTTCTAAAACAATAGGTTGAAGTTTGAGAATATTAGAAATTGCAGACCTAAAATGTTACTTTCAGTTCTAAAATGTTACATTGTAGCTCTAGAATGTTAAGTTTAAGATCTAGAATGTTAAGCAGCCGTTCTAGAACAATAGGTTGAAGTTTGAGAATTTTAGAAATTGCAGACCTAAAATGTAACTTTCAGTTCTAGAATGTGAGGTTTAAGATCTAGAATGTTAAGCAGCAGTTCTAGAACAGTAGTTTAAAGTTTTAGAATTTTAAAAGTTGCAGTTCTAAAATGTTGCATTGTAGCTCTAGAATGTTAAGCATCAGTTCTGGAATGTTGCAATTCTAGAACAGTAGGTTGAAGTTTTAGAATTTGAACATGCATTGTCACCAGACTTTGGATTGATCTGAGGAACATTACGTAAGCGCTGAACATGATCGTATAATGCTGGAACATTTTAGTCTGGGAAATTACAGGGATTGTTACACTGGGATGGAACTGCCAATCTTGTGACTGACAGCCAATCCCATCCAATGAACCACAGCCACTCTCTAAAACACACCGCCCAACGTGGGGGTCGAACCCACGACCCTGAGATTAAGAGTCTCATGCTCTACCGACTGAGCTAGCCGGGCACTAACCCTAACCTCAGCTGACACGCTCACGCCACGCAGGCAGTGTGCAGGAGCCCTAAGCTTCCAAGGTAAGACTGAAGGAACTCATGAAGTTAAAAACTTCACAATCTTCACAATGAAGTTGCAAAAAACCCAAAAAACTCCAACAAAAGGTTTTTATTGGCTTTAAAGCCGTTGGATGGAAACACACATTCACCAGCTTTATTGGCATGAGTTTTTTTCCTGAACTTCAGTCTCCATGCCCGTCCCCTTTAACTGGATGTACATGTAGAGACTCAATCCTGGATAAAAGCCACACTTGTTATTAGGTTGGCTTTAAAAGTTTTAAACTTGGTCGAGAGTTTTTTGAATGACAAGTGCAACATGGACACATGTAATGTTCTGGTCCAAAACCACGTTACATGTCTGGAAAATCAGAGAATAACTTTGTTGCCCTTGTTAACCCTTGTGTTGTCTTCCCGTGGAAAATCTTTCTTTTTGACACTTTTGTTGACACTTTTTATCAATGTTTTTAACTTTTTTAACACTTTTGACGTTTTTTTGAATGTTTGTCCTTTTTTTGATATTTTCAACATTATATAACTCTAACTTATTAACTTTAGTTTTTCAGTTAGTTTTGGAATTTATGGTCAATAATATAGTATTATAGGAATTTATACCTAATGTTTGAGTTAGAAAAGCAGAAATTAGGAATTATTTAGAAATAATTAGAAATTAAAGGAAAGTATGTTGATGGATAATCAGATTGGAATATGTCAACTTTTACTCAATACTATTTCAAAAACACTTAAATTTTTTTTTTCAAATGCTAAAAACTGAATAAGACGCCCCAAAATTAATGAAAGTAGAGATTTGTACTTTCCAAAGAAATTTGTGTGGAATAAATCATGTTATTTTGGGTAAATACAATTGGGTAGTTAAAAAGAACATTGATATAGAAAAATGGGTCAATTTGACCCAAGGACAACATGACGGTTAAGAATACACCAACATATGCAAAGATTAAATTAACTGATAATGAGGAACCGCTGGGATTTGGACCCAGGATCTCCTGTTTACAAGACAGGCATTTTAACCACTAAGCTACAGCGCCTCCTGCAGGTTTCACTGTAATGCAAGAATACAATGAGCTAGTGAACAGGGTTCCATCCATCCATCCATCTTCATCAACCAACTCCAGCAGGGGACCCCAAACTACCCTTTTCCGAGCAACTGGGGGATCCTGAAGCGTTCCCAGGCCAGGTTGGAGATATGATCCCTCCATCTAGTCCTGGCTATTCCCTGAGGCCTCCTCCCAGCTAGATGTTCCTGGACCACCTCCCGTCTGTAAATGGCCTGGGAGCGCCTCAGGATCCCCCAGTCGCTCAGATAAGGGAACCATGGCGAAAGCTGCTACCATGATTTTGGAGCCTCCCTGATCCAAGGAAACATGCTGGGGAAAAAAGAACATAAGGACTCCAGGGAATGACTCCCCAGAGCTAGGTTAGTAACAAGCATTTCTGGGACATGGATGCACGTAAATGGAAAGATAGAAAGATAGAGGAGAGAGGAGCTCAGTGTGTCAAAGGAAGTCCCCCAGCTGTCTAAAACTATTACAGCATAACTAGGAGAGACAGGGTAAAGAGAGGAGCCTGGTCAGGCTAGAACTCTCCCCAACCGGATCGGGCTGTATGCCAAGCCTCCCTCTAGTTTTATTATATTATTGATAATATAATAGATAGATCTGACAACTATGAAGCAGGTGGGCCGGGTTAGGCGGACGCTGCGACTCCTCACTCCCTAACAATATTCAATTAAATTTTATTTATATAGTGCTAAATCACAACAACAGTTATCACTTTGCACTTTTCATAGATGAGCAGGTCTAGACCGCACTCTGTAATGTTATAGAGAGGGAGGAAGAGAGAGGTGCTCAGTGCATCATGGGAAGTCCCCCAGTAGTCTAAACCTATAGCGGCGTAACTAAGGGATGGTTCAGGACTCTCCTGAGCCAGCCCTAACTATAAGCTTTATCAAAGAGGAAAGTCTTAAGCGTACTCTAAATGTGGAGACTGTGTCTGCCTCCTGAACCCAAACTGGAACCTGGTTCCACAGGAGAGGAGCCTGATAGCTGAACGCTCTGGCTCAAGTAAGTGAGGACCATTAAGCTGTTGCCATGATCACAGTCTTCTGGACAGCAGGAGGGTAATACCTTTTTCCTTGTACTACGTTCTCTGCCCCCATGTCTGTGTAGTCTATGCTGATGTCTTGGAAACATGCTGACGGGACCGGGAACGCTCCTTGTAATGTGGTGAATGGTTTTCGCGGGTTAAAATCGCCACATACATTGCACTCCTGGCAAAAGTGTGTGACCATATCTCTCATATTGGGGTGCCACCACAGCTGAGAAATGTTTTCCAAAGTCTGTTTTCGGCTTTCGTGTGTGGGTCTATGCGCCTCTGGCAACAACAGTCTACACATTTCAGCTGAGGCCGCCAACTTTCCTTGGTGAGAACGCCACAGCCCTTGTTGAGGAGTGCTGTTGAGTTTGTTGGGGCTGTTGACAATCTCTAGCAAAGTGGCCTGGTTGGTTACAGTTGTAGCACAGGAAGTGTGGCTGTGGTCTGGCGTGAGGAGGACCTCCTCTTCCTCTTCCCCTTGAGAAGTTGCCCCTGCCTCTCCCCCTTTGTGGCCACTGTTGGATAAAGGGAGGGTTCTGATTTTGGCCGGGCCATGGAGGTTGAGGAGGGGGGGGCCAATGGCCCTGTGCCTGCTGCAACAGCTGTGTGACTGCCTCCACTACTGGTGCTATATTGGTAGGTGAGGGTTCCTGGACGACGGGTAGCTGTTTTCCCTTGGGTTTCTGCTTAGTCATGTCTTCCAGCTGCTTTTTCAATACCTTGGCCTGTAACTGCTTTAGTTCATCATCCTGATTGGCTGATGTTCTCTGGTATTTGGACAGGTAATGGCGGACATGTTCTGACCAGTGGGCATCAGTCATGGTTTTCAGTCCCACCACACCATCAAGCTGAGTCTGGACTGTGGGTGGCAACCCTTGTATGACACCATGCCTAAAAAGTGCAATCGTGGTTTGCGAATGATTCCAGGGTTCGCGCATCGCCTTCTGCCAAACTCGCTTAGCACGGTCAATATAGGCGTCATAATTTTCATCTGTATTTCTTTTTAAATCATGCCATGCGGTCTGATCTCCGGTAGTGGGATATCTAATGTGTAGCTCTCTCCACAAGTAGGGGGCGAAAGTAGCTGCTGTTTGTGAAGAGGGAACTGTGGGGCCTACACCTGCGGCTGCTAATGTGACTGTAGCTTCGTCTACGCCCATGACTCTCGAGAGAATCGCTCTGTAATCTCCCAAACATAATTCAACGCCAGCCGTAAGAGCTGCCAGTGTGTCTCGAAAGTGTTCAGCCCCTCCTGTGAGGGCGGGAAGTTTGGCACATAAAGTGTCCAAGTCCCCGAAGGCGTATGGAGTATACAACATGACTCCTCCCCCCTGTCCTGCCATTGGGCGCAGAGGAAGCTGTGTCACAATCCTAGCTCCTTTGTCTTTGTCAGTGTCCTGCTCTGCTGGATTCCTTTCCCTTTCTTCTTGTACCTCTCGTGTTAGTTCTAAAATGCTCTGGTTCAGAGCCCTCTGACATCTAGCAATGTCTTCATGCTCTTTCCTGAGTCTGTCCTGTATTCTAACTGACCTCCTGAGGGCTTCTCTATCTGGGTCTTTGTTAGTGAGCTTGCCTTTAAACGTTCCCGCTACAAAAACATCATCACATTCTGTGTTATTAGACTCTCTCTTCCTACTTCGGTTCCGGTCTTCACTTCTTTCCCTTGCATCATCACCTGAGTCCTCATCACTGGCTAGATCAGATTCTACACTGGACTGTGGGGTTGATTGGACAACGGTGGGTCTTTTTGGTCTCACTACTGGCTCTATTTGTGGGGTTGACTGATGGAAATGTTCAGGATTGTTGGTCACAAATTGTCTATCAAAAGGATTTGAGATGACCATACTGGGGTCAGGCATGTAATTGCTGGCAAGAGCAGACGCTTGTGCTGTGGGAATTGATTTCGCTACTGCCTCCTTGGCTACAGCCTGTAAATAACACTCAACGTTTTGCAATCTATTAGCAATGTCGGGTATTTGGGGATCTTGGGGTATGTCGAGTTGTAATGCGTTTGGCTGAAGGCGCGCGGTAACTACTGGAGCCTGTGTTACTGGTTGGGGCGCAGTCGGTGTGGGACCGGAGTATGCCGGTGGATGATCATTAATGGCTAGAGTACTTATGTCAGGGTAAAATGGGTTATTTTTACTGAGAAGATTTGGGTCCAAATTTGGGTCCTTTTTTTCGCGGTCAGGTTCTTCGGTTGATACAAGTTTAGGATCAGGTATTTTTGTTATCAATTGTTTTTCCATTGCCTTCGTCAGCTGGTTTCCAACCTCCCATTTGTGTTTTTCTTCCTCATATTTTTTCTTTTTTGGTTTTGTCAGCTGCAGTCCCTTTTTTCCTTCCTCAATCTCTGACTCTCTCCTCGCATGTTCTAATTTAGCTAGTTCATAGTTCACTATTTTGCTAACTTGGTCCGGAGACGGCGCTCCGCGAACAGGTATCCATCCAGCACGTTCCCATTCAGCTATTAACAATTGTCCTATCTTCACATCTCCCTTTTTCCTTCTTTGCTTCAAAGCCTCTTCTAGCAACTTTCCATATGTGGTAGACATGTCTCACTTCAAATACAGCAAACACATATATCCTATAAAATATGACAATAAAAATATCACAATGGCTATAGCGAGTGTTCTCCACAATCTTCTAGTCTGCTTTGCCTTTTTGCTTAGTTCAGCATAAGATTCACAGTTGACAAAGTGGCCCGCCTGGCCCCTATAATCAATATGGGGGGGCAAATCTGCCCCTCCGCAGAGACAAACAGGCAACACCAATTCTACTTCAGGAGTGGAAATCACAATAGCACCCTCATCATTCTGTGAATTATTGTGTCGTCTAGTCAAATATGTAACTTCTTCTAATGAGTCTATGGATAATTCAAAATCAGGCATCTGAACTATCTGTCCATAGCAAGCTCCTACCCAATTCTATGTTATTTCAGGCATCTGAACTATCTGTCCATAGCAAGCTCCTACCCAATTCTATGTAAAATCAAGCATCTGAACTATCTGTCCATAGCAAGCTCCTACCCAATTCTATGTTATTCTTCTGACTGTATGTCCCTTTTCTTCTCCTACCTCATAAATATTTTATTAAAATTCCTCAGACCTCGTCACACAATACAACCTATAGTTTTCCACTTTATCTCAATTCTTTCAATCAACTAAAACACCTTTGCCCAACATTTTTGTCTGTCTTTAATGCAATTTATCAGCAGGAACAGGACATGCGAACAAACAGTTCTGATCACATTCAATTTAGCGTCTTCAATGACAGAATTTTAATTAAAAAGGCTTCTGCTCACCTGTTTTGTTGAGAGCGCTCAGTGATCAACCCAGTCTGTCACTTATCCTGCATCCGGCGAATCTGCAAAAGCAGTGTTGGTGCCAGACAACGGTACAATACCGCGTCCTGGCACAATTCTCCTGTTCACTCCTATCACGTCGGGGTCACCAAATTTTGTTGGAGAATTGTTTGAGTTTCCTATGTAGCAGAATGACTCCAATCCAATTATTAAATTTCACACAAGCACATTTATTCAATGCAGACAGACAAAAATGCTTTCCGGGCAGTTTAACGTGCACGGTCCTAATGGAAACTTGTCTAGTACAGAGGTTCCCCAAAAAGGCACTTTAACAATGTTTGTGCTCATATTATAAAGGTTCCCCTTGTGGAGCCTGATTGGTCAGCTATATGGTTGCTGGGGCACACTCCCTATTCTGCCTCTTCCCTCTTCCTTCTTGCCTATCTGTTTTTACTCAGTTATCTTCAGTTATTATTTTCTCAACAAGACAGCTATGCTCACTCCCTTCTCAGTTTGTACACCCTGTTCTCTGAGTTATTAGACCGTCCTCGAACTTCAGTGTCCTTGTCCTCACCACATCTTCTTTTTGTGCTCACTGTAACTTGTCTGACTAAGATAGCCCTTCCAGTTCTCTCCCTCCTAGCTGCACCCCAGCTGCAAAGCATCATGTATAATATGTCACACATACACACACACTCTTATTTCACTCTTTGGTTAATACAATTTATACTTTAAGCCAGCTTTTACGTGGCCGTTCCTGGGTGCCCTGCTCATCACTACCTCAGCCATTGTATTATTTTTCCACAGCTGTCATGTACAGGTAGTGTGGCCGAGTGGTCTAAGGCGCTGGATTAAGGCTCCAGTCTCTCTGGAGGCGTGGGTTCAAATCCCACCACTGCCAGTTGCAGTTGTTACATAGTTGGAAGCCGATGTGATGTCTTGGAGCAGCATCATTTGTGCTCAACTGTTATGACATTGCTTGGTGAAGTAACCAACCAGATTGTTCCTCGTTAACCTAAGGTTAAATGATTGGTGAAACCCTCCTTTCCAGCACTTTGCAGTAGACGCATTGTTGAAGAGGCGTGTCAACCAAGACAGCACCTCCTCACCCGGAACTTTCAGCATTTCTGGACAGATTTCATAAATCCCTGGGGATTTGCCACTGTGGAGTTGAGGTCAACAGCGTCCCATCCTTACTGTTCACAGCTTGTATGGTTCCCTGCTTGCCCCTCCAGAGATGGCTGTAGATCACTGCCTGATGAAGCCAACAGAACAACATTGTCTGCAAAGAGCATGACTTGACACTCTCCCACCTCCTGCTGCACCGTTAGACGTGTTGTTCATGTCCAGGAGTTGTGCTCTTTCCATTGCTTGACAATATTCCCATTTAGGGTCAGGAGTTCTCCTCCCATGCTGAACACAGCCTGTGCAAGGCCCACTTTCCCCCTCATGAGTAGTCCAACACTCACTTGACCTTAAAAAGAATCTCCCCGTCGGGGAATCGAACCCCGGTCTTCCGCGTGACAGGCGGAGATACTGTCCACTATACTAAGGCTGCTCGAAAAAGTCCATAAAGACTCTTCAGCTGGTCCAGAATGCTGCAGCACAGCTGTGCGTTTGCAGAAGAGCGCCTTGTTTTCTTTTAGCTTGGAAAAAGGCTTTAGCTTATGACAAGGTCAACAAATTGCACTCACTTCAGTATTGAAGCACTTAGAGCTAATGGCCCTCATCTATCAACCTAACGTAGAAACTAAGTAAGACTACAGCTATGGCACAGTTCTGGATGGGATTGATTGCGCAAAGTCAACACAAACAAAGAAATGTGGACCTGTGGAAACAGTGGACCTTTCGCATGTTAAGCGAACGTGATAACCACTACACTACGGAAACTGATGAATTCCTTCCCATCGGGAAATCAAACGCCAGTCTTCTGTGTGATGAGAATCTATTTACTTAATGCTGGTTACAATATTCTAAAATCAACAATGCCAGAGAAAAATGTTGAAGGTCCTTAGCGTTGGTAGCAAACCAATGACACATCACATTATACTAAATCACAGATGTGCCTTCAGTGGCGGTTCTAAAATGTCGCTGACCACCGCAAATAAAAAAATAAATAAAATTAATTTATTATGATTTTACACGAGAGCACCAAAAGCAGAACTAATCAACGCAACACTCTACACAGGTAAATCAGAGCGCCGCACCCAGATACTGTAGGCTGCCTGCCACGCCCACATGTGGTGCTGCTCCTCGGTGAATGAGACACTACTCTTGGAGAGAGAAGTCTACATTTTGAAATGCATGCAGGTATACATGCATACAGTGGTATGCATGTGTTTAGGAACCTATGCTGAAGTTGATTAAAAAGAGGAATAAAAAAAAATCATCTTTTGAAATTGATCTTAATGCCTTAATTTAATAAAAGGAAAAATCCAACCTTGAAGGACACCAGCTGTGTTGTCCAGTGATGGTGGTATAGTGGTGAGCATAGCTGCCTTCCAAGCAGTTGACCTGGGTTTAATTCCCAGCCATCGCAGTAGTTTTCATTGTGTGGTTACTTGCTTTATTTGTCAAGAAGTAACCAGAAAGGTTACTTGCCCAACCCGATTTAATAAAATATTAGATCTCTGTCTTGGTACAAATAAGGGAGCATATCAATAGTACTGCTTTTCAGGTTGTCGTGGCCGAGTGGTTAAGGCAATGGACTAGATATCCATTGGGGTTTCGGTACACTTTCCAACAAAGATCAATGTAGTCCAAAATTTGCCATTTGGTACTAAAATTGCCGCATTGTTGTGATAGCATAGTTGGAAATCGGAATCACAAATATGCTGCTATTTTCTAAGTTTCCCTAATTGATGAGTAACGACTAGGGATGAGCGAGTACAGCATTATCTGTATCTGTATCTGTACTTGGACTGGGCGGGGCCTAACCCGGAAGTGGACAGGATTTAA
Organism: Percina caprodes; assembly: GCA_013375575.1. Lineage (NCBI taxonomy): Eukaryota > Metazoa > Chordata > Actinopteri > Perciformes > Percidae > Percina > Percina caprodes. The sequence goes on from JABXJD010000412.1 coordinate 372,515, forward strand.
CCTGGAAGTAGGTCGGGTTGTCTTGAAATGGGTGGGCTGAATGTAGGGCTAGTGGCGCAATGGATAAAGCGTCTGACTACGGATCAGAAGGTTCTAGGTTCAACTCCTGGCTAGCTCGAGCTGCTATTTAGCTACTAAATCCATTGTTCGTCAACTTTACCCCTTTACAAACTAGCTATCAAAGTAAATTTGTATGTAAAAGAGCCAAATGATGAGGAAATATTGTTTCAACATGTGTGTAAATTCATCTAAGTTCCAACTACGCTATGACAACAACAAGGCCCTACTGTTACCAAGGGGCCGTGATCGTATAATGGTTAGAACTCTGCGTTGTGGCTGCAGCAACCCCGGTTAGAATCCGGGTCACGGCAGCTTTGTAAAGCAGCTTCACTGTCATAGCTCTAGATTTTTCCATCCTCTGCTTCATTTTACATTGATTGAAACTGGACAGCTTAGGATAAAAGTCCTGCAGGAGGCCCCACATTTTGGACTACAACAATGATTTGACTGGCTTTCTGTCCACTTTCCAACAAAGATCAACCCTGTTAGCATAGAATGGTGTGAGAACCCAGCTACTCCCAATGCTCTCTGAACGTAGGGCTAGTGGGGCAATGGGTAATACGTCTGACTACGGATAACAAGATCTTAGGGTTGACTTTAGGGTTTGTTTTGTTCTTTAGCTATTAAAATTAAATTACTTGATCCTCATGTCCAAGTTTACTCCTGTATAAACTGTCTATCACAATAAATTTACATATATGAAGAGCCAAATGATGCGTAAATACCTTTTCAACATGTGCTAAAACAGCTGCAAACCTGCATGACAGATGCTGATAGTGAGCACTCCAGACATATCCCAAAATCAAGCTGTCGCCTTAACAGCGACTTGAGCTGTGGTATTCTTTTTCACTCAAAACATTGAAAACCTAATGCAATTTTAAGGCTCCAGACAAATAAACTCTACTGCTCGTGGGTAAAATAAAACAACTCTCCCTCTTGATCTGCTTCTATACTCTTGGTGTCCTCATGCAGAAGCACTATACGTATTTTAAGCAAAAGCCCTCGTGACAGGAAAAATCCACCAGATGACTTGCCATTCAAGCAGGGAGATCAGAACAGAGATTTGGGTGCTAGCAAGATGGATGTAGGTTGGCCATTGTTCAATTAGACATGGAACAAACCTTGAAAGAGGGCAACATTTCTTTGTACATGTACAACATTTCTTTGTCAGGCTTGCCAAAGTGCACAACTCATCATGGCCATGAGCAGAAAGTGCAATTCAACACCTGAACAGGGACTTGAACCCTGGACCCTCAGATTAAAAGTCTGATGCTCTACCGACTGAGCTACCCAGGCTCCTGAAAAGGAGAGCTGTGGACAAAACAATCACCTGAACTACACATGGAAGTGCAAGTAAGTGAAGAACATTAAGCTGTTGCCATGATCACGGTCTTCTGGACATTAGGAGGGTAGACCATGATTTGCACATTGCCTGAAAACACCAATTGTTATGGCACAAACTGGTTGAATTCGGCTAAATCTGCCAAAACGGTTAAAAAGCTCAAAGTCTCAACTCATCATGGCCACTAGCAGACTGTGAAATCCAGCTGATCCAGAATGCTGCAGCACGTGTTCTGACAGGAACCAGGAAAAGAGATCACATCTCTCCTGTTTTAGCTTCTCTGCATTGGCTTCCTGTAAAATCCAGAATAGAATTTAAGGAGGCAGACACCTTCTCCACATTTAAGAGTAGGCTTAAGACTTTCCTCTTTGATAAAGCTTATAGTTAGGGCTGGCTCAGGAGAGTCCTGAACACTCCCTTAATTACGCCGCTATAGGTTTAGACTACTGGGGGACCTCTCATGATGCACTGAGCACCTCTAACATCACAGTACGGTCTAGACCTGCTCATCTATAATAAGCTCAAAGTGATAACTGTTGTTGTGATTTAGAACTATATAAATAAAATTGAATTGAATATTGTTAGGGAGTGAGGAGTCGCAGCGTCCGCCTAACCCGGCCTACCTGCTTCTCGTCATAGTTGTCAGATCTATCTATCATATAATCAATAATATAATAAAACTAGAGGGATGCAGGGAATACAGCCCGATCCGGTAACGTTAGCATTGCTGTGGGTGTAATATCAATAAATATGACATTATTATGTTGATTATTGGCATAAGTACATGTCATGAGGGCAAAAGCGTCTGGACTTTCTTTGAAAAAATGTATGTATTTTGTCAACTGTACAAGTTAAAATTATTATTTTGTCACAGTGTGACTCCCAATACATATGAGAAGTGTTTTAGAGGTTTTACTGATCTGTGTGTGATATCAATACATATCTGGAAGATTCATGTGCCGTTTATTTATTCATTTGTCTTCAAGGTCCTACAACCATTTTTAACATTTAAGTGACCTCACTGCAACCCAAATATTCTAATAACCCAGTTTGTCCTAAAAAAAATGCTGTTCATATCTTGACTGTAGACAACAGGTTGATGTTTTACAAGCTTTTTATAAAATAAATCCAGACGGACAATGAAGTGTAAAAATGGCCTTAGGGTTCAGAGGGTTAAAGAGATGTATACCATGTCTAGTTATTAGTGTAGTAGAGTTAATAATTCCACGTACCATTGGGGGCTAACTTCTCATTTGGCTGGTGGTTTCCATTGGTAGCATGAGCGCCATCTATTGGTGCTGTTCCACGGACTTTAGGGTGGACTCTTACACACTTTCACCAGTCTGCTGTAGCCGGCTTCATGGTAAGTCACATATACTGAGCTCCACTGTTATAGTTAGGTCAATGTGTTCATTGGGATAATATGTTAGTATGCATATAGTATATCTACATGGGAGGTCTCACACTTTATATAAGAGACCCGTTTTGTTTGGTTTCTTTTGTTTTAGCCTAAATGAAAAAGCTCACCACGTTGTGCTAGCTTGCTAGTCTGGTTAGCCTAGCTTGATAACCTAACTTTATGATACAACCGTGGCAACAGTAAACTGAATAATTTCTGTTTTCATTTTAGCAAACTGGAGCTCTTTATGGTGATGAATGTGATTGTGTTTCTGTTCTGCTATTCACCAGTGTCCTATTTTTGTGATTTTATACTAGAATCTTGTTAATATCCTGTGTAGTACTGTTGACCAGTCTGCTTCATGCTAACTGGAGCTCTTTATGGTGATGAATGTGATTGTGAAACACACGTTTCTATCAGTAACAGGGATTATTATTATTATTATTCATGAATCAATTCATAGTCTGGCTGGAAACAGGCCTTCTCTTAAACATGAACAAAGACTTTCTTAAGTCTTTTATCTTGAAGCTTTTGAGTGTTATTTAGGCTTTTATCTGCTCTACCTTTTACCGGACAGTGGGGGCATCAAGCAGAGTAGAGCGGCTGTTAGGGAGGAATCCGTTTTTGGCTCCATTTTGAACTCGCTGTAAAAAAAACCTTAATGTTGGATCTTTATGGCGCATTGAAATGTTAACTGTTTGATTTCTGTTAATAACAAACACAACTATAGTCAATAGAAAAAGAAGAAATACATAGGAAAAGCCGTCTTGGTTCATCTTTCCACTGTTCCGACAATCACCACTCTGGTCTGGTTGGAAAAGAAAGGATCTGAACTAAAAGGATGTTACTCTTTAACTAAAAGATATATCGCTATAGGGATCCATCCCATAATGTTGTCAGACACTTAGAATAATAATCTGAGTCTGTCAGCAGCAACAACAGAACTTTTAGTGGACGCTAACTTTACCTTTTATTTAGGACTTTAAACAGAGACACAACAGGAAGAAGAAATCCATCAAATCAAGTCCCAAATAATCAGCATGTGGCCTTGTTTTATTTCATGTAGTTTGCATGTAGTTGTTCCACATTCCCAGACATTTCAAACTACTCCATCATTGACGTTATTCTAGGAGTCAGATGAATAAATCAGCTGTTTGCTATTTGACCTGGTCTGGTTCCTGCTGCTCCATCATTCTTTAGTGTCCGCTGGAAACAGGTTGCTTTCCTTTTATGTTTCTTTTGTAGAACATCATCAGTGTCTTTGCTTTTAGTCTGAAGAGACTTCAACAGATTTAAAACCACATTCAGTCATAGAAAATACAAACAGGGAATATAAAATGTCAGACAAAGAATATGAAATGAAAAGTCCCCAAAGTAGGAAAATATAATGTTAAACTACCAAACAACAATAACTGGAGAGAATAAAAATTAAACATAGCTTCAAGTATGTCGGAAGAGAGGAATGTTTGGACCAATTTTTATTTAACCTTTATTTAACCAGGAACAATCCCACTGAATTACAGTAACTTTTCTTCCAAGGAGTCCTGGCCAAGACAGGTGGCAATAAGTTTCAAAATACATAAAAGACAGGACAATGGTTACATACTACACCACAAATCTCTATAGGTACTACAACACAAACAAGACATTACACTTAACATGAGCTAATGCAGACATACAACTTAAAGGGCACCTAGTTATTAAAAGCAATGACACTGTTCAGTCAGAGTTGACTTTAAAAGGTTTTAAACCTAATTTAACCTAGAGTCCAAATTCAGGCCTGTTGTTACTTACAGTTCTAGAATGTTAGTTTTAAGTTCTAGAATGTTAAGCAGCAGTTCTAGAACAATAGGTTGAAGTTTGAGAATTTTAACAGTTGCAGTCCTAAAATGTTACTTACAGTTCTAAAATGTTACATTGTAGCTCTAGAATGTTAAGCATCAGTTCTGGAATGTTGCAATTCTAGAACAGTAGGTTGAAGTTTTAGAATTTGAACATGCATTGTCACCAGACTTTGGATTGATCTGAGGAACATTACGTAAGCGCTGAACATGATCGTATAATGCTGGAACATTTTAGTCTGGGAAATTACAGGGATTGTTACACTGGGATGGAACTGCCAATCTTGTGACTGACAGCCAATCCCATCCAATGAACCACAGCCACTCTCTAAAATACACCGCCCAACATGGGGGTCGAACCCACGACCCTGAGATTAAGAGTCTCATGCTCTACCGACTGAGCTAGCCGGGCACTTCTTGAATGTTTAGGGGCTTCCCTATATTCTGCTGCAGAAGGATACAGCCCAGAGTTGGCTCATTCCAGGTTATTTAAGCACAAAACGTCCCTGGGTGGACTTGAACCACCATCCTTTCGGTTAACAGCCGACTGTGCTGACCTATTGCGCCACAGAGACTACGTCCGTCAGATGTTTTATGGGCAAGAGCTCGATCTTCAAGCCACAGAAGGTATTTTTCTTACACTTTAATTGGACTCTGACTTTGAATTCAAATATTTGGTATCCAAGAAAATTCCACAAATAATGCTGTGTCAGTCATTTTACTGGTGGTTTCTCGGTCACAGAAACTAGCTTGTTCATTTACATGCAGTTGCGCGCCATGTATCACAAACCTGTCGTGTGGAGCCTTATATATTTTCTAATATTCAATCAAGTGACCTACATACCACGGACCGTAAAGATTGATATGTTTATGGTTTGCAATACCCTACCTTCAGATAGAGGTCATGTCAATGTGTGTTATCTTTGGGTTGCTCTACACTCACCTAAAGGATTATTAGGAACACCTGTTCAATTTCTCATTAATGCAAATATCTAATCAACCAATCACATGGTAGTTGCTTCAATGCATTTAGGGTGTGGTCCTGGTCCAGACAATCTCCTGGACTCCAAACTGAATGTCAGAATGGGAAAAAGAGGCTACAATTTGCAAGAGCTCACCAAAATTGGACAGTTGAAGACTGGAAAAATGTTGCCTGGTCTGATGAGTCTGATTTCTGTTGAGACATTCAGATGGTAGAGTCAGAATTTGGCGTAAACAGAATGAGAACATGGATCCATCATGCCTTGTTACCACTGTGCAGGCTGCTGGTGGTGGTGTAATGGTGTGGGGATGTTTTCTTCAGTGAGTGTATTTACATGGTGCCAAATCACAACAACAATTATCTCACTGCGCTTTTCATAAAAGAGCAGGTCTAAACCGTACTCTGTGATGTTATTTACAGATTAAACTGGATTCAGTCACAGACGCTTTTTTATGGATTTGAGTGACAGCAAATATCTAGTAAACCTAAATATATCTACATGTATTTACTGTGACCTAAATGCTGGAATAGCGCCACCTATCGATCGATGTGCCAAATAATCAGCATTTGCATTCCTCGTTAGTATAGTGGACAGTATCTCCGCCTGTCACATGGAAGACCGGGGTTTGATTCCCCGACGGGGAGGTTTTTTTACCAGCTGCATAACAATGCTACAAGGCCTCGAGGAAGTCAGCGTTGGACTACTCATGAGGGGAAAGTGGGCCTCGCTCAGGTTGTGTTCAGCATGGGAGGAGAACTCCTGACCCTAAATGGGAATATTGTCAAGCGATGGAAAGAGCACAACTCCTGGACATGAACAACACATCACAAGGCGCAGCAGGAGGTGGTAGAGTGCTGGGAGAAGGACTTTCGGTCGGCACCAAGGTGTTTCTGGAAAACCGTTCGCCATCTCTGGAGGGGCAAGCGGGGAACCATACAAGCTGTGTACAGTAAGGATGGGACGCTGTTGACCTCAACTCCACAGTGGCAAATCCCCAGGGATTTATGAAATCTGTCCAGAAATGCTGAAAGTTCTGGGTGAGGAGGGGCTGTCTTGGTTGACACGCCTCTTCAACATTGCGTGTCTCCCTTGTAAAGTCTACTGCAAAGTGCTGGAAAGAAGGGTTTCACCAATCATTTAACCTTAGGTTAACGAGGAACAATCTCAGCAAGGTGATTGATGGATGATTTTAGTTACTTCACCAAGCAATGTCATAACAATTGGGCACAAATGATGCTGCTTCAAGATATCACATTGGCTTCTAACTATATAATAAGTCCAACTGGCAGTGATGGGATTTGAACCCACGCCTCTAGAGAGGCTGGAGCCTTAATCCAGCGCCTTAGACCACTCGGCCACACTACCTGCAGGTCGCATCTCTCTACATCGTGACAAACACAGGGACCGTAACTAAGGATACTGCAAGGATACACTTTATTAAAAAATGCCAATACTTTACTTAAAAATTGTAATAGCGGTTTGTCATTTTTCTCTGGCATTGTTGATTTTAGAATATTGTAACCAGCATTAAGTGAGTAGGTTTAGGTGTGTGTGAATATGGGCTGAGCATTTACCTGGGCTGAACTTGTGAACATCTTCTTTTGCATATTCACTGTAAAGAGCCATTACCCCTCCAACTGCCAACTATTGTTCCAGAGACAATAGGATATACAGTTTTAGATTGCAAGGTAACGGTCCAAGACCAAAGACTTTACTGAAATACCTCAAGTGATCAAAACAGTTTGTCATATCCCAAGCAGGACATGGGAGAAGTGCAGAGCTGTTAGACACGTATTAAGTTAATCTTCTACTTTATTGCCTTTGTAATACTTGTTGCATCATTTCATTTCCTCTGTCAGAGTAAATAGCACTTACTGAATTCAACAGTCAAGCTAAAGCTAAAGTTAGAGTAATAAGAATGACTTACCAAAACAATCATTTATCCAGAGACACAATCTAGAATGAATTATAACACATTTTAGCATTCTACAACTAGTAACACAACGTAAAATAGCTGTTACTGTTAAGACTTTAGATCCAATCCTGGGATTCAGTTGTCAGCAAAACAACCCCATAGAGTAGCACTAACTAAAATCAACCCAATGCCAATGGTTGAGTTAGACCAATGTCAAAGTCTTACAGTCAGCAACCTTCTTTGCTCATGAGCTTCTCCATAAAACCAACGTTTCTTCTGGCATCCTCTGTGTTGTGATATAGAAGCAGTGGAAGTGGTTCCTTACACAGATTTGCCATCTTAAATACTGAATGCAGCCATTTCCACTCAACTACACCTTCTTTTTGATCAAGTTTCAATGGTCTTGTCTATTGTAAGTAATGAATGGCTTCATGAATAGACAACCATCATCCCAATGTATGCCATTAACAGTCTATGAGTGGTCAATTAGAGTCCAATGACTTTCTTTGGTGCAACTCCTTTTGCCTCCAGATAGAGCTCATTCAGCAATAGAAAGTACCAGTTAGTACTGAATATCTATTCCAAAACTCCCATTCTTTTATTTATTTAGCTAGCGGTGGAGAACTGCTGAAATGTACTGCCTCTGCATGTGTACACACACAATAATCATCAGGGTCTCCATTTGAGACGATCTGAATGTGATTACAATGACATCCAATGACTTTATTGATCGCTGAGGGAAAAAGAACATAAGGACTTCTGGGAATGACTCGCCAGAGCTAGGTTAGTAACAAGCATTTCCCTGGAGGGAATTTCTTCAGATTTGGCAAAAACATTCACATGAACTCGCAAATCAATTGACGAGTATCCCACCCAGAAAAGAGATTTTAGACCCAGAACGAGCGATTTTTTATTTCCTGTGGGGGTCCAAGTGGGAACGAGTGCAAAGAAGAGTGAGGAAGAAGCCAAAGGAGAAAGGAGGGAAAGGAGTGCCGGACCTGTTATTGTTTTTAGGGAGCAGATTTCCAGCTATACACATAACAGCAGCCACGGCCCCATCCAGAAATCCTAAGACTGCAGCTATGGCAACGGTTCTGGATGGGATCATACCTCAGAAGATTGAAGACCTTACCCTCTGCTTTTAAAGTACCTGGGTCTGTAATCCTGCCACCAGCCTATGCTTTTATCCAGACCTTTTTAAAACGTTTTCACCTCGAGCAAGAAGAAGTGGATGTTTTAACAAATCGTCTCTCTCATTTCAGATGAATAAATAACCGTTTTTTGGGACCAAAATGAGCCGACGCCCGCTGGAACTGTGGAGATACTAACGGAGATATTTCGGAGAAAGTCTGGAGACAGAAACGGAGACGCTTCGCTGAGTTTTGTGTGTTTGTGTCGACTTCAAAGAAACTTGTAAGAAAGTGTGTTTTCACCGCCGAGTGAACACGTACATGTCAATCAGCAGACTAACTGTCTAAGTTACCGTACAGTTCCTCTACGAAGAGGAGAAAACTCTTCCTCCTCCATGTTAACTTACAAATACTTTATTACACCTATGGATTGGATTTTATTCATGAATAATTTAGACTTTATTTCTAACTTTAGCATGGCCTATTCTGATTGACTGTTGTTTTTTTTTAAATGTAATGTAAAATGTAAAGCATAGCTTGCTTCAACTGCAGTTATAGTCCTGGACAAACTGAAGGCAGGACACACTCAGACATACAGAGTATTGCAGTGTCTGGGAAACGGTCGCCATGGCTACATATGATCAGTGGCCATGTTTGTAAACACAGCTAGGAAGCCTTTGATCTCTGTGATGTCATCTCTTTGATCTGTTAACGATGCAGCTGCTGTAACTGTCAACTGTGGGAAACTGCAGCTCCTCAGACACTGAACCAGCTCTCAAACAAATGGTCAGACGGGCAAAATGAAAAGTTATTTCAGTCAAATAACCTCCTCGTGGGCACTAGAAGGCCTTTGTGAACGTATCGATATGAAATTCATGTTGCTAAACTTAAAAATGTGGGCGTATCAGCGATTCAAAAAGAGCTTTGCTCTGCGTTGTGCTCAGAAATGTGGACGATGTTTAACATGGCAGTGAATGGAGGAAGATTGGGAACTCTTGTTGAGCGAAAAGTATAATTCATATTCATATGAATAATACATATATATAATTCATATAGGATTCCTGGTTTTCACCCAGGTAGCCCGGGTTCAACTCCGGTATGGGAATCAGAGTTTAGCTGGTGAAGGTCTGCAGCAAGATCAGTAACATCTCTGTCAGGTCAGTCATTGGTCCTGTGTTAAATCAATGCTGTAGGTACAGTTGTGTTCAGAATAATAGCAGTGTGTTTAAAAAACTTAATAATGGTCAAAATCATTAGAATAGAATAATATAAAGGCATTGGGAACATTAAACATTAAATTCCAAATCAAAAAAAGACCAAAACTTATCAAGTTGGTTTTCTACCTTTACAGAAAGTGAAGAAAAAAGACAAACTGTACAAATGTATGTCATAGATACAGACCGTACTCTCTGAAAAGCATCTCTAAAAAACTAGAACTAGACATGTTGGTGGTGAAAACCATGAATATGTAATTTTTATAACTGTTTAAAATTTTGGAAGTGCTGACCCAGAAGTGGACAGGATTTAACCTGGAAGTGGATCAGGTTGTCTTGAAATGGGTAGGCTTTAGCTGGTATGTTATTTTAAGCATGCAATTGATATTAACCACTTTACATCTGTTGGGCTCGTCCGGGATTTGAACCCTGGACCTCTCACACCTAAAGTGAGAATCATACCCCTAGACCAGTGGTTCCCAATCTTGTTCAGCTCAAGACCCAAAAGAGAAACTTGGTGTCTCCCTGGGACCCAAATTTACAAAAATAAACCATGAATCATTGTAACATCTACATTTTTAAACTGTGGACAAAAGACGGAACAAACCATGAATTTAAATGTATATGAAGTATATTTATTCCATTATAAAAGTAATCAAAAACAGAAAAGGTCTCTATTGTCCTCTCTGTGTCTCCGTCCCCTCCCATCGTCCCTCAGGACCCACACCAACATGTTTTTAATAATGCTGACTTGAATTTAATGAGATGTATGTGTCTGGTTGAAGATCTCAACCAGCTGATCTACTCTAGGTTCGGTTTTTGAAAGTGCCCTTCTTAAGGCCAATCTGAGGTCATTCTATGGTTATTCTGAGGTCATTCTGAGGCCACTCTGGGGTCATGCTGAGGTCATTCTGAGGTCATGCTGAGCATTTAGTCTGTTTCTGTATTAGTTTTTCAGGTACGCTCGTCGAAAAGCCAGATTCTCATTTTACTCTGCCAATTGGCGACCCAAAACGGGTCCGCGACCCATTTTGGGTCCCGACCCTAAGTTTGGGAAACATTGCCCTAGACCAACGAGCCGCATAAAAGAGCTTTTTTAGCAACTTTTCATCAAGGAAATGCAGCTCCGAAATCAACGCTCATTGTACACGTTGTATTGTTCCTTCATACTTCCATACATGACTTACTGTTTGGAGGTATGGGGAAACACTTACAACACAAACACTGAACCTATATTCATTCTTCATAAGAGAGCCTTAAGAATTGTAAATAAAACCACTTATAGAACACCAAGAAATCCATTAATGCAATTTTATAATCTGCTATAGAGGGTATAGAAAGGGAAGCAAAGAAACAAAAACAGTGTAAATGTATATAAAAATGAACCACGTTTAAAAACACCACAAGCTATCTTGATGGTTACCATGTTTATCATTTAAAATACGGGTCACTTCCTGTCACCCTGGAAGTCCTACCGTCTTATAAACCCGGTGTGCACGGCAAACTTCCTTTTAAAACAGAACGAGAAGACGGCGGTAAGACAAAGCTGATATGACTAATGGTTAACCTGTGTTACACTTTGAAACTAAAGAAACACACACATAGTTAACAGAGATCTGGGTGTTGGTGGTTATTGTAAATAGGTAATGTTGGTGACGTATGGTATGGTTTTAAACAGAATGACGGATTGATGAATGTAGCAGTAGCAGGTAAGTCACCGTAGTTTTACATGTCCATACAACCGATGGATATAATCAAAACCTGTATACAGCGCAACCAATTACCAATCACATCACTGGAAAGTCAACATTACTACAGGGTCCTGACAGGGTAGTGGATGTTGATTTGTCCAAATGGACATTAAACTGCCAGAACATGACTTACCACTTTTCATGGGCTGTCAACAACTTTTCCAGCAGTTATATCACGATTCATCTCACCATGGAAATCAGATTGAGGGTCATAATCTCTTGATGCATCACCCTTTCAGAGTGTCTACCATTGTGTCACCAGCAAAAGGGAGTTAACAGATGATGGTTTTGATCTATCGACCTATGGGCCCAGCACGCTCCACTGCCCCATTCTGCTGAAAATCACCCTAGATGGGACTTGAACCCACCATTCCTGGCTTAGGAGGCCAGTGCCTTATCTATTAGGCCACTGGGGCTTTACATCATCCATTTTCACCAGTTCAGGAGAAATACATATACAGTTCTGGAGACGTAATGAAACAGTAACCTTGACCTTTGACCTCCAAAATCGAAATCAGTTCATCCGCGACTCCAAGTGGTTATGTATGCCAAATTTAAAGTGATTTGAGTGACAGAAAATATCTAGTAAACTTAAATATATCTAGAAGTGTTTACTGTGACCTAAATGCTGGAATAGCGCCACCTATCGATCGATGTGCCAAATAATCAGCATGTGCATTCCTCGTTAGTATAGTGGACAGTATCTCCGCCTGTCACGCGGAAGACCGGGGTTCGATTCCCCGACGGGGAGATCTTTTTATCAGCTGTTTAACAATGCTACAAGGCCTCGAGGAAGTCAGCGTTGGACTACTCATGAGGGAAAAGTGGGCCGTGTTCAGGCTGTGTTCAGCATGGGAGGAGAACTCCTGACCCTAAATGGGAATATTGTCAAGCGATGGAAAGAGCACAACTCCTGGACATGAACAACACGTCACAAGGTGCAGCAGGAGGTGGGAGAGTGCTGGGAGAAGGACTTTCGGTCGGGACCAAGGTGTTTCTGGAAAGCAGTTTGCCATCTCTGGAGGGGCAAGCAGGGAACCATAAAAGCTGTGTACAGTAAGGATGGGACGCTGTTGACCTCAACTCCACAGTGGCAAATCCCCAGGGATTTATGAAATCCGTCCAGAAATGCTGAAAGTTCTGGGTGAGGAGTGGCTGTCTTGGTTGACACGCCTCTTCAACATTGCGTGTCTCCCTTGTAAAGTCTACTGCAAAGTGCTGGAAAGGAGGGTTTCACCAATCATTTAACCTTAGGTTAACGAGGAACAATCTCAGCTAGGTGATTGATGGATGATTTTAGTTACTTCACCAAGCAATGTCATAACAATTGAGCACAAATGATGCTGCTCCAAGACATCACATTGGCTTACTTTATTTAAAAATGTATCACGCTTTGTCATTTTTCTCTGGCATTGTTGATTTTAGAATATTGTAACCAGCATTAAGTGAGTAGGTTTAGGTCTGTGTGAATATGGGCTGAGCATTTACCTGGGCTGAACTTGTGAACATCTTCTTTTGCATATTCACTGTAAAGAGCCATTACCCCTCCAACTGCCAACTATTGTTCCAGAGACAATAGGATATACAGTTTTAGATTGCAAGGTAACTGTCCAAGACCAAAGACTTCACTGAAATACCTCAAGGGATCAAAACAGTTTGTCATATCCCAAGCAGGACATGGGAGAAGTGCAGAGCTGTTAGACACGTATTAAGTTAATCTTCTACTTTATTGCCTTTGTAATACTTGTTGCATCATTTCATTTCCTCTGTCAGAGTAAGTAGCACTTACTGAATTCACATTTTAGCATTCTACAACTAGTAACACAACGTAAAATAGCTGTTACTGTTAAGACTTTAGATACAATCCTGGGATTCAGTTGTCAGCAAAACTACCCCATAGAGTAGCACTAACTAAAATCAACCCAATGCCAATGGTTGAGTTAGACCAATGTCAAAGTCTTACAGTCAGCAACCTTCTTTGCTCATGAGCTTCTCCATAAAACCAACGTTTCTTCTGGCATCCTCTGTGTTGTGATATAGAAGCAGTGGAAGGGGTTCCTTACACAGATTTGCCATCTTAAATACTGAATGCAGCCATTTCCACTCAACTACACCTTCTTTTTGATCAAGTTTCAATGGTCTTGTCTATTGTAAGTAATGAATGGCTTCATGAATAGACAACCATCATCCCAATGTATGCCATTAACAGTTTATGAGTGGTCAATTACAGTCCAATGACTTTCTTTGGTGCAACTCCTTTTTCCTCCAGATAGAGCTCATTCAGCAATAGAAAGTACCAGTTAGTACTTAATATCTACAGTGAACCCTCGCTATATCGCGGTTCACCTTTCACGGTGCATCGTGCGTTGTGTTCTGCATGCTGCAAACATAATCAATGGTGGCATGTCGGTTTATAAGAATCTTTTTGCCCGGAAGAAAAAAGAGCGACAACAACTACCGATAACTATGTTCTTCTCTCGAAAAAACACACCTGCACCGCGGGCTTTAGAAGAAAAACACACCTGCACCGCGGGCTTTAGAAGAAAAACCCGCTACAGAGCAGAGTGATGCAGCGGCTCCGTCAGAAGAGCAGAGAAATACACCTGAGTCACGTTTTTTTTTCTACTGTACTTTGCTTTGTATTTGTTTTCATAATCATTTTATATAAATGATCATCATTTTCATAATCAACAGGTGTTTCTGGCTCTGGAGCTGTGGAGTCTGGATCTGTGGTTGGAGACACCTGCTGCCTCCATGTTCCTGCTCGACATCCTCTGCTGCAGTTCTCCATGTCTCTCTCTCTCTCTCTGTCTCTTTCTCTCACCCCCAACCGGTCGAGGCAGATGACCCCCCACCCTGAGCCATGGTTCTGCTTGAGGTTTCTGCCTCTTAAAAGGAAGTTTTTTCCTTGCCTCTGTCACCTCTTGGTGGGAATTGTTGGGTTTCTGTAAATAACATCACAGAGTATGGTCTAGACCTGCTCTTTATGAAAAGCGCAGTGAGATAACTGTTGTTGTGATTTGGCGCTATATAAATAAAATTTTATTGAATTACCTGAACCTCATCTTCCTAGCCTCATAGTAGTTGTTTTCCGTTCCTGGATCCGTCTTCCATTCCTGCTGTCTTCCTACGTTCCTGGATCCTGAGGTAGGTGATCATATCGTCACTGAAAACATATCTTTGATAGCAGTATATTTTCAATCCTGTTGTAAAACCTTTGTCTTTCTTGGAGTATATCCACTCTAATACTTTCTTTAAAAAAGCATATCTTTTGCTATGGTTAATCCTCGTATCCAAACTACTCATTATACCACTAACCACATCATCTGCAAAGAGCATTAAAATGAATTCCAAGGTGCCCAGACTTGACACTCTCAGTTTTGTGCTCTTTCCATCGCTTGACAATATTCCCATTTAGGTTCAGGAGTTCTCCTCCCATGCTGACCACAGCCCCTTTCCCCTCATGAGTAGTCCAACGCTGACTTCCTCGAGGCCTTGTAGCATTGGTTAGCAGCTGGTAAAAAAATCTCCCCATCTGGGAATCAAACCCCTGTCATTCTGCATGACAGGCGGAGATACTGTCCATTATACTAACAATATGATCACCTACCATGTTGTCAATACAGCTCTGTTTCTTTTTTTAAGTACATACTTGGCCTACATTTTGAAATGCATGCAGGTATACATGCATACAGTGGTATGCATGTATACCTGAACCCATGCTGAAGTTGACTAAAAAGAGGAATTAAAAAAAAAATGTTTTGGAAATTGATCTTAATGCCTTAATTTAATAAAAGGAAAAATCCAACCTTTAAGGACACCAGCTGTGTTGTCCAGCGATGGTGGTATAGTGGTGAGCATAGCTGCCTTCCAAGCAGTTGACCTGGGTTCGATTCCCAGCCATCGCAGTAATTTTCATTGTGTGGTTATTTGCTTTATTTGTCAAGAAGTAACCAGAAAGGTTACTTGCCCAACCCGATTTGATAAAATATTAGATCTCTGTTATGGTACAAATAAGGGAGCATATCAATCAATCAAGCTACCTCCACGAGGATCCACAGACACAGGCAGCGCACTACGATTTGCACTTTGCCCGTGTCTGGTAACTACTACTAACTACTTGAAAAGTTTATGAACATTTGTCCAAACAGCTATAGCACTATTTTTCATGTTGTTGTGGCCGAGCGGTTAAGGCGATGGACTAGAAATCCATTGGGGTCTCCCCTCGCAGGTTCGAATCCTGCTGACAACGAGAAGCATTCTTTAAGAGTGGTCTTATAGGTACTGGAAGCCACCAGTCTCCACCAATGTATTTCTTAGCATTTATTTTCAGTCTGTGTTACCAGATTTGCAGTGAACGTTGTATTGTGCAGCAGAAAGACAACAGGTGTGTTACTTTTCCACTATGATTTATACCATTAGCAGTGCAAGCATTTTGCCCAGGTTTGATTTCCAGCCACCGCAGTTGCATTTACAGGTTTTGAAGCCATATACAACATTAACATTACATGTTTTACCCAGGTTTTTGGGTTTCTTGTATTCAGTGACATTTCCATGTTATAGAACATGGTGGCCATAAGTAAATTGCAGTTTCTGCTTGCAGCCATGATGAGTTGTGCACTTTGGCCAACCTGAACACTTTAAGACACTGTTGTCTCAATTGTGGTATGTGTACCAGTCTTTAAAGAGTAATGTTGCCCTTTTTCAAGAAGGTTTGTTCAGTAACAATATCATAATGTTACAATGTTTTTTTTTTTTTTAAATTTCCACATCAGGCATGTGTGTGTGTGTGTGTGAGTAAGAGAGAGACAGGGAGAGAGCGGGGGACGACTGTGTTCTACGGATCAAATAGAGTGAATAAATTAGAGCCAGCGGACGGTAACAAAGACTCAACGCAAGTCGCATTCTATGTCTGAAAGCCCACGTTTCCCAGAAATCTACTGGTTACTAAGGAAGTACCACAAACCCAAGTTAAAAACAAAGCTGAAGCTGAAGAAACCCTAAACGTTAACGGGAAAGACCCGCGGACCTGAGTGACTGAGAGAGAGAGAGAGAGAGAGAGAGAGAGAGAGAGAGAGAGAGAGAGAGAGAGAGCTGTTCTCAGTGTTCTGTGTGAGAGTGAGCAGGGCGGAGAAACACAAGAAATCTGTATGTGTGTGTGGGGGCGCTGTGACGACTAGCCTATCACAGAACAGTGTTGGGGGGGGCGCTGTGACGACTAGCCTATCACAGAACAGTGTTCGGGGCGCTGTGACGACTAGCCTATCACAGAACAGTGTTGGGGGCGCTGTGACGACTAGCCTATCACAGAACAGTTTTGGGGGCGCTGTGACGACTAGCCTATCACAGAACAGTGTGGGGGCGCTGTGACGACTAGCCTATCACAGAACAGTGTGGGGGCGCTGTGACGACTAGCCTATCACAGAACAGTGTAGGGGAGGCGCTGTGACGACTAGCCTATCACAGAACAGTGTGGGGGGTGCTGTGACGACTAGCCTATCACAGAACAGTGTAGGGGAGGGCGCTGTGACGACTAGCCTATCACAGAACAGTGTGGGGGCGCTGTGACGACTAGCCTATCACAGAACAGTGTGGGGGCGCTGTGACGACTAGCCTATCACAGAACAGTGTAGGGGGTGCTGTGACGACTAGCCTATCACAGAACAGTGTTGGGGAGGGCGCTGTGACGACTAGCCTATCACAGAACAGTGTAGGGGAGGCTGTGACGACTAGCCTATCACAGAACAGTGTAGGGGAGGGCGCTGTGACTATCAGAGAACCTAT
This sequence comes from Percina caprodes, assembly GCA_013375575.1. NCBI lineage: Eukaryota > Metazoa > Chordata > Actinopteri > Perciformes > Percidae > Percina > Percina caprodes. The sequence continues at coordinate 389,934 of JABXJD010000412.1, forward strand.
CAGAGAACGCAGACACAGTCGGCTACCCAATGAGGAGTTTTATTCAATCCGAGCACAGATATTGACTGTATTACTCGTATAATACTCGTACTCGGCAAAAGGGCTTTATCTTATAGGGCTCGTCTCTAGTGATTGGTATGTCTTAACCCTTGTGTTGTCTTCCAATCAACCGTGAAATAAAGTTATGGCTTTTTCTGACATTTTTGTCACTTTTTCAATGTTGTGGTTGCTTTTTTTGATGTTTTTGCCAAAGTTATTTGATATTTCTAATGTTGACATTTTTTTAGGTTATTTTGAAGGCCCATTTTTTGTGATGAAAAAAACTGAAAATGGGTCAAATTTGACCCAAGGACAACATGAGGGTTAATGAACAATGGCCAACCTACAATTGGTGTTCTCAGGCAATGTGCAAATCATGGTCTACCCTCCTGCTGTCCAGAAGACTGTGACCATGGCAACAGCTTAATGGTCTACACTTACTTACACTTCCATTAGTAGTTCAGGTGATTGTTTTGTCCACAGCTCTCGTTGTCAGAAGCCTGGGTAGCTCAGTTGGTAGAGCATCAGACTTTTAATCTGAGGGTCAAGGGTTCAAGTCCCTGTTCAGGTGTTAAAGTTGCACTTGCGGCCATGGTGAGTTGTGTAAGCCAAGTTAAGGCGACAGCTTTATTGTGGAGTGGTCACTATTGTCATCTGTAGGTTTGCAGGATGTTCACAGTCTGCTAGTGGCCAGGCGACAGAGGCAAGGAAAAACTTCCTTTTAAACGAATGTCTTGCCTGTTCCCTCGGTCCCGCCCCTTTCCCCATACACACTGGAGACAACAGAGTTACTTCCTGCCCACTTCCTGCTTCTAATTGGCTCTGACCCAGATCGCAATGAGTATTAGCCAATCAGAGGCAGAACAGGGCAATCTGTTTTTAATGTTTGTATATTTAATATCCCATCAGTTTTCTAATGTTAAATAATGTTAAAAGGTGGTTTACCTCCCTCCTGTGGTCATTGTCCTGAAGCTCAGGGAGAAAATAAATAAACTCTACCGTGTCTCCACGGATTGTAAAACCGTGCACACCGTTTATTTATTTTTCTCTTCCAGGATCTTTAGGGGGGGGGCTCCGTGGAAAAAGTCGCTTGTTTTGGGCTTGTTTTCACAGGCCTGGTTGCTTATTTGTCTCGCAAGATGTGGCAACACTGCCCGGTAGCAGCGGCACAACCCCCCTGGAGCCCACCGCCAGTGTTGGTGGAATAGCAAGCTAGCGTTAGCGAACTAACCCCGCTTATATACATTTTAGTTATCCTAACACTTTTAACAGTCAAACTGAGACACTGGCGGTGAGCTCCAGGTCCTGCAGCCTAGGACGGACCGCCATCAGTGCGTATAACGCCTGCCTTTTAAATTAAAATGTATTTATTTATAAGCGGGCTGGTTGGTTAGTTCGCTAACGCTAGCTTGCTATTCCACCAACACTGGCGGTGGGCTCTAGGGGGCTGCTACCGGGTCTGGAGCTCTCCGTGTCCCGCTGGAGGGGCCATTCTAAAACGCTTAACGTGAAAAAGCTTAACGTGGTTTAATGTACCTAAACAACAATCAATCATCACCATATTTCTCATGACCCTATCTTGTCATGAACACTTAAGCCTGTCAAAAAATCTAAACTAAAATCCAACGATTATAGAAGTTATCTCACGTTAAAGTTTCTTCTTCATTGGTGTCTATGGCAAGGAAAAGGCGTAACGTGATTTAATGTACCTAAACAATCATCAACGATTACCACATTTCTCTCTCATATTGCTCTTCATAACCACTGAAACCGGTCAAAGAATCGGACCCAAAGTCCTATTATTATGGCCGTTAGCTGACATTAAGCGTTTCTGCTCCACAGAAGGAAAAAGCTTAACGTGAAAAAAAGACCTCTCTCCTGGTCTAAGCAGGCAGCCCGTTATCCTGCTGCCGGGCCGCACAACTTCAAGGAATAATCCACAAACCAGGTGTCCTAAATCTCCCGCATCCGGGTCTTGCTTCCTGTATGTATCATGCCCCTATGTTATAATTATCCGTGTTGGGTGGATTTTACTACCTTAGTAATCTTGTTTAGGTACATTAAACCAAATTAAGCTTTTTCACGTTAAGCTTTTTCCTTACAATATCCCTTAATGAAGCAGACCCGCTTAATGTCAGCTAACGTCCATAATAATAGGGCTTTGGGTTAGATTTTTTTGACAGTTTTCACTGGTTATGAGGAACAATATGTGAGAGAAATATGGTGATGATTGATCGTTGTTTAGGTACATTAAACCACGTTAAGCTTTATCACGTTAAGCTTTATCACGTTAAGCGTTTTAGCCGCCGGTCAAGAAGCTCGCCCCGCGATCAGCTGATGTGACGATGCCTAAATCCGTTTGTGACATTTCAGACAGGATCATGGTCCTCTCCAACCAGCATGCAACATATTTTAATTGTTTATATTAACTTTACCATTATTTTTAGACTGAGTCATATGAAAGGCTCCTTATCCCTAGACAACACCAGTTCACTGCATACAGACAGGCTATACAAAATAAACGTCTTATGACAGTATCAAGACAGTCATTATGGGCCATTATAGCCATTCCCCTTGATATCATATAATCTAAAGAAAACAGAATAAGATATGGTGATACCTCATAATAGCAGTGTTAGAAATGATACAAACACCAATCCACTACTATTACCACTGCTACAGTAGTACTAGTACTGCGCATTTGAGCAACTCAATGACAATATAGCTTTAGTCTAGATGTAGTGTAGGAAAGAGGTGACCAGTATTACTGTGTACCCCTATGGTTGGTTTATGCCTTCCCAAAAAAATACTGAATTATATTGTTATTAGGACGTGGGTTAATAGGAAAGACATGTCTTTTCAGAAAACATTAAAGTTGGGTTAAACAACAATGAACAGAGTGTAATTTAACATATGTTCTTTTTATTTGAGAACAAAGCACAGAATTTTTAAATAAATCCATATGGAAGTTTATAAGGAAAGAGCAGTTTGGAGCAAAATCAATATTTTACAGATTCCTATTAGCTGGGAGCTCCATAAAACATTTTCACAGTATACTCAACAGTACACGTATTTGTACACCGTTGTATCCTGGTAAAGTTTTTTTTTTAAAGCTTGTCCGAGTCTGTTGTCTGTGAGGTTGAAACATCCACACCAGTCCAGGCTTTTGATGAGTCACGGAGCTCAGACTTGGTCTTAAATAAGGGTGCTCCGATTGATCGGTCACTGATTGTTATCGGCCGATAAAGGCTTTAAATAGTTTGATCGGTGGTCTCCATAAAGGCCGATCAGATGGGCCAATGAGACGCACCACTTGTGAGAAAAAAATTTCTAAGTGCAGCTAAAATGGTCCCTTCATTTACCGGTCTGGCAGTTGTACAAGGTGTCTGAAAAAAGACAATACATTAGCGATTTGCAACGTGTGCGCCAAGGAAATTCCAAAGTTAGGTAGCGCTACGGCAGAGAGAGAGAGAGAGAGTGAGAGAGAGAGAGAGAGACCGTGTTTGCACTTGTTGACACCCTAATGAAGGACATCACATTAATCAGCTTCACAAGTGACATTTGGAGTTCAAATATATGTCCCATGTCCATGTTGAGCATAACTGTGCAGTTTTTAATCAAAACTTTGAATTAAAAAGAGTTGTGCTTCATTCTCATGAATTATCGGCGTCACACACCGCGGAGGCTCTTGCTGCCGCATTCAGCAACATGTTTCGCGCATGGGGAATCCCGAAGGTAAAAGTCCACGTTATTCTAATGGATAATGCAGATCTACCCAGCCTGCCATGCATGGCTCATACACTGCAGCTTGCCGTGTCCAACGGAGTTTCATCACAACGCAGCATCGCTGATATAACAGCCTGTGGAAGACGCATCGCCGGTCATTTCAAACATTCCTAGCTTGCCTACTCTCGACTTCAAAATATTCTGAAGCAACCTGGCCAGCCTTTTAAGAGGCTACAACAGGATGTACCCACCAGGTGGAACAGTACCGTTCATATAAAAACTTCGAAAGCCACGTTGTTGGAAGCGGTCCAGAACAGATTCAGTGACATTCAGTCGAAGTGCCTGTATACAATCGCAACAGTGCTCGATCCGAGGTGAGAACTTCATTTGCACATTTCTCTCTCTCTCTCTCTCTGTGTCTCCAGCTGTGTTGCTGTCAGAGAATGAAACTATATTTAAATAATGTCAATGTTAATTGAATATATTGAATTATCTAAGCTCTAAGCTGTTTAAGATGTTTCTAACAGGATGTAGAATGTTGAAAGTTTCCTAACAATAAAAGTAAACAGTTGACAATTCACAGTACATTATCTTCTGTTAATTTTAATACATAAATTGTTGTTAAGACTATTAAAACTTTAAATATGACAGGATAAATAGAAGGCTTCAAATAGACCCAGTGATCGGTGATCGGTATCAATCAATACTGCTTTCAGCAATCGGTGATCGGCCCCAAAAATCTTGATCGGAGCACCCTTAGTCTTAAACTGAGAATCTGAACTTTATTCCCCCGGTCTGCAGACTGCTCGCCGCTCCACACCGCCGTGTGGTCGGACGCGTCTCTCCAGGACGCACACACTCAGGCTACTCTTCATTTGCCTTTAACGTCATAAATTAAAATAATGTCCAGGATCTCCGGGAAAAGAACCTATATAAGTGTCTCTATTTCAAACATCACTGCAGGTTGATTGTGGGCAACAACGCTGTCGTGGTTAGCTTACCGAAACTCTACTGCCGAAGTTGCTGGCTGGCTACACAACGTTAGCTATATCCGTTAGCATAAGTACAGGCTAACTATAGCCTGTTAGCCTTGTGTGTAACGTAACAAAAACCCACCCATCTCATAGGAGCGAAGCTTACTATTTCATTCAATACAATTATGGTACAAAAGGTGCACTAACGCCACAGGTATTATGTTGACAACATGGAGGCATATATAGGCAACACCAAAGGCAGTTGTAATATTTACCTAGCAGGCTAGGCTAACGCTGTTGCGCTAACATCCGGCGCCGTAGCGTTAGCTAGCTGTCTAAACTTGTGAAAAGCCAAACACCCCCGTCTAAGCTGTGTTTCACTTTCCTCCAATATTATAATAAACATAATAAAGTCACCTGGACTCAGTCGAGACCATAGACTGTTAATATTAAAAGACCAGAAGCCATATTAGGCCAGACCAGCGGCAGAGACAACGCAGGCTGCTCTGTTAATACAACACTGAAAATACGCCACAAGTAAAAGTCCTGCAACAAGTATCAACAATATTTTACTTAAATCGTCAAAAGTAAAACCCCTCATTCTGCAGTTAAATATCCCCTGTTAGTGTTTTACTAGACTTTCTAGCATTCATTTCTGGGGGAAATTGCCAGATTTTAGTAGACACAGGGTCTTTAGGTGACTTGATGTAGAGAACACATCAAACCATAGAAATAATTTGACAGAAAGGCCATTGAACTCAAGTATTAAATTAGTTGAATGACAAGCCCTGCCTCAATAAAGAGTCCTTCTGGAGACGGTGGTTGCAGTGTGGAGGTGTCTTGTCTCCATTTAACAGCCATGTGTCTGACACAAGCAGAGCGTTACAGCAGACCGTCAAGGACCTGGCAGCAATTATAGCAGGAGCCACTGTTAGTGACAGCCAAATCATTAGGTGTGTTTTGGTAATCACAGTATGTCCACCAGGTGGGGGCATTAACAGCCAAGTAAATGCTAACAAGTTACATCAGCCCCTGGTTTGAAGGATGTGCACTCTCCAGTGACCCAAAATATTTAGTCATGTGTTACAATTCCATAGAGCAGAAATTAAGCCTTCTAACAGAAAGCGGTAACTGCAAGATATACATAGTCTATATAAAGAGAAAGTATTTGTCTGAGTAGTTGAATCCGTTAGAGTCCTGCCTCAATGCAGAGTCCTTAGGACTGTGGTTCCAGAGTGGAGAGGGCTAAACTCGTCTCCATTTAGCTTGTGTGACACAAGCTGCCCTAGACACTCGCAGGAATAATGAGTCAAAGTGGCATATCTGTGAGCCAATGACATCCCTGGTTTATAGTGGCCTTTAAAAAAATATGCACAGAAACACATTTCAGTAACAGTTTAATTCACAACGTCAGACAGAATCAGTGGTTGACTTTTCACATTCCTTTTGAGAAAGTACACGTGAATCTTCCCAAGGGATTACAGTTATGGTGAAGCTGCACTTAAGCTCCTAAAATATAAAAAAGGCAAACAATTAGTACATCCTGTTAGACAAGACATGGATGCACTGGGGCAGACCAGTGTTGGGCTTGAAAGGTGTGTTTTATACACAACCTGAAATCTTACACTTGCCTTGGGTTCAGAGTTGGAGTCACATTTGTTAGCAGCAGCGTTGCCTTTGACAGCGGCAGTGTTGCCTGTCTTGCACGTTGTACGTCCCAGGAGCATTTCCAGGAAGTAGTTAAATCCTGCGACAACCTAAAGTTACAGGAAACAAGGACTCAGACATGTGGTTTAAAACTAAAGGATTAGGGCCAAGTGTCAAGTGTATGAGTTCTGAGATTAAGTGACAAGTTCACATTTGTCTAAACCTCTTCCATAGTAGAAAAATAAGGTTTAACGTTACCTGAACTTCAGCTGATGTTATGTCCAGAATTGCGTAATTAAACCCGTCTGCGTTGGCTTTGTTGAATTCAACCACAGCAAACTGCGCCGCTTCTAAAACATCGGTGCTGTTCACCGGGACTTCTTGAAGGCCACCGGCAGGTGGAGATCGTGCAGTTACAAAGCGGCCGGTGAACGCAGAAACAAAAACACAAAACCAGACAAACAGCATGACGGGAACAAGTTGTTCTGCAGCAGCTATTAGAGTCCTGTTATCGGTTCTGAGTGGACTAGTTCACCTTCAAAGCCGAGTTAATATACCGTCTAGAGAAACACACACACACCTGTTTCCTATCTGTTGATGAACACATGAAGGCCCTGAACACCCACACAGGTGTTTCCAGTTAATCTGGCTGATTAGACCTCATCCCAGGACTCTGTGGGGGTCTATAGACTGACTGATTATTAGGCTCGTTGGAGATGAACTGTAAAGTGGACTAGAGCAGGCGGTGGCAGGGGGACAAAAAGCTGCGGTAAAGTCGGACAGTCTCCATCCAATTCCAGCCGCCTTCAGATTGAACAGGAAGTGACAAAAACACTGTGGTGCGATTATGATTTAATAAAATATAATCAGACCCCCATATCAGCTGGTACACACTCTCTAGTTGTTTTAATCATGACAGAGTAGCTCTCAGAATGTTCTACATGAGATCTGTTGCTGATGTTAATTAACAACAGACTGGAGATGATCCGTGATCTGAACAGATTTAGTCTCTCTGACTTCTTAACATCACTATCTGGCGTGTCTGCTTCATTAAGGGATATTGTCAGGAAAAAGCTTAACGTGAAAAAGCTTAACGTGGTTTAATGTACCTAAACAAGATTACTAAGGTAGTAAAATCCACCCCAACACGGATAATTATAACATAGAGGCATAATACATACAGGAAGCAAGACCCGGATGCGGGAGATTTAGGACACCTGGTTTGTGGATTATTCCTTGACGTTGTGCGGCCCGGCAGCAGGATAACGGGCTGCCTGCTTAGACCAGGAGAGAGGTCTTTTTTTCACGTTAAGCTTTTTCCTTCTGTGGAGCAGAAACGCTTAATGTCAGCTAACGGCCATAATAATAGGACTTTGGGTCCGATTCTTTGACCGTTTTCAGTGGTTATGAAGAGAAATATGAGAGAGAAATTTGGTAATCGTTGATGATTGTTTAGGTACATTAAATCATGTTACGCCTTTTCCTCGCCATAGACACCAATGAAGAAGAAACGTTAACATGAGATAACTTCTATAATCGTTGGATTTTAGTTTAGTTTTTAACAGGCTTAAGTGTTCATGACAAGATAGGGTCATGGTAAATATGGTGATGATTGATCGTTGTTTAGGTACATTAAACCACGTTAAGCTTTTTCACGTTAAGCGTTTTAGAATGGCCCCTCCAGCGGGACACGGAGCGCTCCAGACCCGGTAGCAGCGGCCCCCCTAGAGCCCACCGCCAGTGTTGGTGGAATAGCAAGCTAGCGTTAGCGAACTAACCAACCAGCCCGCTTATAAATAAATACATTTTAATTTAAAAGGCAGGCGTTATACGCACTGATGGCGGTCCGTCCAAGGCTGCAGGACCTGGAGCTCACCGCCAGTGTCTCAGTTTGACTGTTAAAAGTGTTAGGATAACTGAAATGTATATAAGCGGGGTTAGTTCGCTAACGCTAGCTTGCTATCCCACCAACACTGGCGGTGGGCTCCAGGGGGGTTGTGCTGCTGCTACCGGGCAGTGTTGCCAGATCTTGCGAGACAAATAAGCAACCAGGTCTGTGAAAACAAGCCCAAAACAAGCAACTTTTTCTACCGAGCCCCCCCTAAGATCCTGGAAATAAAAATAAATAAACGGTGTGCACGGTTTTACAATCCATGGGGACGGATTGTCAATTTCCATCCATGTGGACAGATTCCTAACCAGAAAGAAACAGATTGCCCTGCTCTGCCTCTGATTGGCTGGTACTCGTTGCCACCTTGGTCAGAGCTAATTAGAAGTAGGAGGTGGGCGGAAAATAACTCTGCTGTGTCCAGTGTGTATGGGGAAAGGGGAGGGACCGAGGGAACAAGCAAGACAAACTCAAGACAACATTGTTAAGATTAAGCGGAGCATTTAAAGTCCAGCTTTGAGTCAGGTCCACCCAGATGATGAAGTATTTTTGTTCATGTAGAATATTACCAATTATACATTTTCAAATTTAAACTGTTAACACCATTTTACGTGGTGGTGGCACGGAATGTGTGAAAATTATGCGTGGCCACCACGGAAAACAACGCCAAAGTGATGTCAATGAGAAGATGACGTAGCATTTGGAGCGACTAAGGTAGCGAGAAGTATGAAAGGCCAAAAATCCGTGAAGGGAGGTTGGTTGGGGTGTTGGACGGGTCAAACAGAAGACCCAGTAGAGCGTGCACTTTGCCCGTGTCTTGTATTACTAGCCAATTGAATAGGTCATGAACATTCGTCTCTATCTGTAAAGTGTCTCGAGATAACTCTTGTTATGAATTGATACTTTGAAATTGAAATTTGTTGCTGTGTCTTTGGCCGGCCGCATGCAGCTCAGGCCATTTGGGCCGTGGCTGCAGCCATCCTGATCACAGCCACGGGGGGGATCTGCATGTGCTTTCTTACCAGCACGTTTCTGGAGGTCCAAATGGCATCTTTGATGGCGGCCAGGGTGAGCCACTGATTTGCAAAGTCACATGCTGGTATCTGTTTCTTTGGGCTCGCCCCATATAGCACTAGCTGTGCTGTGAGGACCTCCCTTGCTGGTAAGTACGGGAATTGCAAGGAGGAAATGAGAGAGCGACGATTTTTTTACAGACCCAGGTAATTTAAGATCAGAGGGTAAGGTCTTCAATCTTCTGAGGTATGATCCCATCCAGAACAGTTGCCATAGCTGCAGTCTTAGGATTTCTGGATGGGGCCGTGGCTGCTGTTATGTGTATAGCTGGAAATCTGCTCCCTAAAAACAATAACAGGTCCGGCACTCCTTTCCCTCCTTTCTCCTTTGGCTTCTTCGTCACTCTTCTTTGCACTCGTTCCCACTTGGACCCCCACAGGAAATAAAAAATGGCTCGTTCCAGGTCTAAAATCTCTTTTCTGGGTGTGATACTCGTCAATTGATCTGCGAGTTCATGTGAATGTTTTTGCAAAATCTGAATTCCCTCCAAGGGGTCCTGTGTTATCACATTCACAAGAATGGGAAGCTTGCGGTTATGTAACAAATCCCTTCGATAGCTCAGTTGGTAGAGCGGAGGACTGTAGAAGCATAAAGCTGAAATCCTTAGGTCACTGGTTCAAATCCGGTTCGAAGGAGCAAGGTTTTCCTGAGTTTCCCATCGGATATCAATAAAGTGATTCTGATGTAATGATGGATAGATGACCCAAAAACATAATACTTCTTGCCGAAACATAACAAGAAACAAAAAAAAAGAGGTGGTAGTGACAGAGTTAAGCCCTGACAGAATAGAGAACTACAGACAAGAGATGTGAAATAGTGCCAAGTGTAGAGGCAGAGGACACACGGGCTCTCCCTCACAGCTGTTGCCTGGCTCTGACTCACAAAAAACATTAGAAAAATTAAAAAACACTGCATAAACTTTGCCACCACGTGTTTATTTAATTATGGGTACACCTACATGTAAGGCTACGAGATTGCAAAATGGTGAGGCTGAGGCCTCAAGGGTAGTAGAAAGATGACATTGAACAAGGATGGGTCCCTGGGACATGGCATGATAAATAAAACAGGGGGTCTCTGAGACCTGAAGGATGAGGCCATGATGGCATTTGACATGGAATGAAAGCGGTGTCTCGGGACCCCGAAGCACAACGGCAGGCTAGTACAAAAGGTCACATAAACTAAACATGTCCCTGTGACACAAAGGACAATACAAGGGTTAAAACCAGGTTCCACTGAGATTTGAACTCAGATTGCTGGATTCAGAGTCCAGAGTGCTAACCATTACACCATGGAACCTTCAAAAGTGTTGCAGGGATTTGCTTGGCAGTTTCTTTCATAATATCCACATGTATAATATTGAAGGCACACAACAATCACAACAAAGAAAAAGCCACAACTACTGGCCAACTTTAAGTCATTTAGTTAGCGAAGCGTTCAGAGGATGTGGGAAAAGGCAAATCAAGAACAGGTTTTAAAGGACTTGCCTCAGACAGTAAATACAGCAGTAGATATGTCTACTGTGTACAAACAGATGGTAACTTTACATGTGTTGACAATAAAGATGCTCACAAAACACTGTACTTGCAATTGTGTATCTTGTTCTCGTATTCATGTCCTCTTAAATACAAAGAACTGCTAAGTTCTTGATTCCCAATATCATGTTTCAGTTATTAATTCCAGACGAAAACACTTGTCACAAGTGGGATTTGAACTCACGCCTACAGTGGAGACTGGGACCTGAACGCAGCACCTTGGACCGCTCGGCCATCCTGACTGCTCCAACAGATGTTCAGTAGGACCTGTCTCAAAATTATAATATAGTGAATCAACTATGTCATGATATAGTAGGTTCTCAGTCATCCAGGTCATAGTTAACAAGGGAAGTCTTGACAATGGCAATACATTGCTGTGGATGTGAAGGCATCTTATTGACTTTGTACCCCAATTTGCAATACAGGCTAAATCCTATGGTGGGAATCAAGATCCTCCAATGTTTCTGTCCACAATGTCCACCTGATTCAAAGCAAGACTTTAAACAATCCACTTGATCTTAACAATGTTGTGTCCTTGGGGCTTGTCTGGGATTTGAATCCTGGACATCTCGCACCCAAAGCAAGAATCATACCCCTAGACCAACAAGCCACATAAAACAATGTTTTAGCAATTTTTCATCAAGGAAATGCAGCTCCAATCTGTCATTGACTTGAAAGGCAATGGTCAAGTAGTTTGGCATGGGGTCTTTTTATGGCACCACTGCCAGATTCAGGTTTCTGATTACCTTGGACAACAGAATACTTTTGAAGCAAAACCTTTTACTAAAATTCAACTTGAATTTTTCAGTCAAAAACGCTTGGGTTTAGTACGTCATTTCTGGGTTCTCACACCATTCTATGCAAACAGTGTTGATCTTTGTTGGAAAGTGGACAGAATCATTGTTGTAGTCCAAAATGTGGGGCCTCCTGCAGGACTTTTATCCTAAGCTGTCCAGTTTCAATCAATGTAAAATGAAGCAGAGGATGGAAAAATCTAGAGCTATGACAGTGAAGCTGCTTTACAAAGCTGCCGTGACCTGGATTCTAACCGGGGTTGCTGCAGCCACAACGCAGAGTACTAACCACTATGCGATCACGGCCACTTGGTAACAGTAGGGCCTTGTTGTTGTCATAGCATAGTTGGAACTCTGAATAGCGACTATACTGATATTTTCCCGGTTTCACTAATTGTTGACTAACAAAAGAAAATGTCATGGATGGTTTATCTAGCACTGCTGATTCTGTCCTTCAGGGACAAACTTGTTTTTTCAAGGAAAGATGATTAGCAAGCAAAAACAGAAAAACAACAGCAAAAGCTTGATGATTGCTGTAGTTGTTTGACTCTGAGATGTTTAGATAAATTTACACCCATGTTGAAACAATATTTCCTCATCATTTGGCTCTTTATACATGTAAATTTACTTTAATAGCCAGTTTGTAAAGGGGTAAAGTTGGAAATGACAAACAATGGATTTAGTAGCTAAATAGCAGCTCGAGCTAGCCAGGAGTTGAACCTAGAATCTTCTGATCCGTAGTCAGACGCGTTATCCATTGCGCCACTAGCCCTACATTCAGCATTTAGAATAGCTACGTTCTCACACCATTGTATGCAAACAGTGGTGCTCTTTGTTGGCAAGTGTATAGAAGGCCAGTCAAATGTCTGTTGTAGTCCAAAATTTGAAAAGGAAGTGGGTCGGGTTGTGTTGAAATGGGCGGGGCATAACCGGTATGTTATTTTAAACATGCAATTGATATGGGTTATCCTCTGCGATTTGATATAATGTGATGTGTCTTTGCCTTACTACCACCGTTATGGGATGCCTTTTGTTGTTGGCAGGATTTGGACCTTCGCGGGGATACCCCAATGGATTTCTAGTCCATCTACCTTAGTCGCTCCAAATGCTACGTCATCTTCTCATTGACCAAAAAGCTTCTTCCCCTAACTTAAGAGGTAACAGGTAAATATAATTTATATTATAATTACCTACTTTTGCTATATTATTTTAATTACATATTCAATTTAATTTTAACAGCACTTAGTCACACTGCAATATTGTTTTTTGTACTACAGTCCCCTCTGAAGTCCTTATTGTCTCATAAAAAATCTCCAACTCTTAGACAAAGACCCAGCTGTCTAAATGAGGCATTGCACCATGATAGCCTGTGTTTCCCAGGAGGCTAAGTTGCTCCAAACTCCAACCTTGGTTGTTTTGTGGGTGGGAGGAGCCTGCAACCAAGGTTGGAGTTTGGAGCAGCTTGGCCTCCTTGGAAACACAGGAAAATGTCATTATTATAGGACAGGGCTTAAGTTAACTCTTGCAGAGATCAACTGAATTATTAAGTTCATGTTACTTAGAAATGTGTTTTATTGTGACCAATAAGCTTCTTCAACTAACTTAAAACATTATGTTAAATCAACTTAAATACTTGCATTAATATTAACAATTAAGTTCATGTTACTTAGAAATGTGTTTTATTGTGGTCTAAAAGGTAATTCACCATACTCAAAACATTACTTTGAAATAATGTAATTCTGCCAGCAGTCTTAACTTAAATATTCTAGTGGAAAACATTAACATATTTTTTTTTTGTAGACCCAATGCTTTATTTTTTAAAGTGAATATTATTTATGGTAACAGGTAAATATAATTTATATTATGGTGACCTACTTCTGCTATATTATTTTAATTACATATTCAATTTAATTTTAACATCACTTAGTCACACTGCAATATTGTTTGTTGTACTATGGCAACCGCACTTTACAATACCTTTTATTTGACTCCACTTTCCATTCAGTCTATACCTTCTGCTCATTGGCTGCTGTTTGCCTGTTTGTTTGTGTGTTTACTTGTTAGTTTTGTTGCTTTTACTGTAGGAAACCGCTGCTGCTGTAACAAGGGAACGTCCCCACTGTGGGATGAATAAAGTATTATCTAATCTACATCTTGCTTAAATGGTGTAGATGGAGCATCCTAAGCACCTTGGATCCGCATCATAGGGTCAAAAGCATTCCTCTGATGGGCCAACAGTCCATTTTTCACAGTGACATATCTGATTGGTGGAACTCGCTGTTTTTCAATTTTCTGACCAAAATGAGCCGACGCCCGCTGGAACTGTGGAGATACTAACGGAGATATTTCAGAGAAAGTCTGGAGACAGAAACGGAGACGCTTTGCTGAGTTTTGTGTGTTTGTGTCGACTTCAAAGAAACTTGTAAGAAAGTGTGTTTTCACCGCCGAGTGAACACGTACATGTCAATCAGCAGACTAACTGTCTAAGTTACCGTACAGTTCCTCTACGAAGAGGAGAAAACTCTTCCTCCTCCATGTTAACTTACAAATACTTTATTACACCAATGGATTGGATTTTATTTATGAATAATTCAGACTTTATTTTTAACTTTAGCATGGCCTATTCTGATTGGCTGTTGCTTTTTTTAAATGTAATGTTGCAAGGTGTTTCTGGGCTTATCTTTTTTTTTCTTTTTTTTTTTTTGACCATTGCCTTGCAAGTCAATGACAGATCAGAGCAGCATTTCCTTGATGAAATTTTGCTAAAAAGCTGTTTTACATGGCTCGTTGGTCTAGGGGTATGATTCTCACTTAGGGTGCGAGAGGTCCTGGGTTCAAATCCCGGACGAGCCCAAAGGATACAACATGGTTAACTTAAAGTTGAGCATTGGACATCTAATTTAGTATCAGGTCCACCCTGATGATGGATAGTAGGTGTGTGTGTCATGTAGAATAATAGGCAATAATGCCAAATAACACATTTTCTAATTTAATCCAAAAACTGAAGACTTTGATCTCAGCTGTATATTTGTGATTGATCCTTGACTCTGGCCTAACAAGATTAGTAGGAAGCAAAAGTGTAATAGAGCATTTTGGCGACTTTGCATAGCTTGCTTCAACTGCAGTTATAGTCCTGGACAAACTGAAGGCAGGACACACTCAGACATACAGAGTATTGCAGTGTCTGGGAAACGGTTGCCATGGCTACATATGATCAGTGGCCATGTTTGTAAACACAGCTAGGAAGCCTTTGATCTCTGTGATGTCATCTCTTTGATCTGTTAACGATGCAGCTGCTGTAACTGTCAACTGTGGGAAACCGCAGCTCCTCAGACACTGAACCAGCTCTCAAACAAATGGTCAGACGGGCAAAATGAAAAGTTATTTCAGTCAAATAACCTCCTCATGGGCACCAGAAGGCCTTTGTGAACGTATTGATATAAAATTCATGTTGCTAAACTTAAAAATGTGGGCGTATCAGCGATTTAAAAAAGAGCTTTGCTCTGCGTCGTGCTCAGAAATGTGGACGGTGTTTAACATGGCAGTGAATGGAGGAAGATTGGGAACTCTTGTTGAGCGAAAAGTATAATTCATATCGCATGAATGAGCACACTGGCTGAAACTAGTTTTTGATGTATAAATTGTCCATGACAAGTTAGAATTGTTGGCGTGGGAGCAAGTTGTGAACGTTTTAAAGTCTGAACCACGTCTGTAGGTGAAAGTATGAAGGAGCTGAAAACTTTGGGAGCAGAAGAAGATTTGAAGGATTTGAAGCTTGCTCTCATTGACTTTAATGTAAAAATAAAATGTTTAAAAGCTTAATATTAGAAAAATTATAAATAGTAGACCAATAGTTAAAGAAGTCCCATCATCTGCTGAAAGAGCTGAAGATTGTTAAAGTTGAACGGTTTAAATAGCTGAAAGTATGCAGAAGTTAGAGAGAGCCAAAAAACGTACGGAATAATAATAAAGAACCGAATAACAATAGTTGGAATGCAACAGCATTCCCACAATGATCCTGCTATCAAAGATATGTTTTCAGTGACGATATGATCACCTACCTCAGGATCCAGGAACGTAGGAAGACTTAAACATCAGATCTCTCTCTTCTAAAGGTGTACTAGTAAATGAATTAATATCAGATTCTAATATTGATTTATTTTGTCTTACTGAAACCTGGCTGGGTGATGGAGAATATGTTAGTCTAAATGAATCCACCCCCCCCAGTCATATTAATACTCCCATTCCTCGAGGCACAGGCCGAGGAGGTGGAGTTGCAGCTATCTTCGATTCTAGTCTACTAATCAGCTCTAAACCTAAACTAAATTAGAACTCATTTGAAAGTCTTGTTCTTAGTCTTTCACACCCAAGTTGGAAATCACTGCAGCCAGTTCTGTTTGTTATAGTGTACCGAGCACCTGGTCCATACTCTGAACCAGTTCTATTTGTTATAGTGGACCGAGCACCTGGTCCATACTCTGAACCAGTTCTATTTGTTATAGTGTACCGAGCACCTGGTCCAGACTCTAAACCAGTTCTATTTGTTATAGTGTACCGAGCACCTGGTCCATACTCTGAATTCTTATCCGAATTTGCAGAGTTTTTGTCAAATTTAGTGCTAAAAACGGACAAAGTTGTTATTGTAGGGGATTTTAATATTCATGTGGACGATGAGAATGATAGCCTTAGTACTGCGTTTATCTCTCTATTAGATTCTATTGGCTTCTCTCAAAGTGTTCATAAACCGACTCACCGTTTTAACCACACCCTCGACCTTGTTCTGGTATATGGTTTTGAAATTGAACATTTAATGGTGTTCCCACAGAATCCCTTTTTATCTGACCACTGTTTGATAACTTTTGAGTTTATACTGCTGAACTACACGCCGGTAGGCAAAACCTTCTATACAAGATGTCTATCTGATAGTGCTGGAGCTAAATTTAAAGATGTGATTCCATTAGCATTTAATTCATTACCAAGTCCCAAAGTAACGGAGGACTCCTATGCTAATTTCAGTCCCTCCCGAATCGATCATTTTGTTGATAGGGCAGCAGGCTCGCTGCGAACGACACTCGACCCTGTTGCCCCTCTAAAAAAGAAGATAATAAAACAAAGACGGTTAACTCCATGGTATAACACTGAAACTTGCAAATTAAAGCAAATATCGCGGAAACTTGAGAAGATTTGGCATTACACCAAATTGGAAAATTCTCGTTTAATCTGGCAAGATAGTCTTAAAACATATAGGAAGGCCCTCCGTAATGCCAGAGCAGCGTACTACTCGTCATTAATAGAGGAAAATAGGAACAGCATCACTTAACTATGGCTGCTGGCTTTGCTAACTTCACGTTTCTCAAAATAGAGCTGCCGATAACCAGAGTTGGTTTCTCAGCGGGAGTATCGCTGAGTGGGAAAATCTGTTAGAAACGTGAACATGCTGGTGGTGGTCCGTGGCCTTTGAAAGCTTACGACTCCAGTTTAAAATCTCTATGTGTCAAAAATGAACATGTCTAACAGTATTTTAAACATTTACAGTAAAATATTAATGGTGGATTTCCCGATGAACATGCAAAAAACTTCCTTTCATCAGTTTCCGTAGTGTAGTGGTTATCACGTTCGCCTAACACGCGAAAGGTCCACTGTTCGAAACAGGGCGGAAACACATTACTTTGTACAATCAAACTCGTGGCCAGGCCTACTGAAGTTTCCACAGTGCAGTAGTCATCACATTCAGCAATATCCTAACCTATACCTGTAGTGTAGTGGATATCATGTTTGCAAGAAGTTTCCACAGTGCAATCAGGAATATCCTGTTTACAATTGATGCAGAAAAACTAGTCCATGCATTTGTTACTTCTACGCTGGATTACTGCAATTCTTTATTATCAGGCTGCTCGAAAAAGACTCTTCAGCTGATCCAGAATGCTGCAGCACGTGTTCTGACAGGAACCAGGAAAAGAGATCACATCTCTCCTGTTTTAGCTTCTCTGCATTGGCTTCCTGTAAAATCCAGAATAGACTTTAAAATCCTTCTTCTCACCTACAAAGCTCTTCATGGTCAGGCACCATCTTATCTTAAAGAGCTCATAGTACCTTACTACCCCACCCGAGCACTGCGCTCCCAGAATGCAGGGTTAGTTGTGGTCTGGCTCTGGAGCTGTGGAGTCTGGATCTGTGGTTGGAGACACCTGCTGCCTCCATGTTCCTGTTCAACATCCTCTGCTGCAGTTCTCCATGTCTCTCTCTCTCTCTCTCTCTCTCTCTCTTCTCTGTCTGTCTGTCTCTCTCTCTCTCTTTCTCTGTCTTTCTCTTTCTCTCACCCCCAACCGGTCGAGGCAGATGCCCCCCCACCCTGAGCCATGGTTCTGCTCGAGGTTTCTGCCTCTTAAAGGAAGTTTTTCCTTGCCTCTGTCGCCTAGTGCTTGCTCTTGGTGGGAACTGTTGGGTTTCTGTAAATAACATCACAGAGTACAGTCTAGACCTGCTCTTAATGAAAAGCTCAGTGAGATAACTGTTGTTGTGATTTGGCAACATTATATAAATAAAATTGAATTGAATTACCTGAACCTCCACTTCCTAGCCTCATAGTAGTTGTTTCCCGTTCCTGGATCCGTCTTCCATTCCTGCTGTCTTCCTACGTTCCTGGATCCTGAGGTAGGAGATCATATTGTCACTGAAAACATATCTTTGATAGCAGGATCATTCTCAATCCTGTTGTAAAACCTTTGTCTTTCTTGGAGTATATCCACTTTGATACTTTCTTAAAAAATGCATATCTTTTGCTATGGTTAGGCCTCGTATCCACACTACTCTGGCAGATGTAGTAGTGTTGATGTAGCCTTGGGAAATAATTAGCAGCTGGTAGATAAACCTCCCCATTGGGGAATCAAACCCCAGTCTTCCGTGTGACAGGCGGAGGCGGTCATCCAAAGTTTCAGTAGTATAGTGTTTTTTTTGCGATGGAACAAGTTGGCCTATTTAGGACCCGAGCGCCGACATCGGCGGAGGCCCTATTGGAACTGAAGGAATTATTATTATTATTATTCGTTCTTTCTTTTTTCCGTCAAATGAATTGCCTTAACACTATCCAACCCAGCAACAGATCTCATGTAGAACATTCTGAGCGCTACTCTGTCGTAATTAAAACAACTAGAGAGTGTGTACCAGCTGATATGTGGGTCTGATTATATTTTATTAAACCGCACCATAAAATCGCACCATAGTGTTTTTGTCACTTCCTGTTCAATCTGAAGGCGGCTGAAATCAGCTGGAAACTGTCTGACTTTACCACAGCTTTTTGTCCCCCCCCCGCTGCTGCCGCCTGCCCTCGTCTACTTTACAGGCGAGGCGCAGTTCATCTCCAACGAGCCTAATAATCAGTCAGTCTGTAGACCCCCACAGAGTCCTGGGATGAGGTCTAATCAGCCAGATTAAGTGAAAACACCTGTGTGGGTGTTCAGGGCCTTCATGTGTTCATCAACAGATAGGAAACAGGTGTGTGTGTGTGTTTCTCTAGACGGTATATTAACTCGGCTTTGAAGGTGAACTAGTCCACTCAGAACCGATAACAGGACTCTAATAGCTGCTGCAGAACAACTTGTTGCCATCATGCTGTTTGTCTGGTTTTGTGTTTTTGTTTCTGCGTTCACCGGCCGCTTTGTAACTGCACAATCTCCGCCCGGTGGCCTTCAAGAAGTCGGTGAACAGCACCGATGTTTTAGAAGCGGCTCAGTTTGCTGTGGTTGAATTCAACAAAGCCAACGCAGACGGGTTTAATTACGCAATTCTAGACATAACATCAGCTGAAGTTCAGGTAACGTTAAACCTTATTTTTCTACTATGGAAGAGGTTTAGACAAATGTGAACTTGTCACTTAATCTCAGAACTCATACACTTGACATTTGGCCCTAATCCTTTAGTTTTAAACCACATGTCTGAGTCCTTGTTTCCTGTAACTTTAGGTTGTCGCAGGATTTAACTACTTCCTGGAAATGCTCCTGGGACGTACAACGTGCAAGACAGGCAACACTGCTGCTGTCAAAGGCAACGCTGCTGCTGACAAATGTGACTCCAACTCTGAACCCAAGGCAAGTGTAAGATTTCAGGTTGTGTGTGTGTATAAACGCACCTTAAAGCCCAACACTGGTCTGCCCCAGTGCATCCATGTCGTGTCTAACAGGATGTACTAATTGTTTGCCTTTTTTATATTTCAGGAACTTAAGTGCAGCTTCACCGTAACTGTAATCCCTTGGGAAGATTCACGTGTACTTTCTCAAAAGGAATGTAAAGAGTCAACCACTGCTTCTGTCTGACGTTGTGAATTAAACGGTTACTGAAATGTGTTTCTGTGCATATTTTTTAAATGGGCCACTATAAACCAGGGATGTCATTGGCTCACAGATATGCCACTTTGACTCATTATGCCGAGAAGCCGCTGACTACAGACCTCAATGTGGGCGGGGTTAAACATTGAGGGGCGAGGTTAAACGTTTAACTTGCCAGCCACTCTCTATCATTTGACCCTGTCATTTACTCGTAATGGAGTGAATTCAGCGGTGCACCCACGCTTCGGACAGCCCTTTTCAAACCTAATGGGAGTAAGTGACTTTTATAGTTTAGTTTTCAAAAGCAATTAAAAAGCTGCTTATGTCTGTTTTAATGTTTCTGCACAAGTTGAGCAGGCTGATGTTCGGATTTGATGACTAGCTCCTTCTTTAACTGTGTATGCTAGCTGAAAGTGTGGCAATTCCATTGAAGGACAATGTTGTGTGCATGGACGGTCTCTGAATCATCTGCAACCAGGAGATGAAGGAGAGCTCAGATCCACAACACCTAGCAAATCCTTGTCGCTACCACCCCAGGGCTAGCGCGACCAGTGCTAGTGCCACTGACTCGCGTGTGGATGACAGCCTGTAGGTCTGTCTACAGTGTATGTCTGTCTTCAGTGAATGCGCCCGCAGCTCAACCAGTGGTCTTCTGCTTTAGCGAGTTTATTGTATTATATGAGATACATGGATTAAAATAATTGATAACGCTACATTCAAATATTTTGCCTTGTTATGAGCAGAACTAAACTGTTTTGGGAAACAGATAAGGAGATGGTGGTGCCAAGTTCTCCTGGGAAACTTTCCTATGTCTATAAAATTAAGGCTTCACTTTATATTTTAACATCAATTGTCTCAATAATTATATTACATGTGTTGTATAACGAATGCATATCATTGACTTGCATAGCTCTAAAGAGGAGATGGCCAAAAAAAGGAAAAGACGACATGAACATCAAAGAGCACAGGTATGCTGTCATGATTACTGAGATAGTCTTTAACAAATGTGAAAATTTGTCCAAGACTGTAAAAAAAATCCACGTGCACAGCAGTGATGAGCCTAGCTTCCAAGAACCTTTCGGCCAGTAAAGTGCAAATGATAATCTAATTGTTGTTGTTATGATTGTATATATATGTTATTAAACTTATTTTCAGAATTATTGGTGTTTTTATATATATTTATAGTATATATACACATATTATACACATTATATAATATACATGATATGTATTATAGTCTCATGATCCTTTAATTTTGATAACATTAAGAAAGTATCAGGTTACAATTGATTATGATAACTACACATTCAAATATTCTACTTTTTTCATCATTTAATGCATTATTGAGGTAATTTAATGTTTTGTGAAATGTGTCAATATTGTATTTTATAATTAGCAAAACCAAAGATTAAGTTCATTATGTTTAAATCTCTGCATTTCGCCACATCCATTAAGGTTTCTTGTCCCTCTTCGGACACCGTATTAAATGAGTTGGGTAGTGGGCGATTGGAGACTGGGCAGGGTTATGCGTTGAGGGGGCGGGGTTAAACGTTTAACTCCGCCCACATTGAGGTCTGCGGGTCTGCAATCAGGGGTACATGAAACATTCTGCATGTGCATTCCTCGTTAGTATAGTGGACAGTATCTCCGCCTGTCACGCGGGACCGGGTTCGATTCCCCGACGGGGAGATGTTTTTACCAGCTGCTTAACAATGCTACAAGGCCTCGAGGAAGTCAGCGTTGGACTACTCATGAGGGGAAAGTGGGCCTCACTCAGGCTGTGTTCAGCATGGGAGGAGAACTCCTGACCCTAAATGGGAATATTGTCAAGCGATGGAAAGAGCACAACTCCTGGACATGAACAACACATCACAAGGTGCAGCAGGAGGTGGGAGAGTGCTGGGAGAAGGACTTTCGGTCGGCACCAAGGTGTTTCTGGAAAACCGTTCGCCATCTCTGGAGGGGCAAGCGGGGAACCATACAAGCTGTGTACAGTAAGGATGGGACGCTGTTGACCTCAACTCCACAGTGGCACACACTCTCTGTCTCACACACACACACACACACTAGGTCAAGGTCAAGGTCAAGGTCAAAGTTTATTTCTATAGCACACTTACAAACAGTCACTACTGCCCCAAAGTGCTGTACAATTATAGACAACAACACAAGATAAAAGCATAATAAATACCCGGAAAAACCATCTAAAACAAAACATGCCAAAAACAATAAAAACAGACAACAGAAAAAAGCTCAAATCAATAACAAAATGTCACAGCTCAGCTTGTGTTAAAAGCCAGTGCAAAAAGATGAGTTTTTAAAAGGGATTTAAAACTCTCAATAGAGGAAGCTGCTCTAATGTTGAGAGGGAGAGCGTTCCAGAGCTTAGGACCTGCCACCGAAAAACCTCGGTCCCCTCTAGTTTTCAGTCTGGTTCTGGGACAGTCTAAAAGCAACTGGTCAGCGGACCTGAGTGCTCTGACTGGAGTGTGCAAAATCAGCATATCAGATAAGTATGATGGTGCTAGCCCGTTAAGAGATTTAAAAACAAACAATAAGATCTTAAAATGGATTCTAAAAACAACAGGCAGCCAGTGGAGAGCCGACAGTATAGGGGTAATGTGGTCACTGCGCCTTTTCCCTGTCAGCAGGCGTGCAGCTGCATTTTGAACTAACTGTAATCGGCGCACTGAAGATTGATCAAGGCCGTAGTACAGTGAGTTACAGTAGTCCAGGCGATTTGTAATCAAAGCATGCACAACTGTTTCCAATTGGCTAAGGGGCAGGTAAGGCTTGACCTTCCTAAGAAGTCTGAGCTGAAAGAAGCTTGTTTTTACCACTGAACTGATCTGTTTATCGAGTTTAAAAGAACTGTCAATAAAAACACCAAGACTCTTTACAAATGGGCAGCAGTTTGAGAATATTGGGCCAAGAGCACTGTCAAAACCAGAGACATCGGGCTCTCCAAAAAACTACTCTCACTCTCGCTCACACACACACACACACACACACTCTCACTCTCTTACTCACACACACTCTCACTCTCTCACACACACACTCACTCTGTCACATACACACACACACACACACTCTCTCACACACACACACACACACACACACACACACACACACACATTCTCTCACACACACACACACTCACACTCTCACACACACACACACTCTCTCACACACACACACACACACACACACACTCTCTCACACACACACACTCTCTCTCACACACACACACACACACACACACACAAACTCACACACACACTCTGTCACACACACACACTCTCACACACACACACACACACACACTACTCTCACTCTCTCACACACACACATACACACTCTCACTCTCTTACACACACACACTCTCACTTTCTCACACACACTCTCACTATCTCACACACACTCTCACTCTCTCACACACACACACACACACGCACACACTCACTCACTCTCAAACACACACACACATACACACACATTCTCTCTCTCACACACACACACACACACACACGCACACACTCTCTCACTCACACACACACACACTCTCACTCTCTCACACACACACACACACACACACACACACACTCTCTCTCTCTCTCTCTCAGGGATCTAGGGATCTATGACATAACTACGCACTTCCCATTCTTGTAAATGTGATAACACAGGACCCCCTAGAGGGAATTTCTTCAGATTTTGCAAAAACATCAACATGAACTCGCAGATCAATTGACGAGTATCCCACCCAGAAAAGAGATTTTAGACCTGGAACGAGCCATTTTTTATTTCCTGTGGGGGTCCAAGTGGGAACGATTGCAAGGAAGAGTGAGGAAGAAGCCAAAGGAGAAAGGAGGGAAAGGAGTGCCGGACCTGTTATTGTTTTTAGGGAGCAGATTTCCAGCTATACACATAACAGCAGCCACGGCCCCATCCAGAAATCCTAAGACTGCAGCTATGGCAACGGTTCTGGATGGGATCATACCTCAGAAGATTGAAGACCTTACCCTCTGATCTTAAAGTACCTGGGTCTGTAATCCTGCCACCAGCCTATGCTTTTATCCAGACCTTTTTAAAACGTTTTCACCTCGAGCAAGAAGAAGTGGATGTTTTAACAAATCGTCTCTCTCATTTCAGTTGTACAGGAGCAGGATCCAGTGAGTCCAGTGCGTGGGCTGGCTTTTGATGAGCCCTAAACTGTTTGGTTCAACATGAATCATTTGGCTCTCCCAACAGACTCTGGGACTTGTTATGGATGGTGGCTCATCAGATCCTCCCGGTCAGGTCCGTTATTCCCTCCCGGGGCATGTCAGCACACTCATCCTGCCCCCGACCTGGATGTGGCGAGCCCGAGTTGCTTGATTTGAGTGACAGTAAATATGTAGTAAACCAAAATATATCTACATGTATTTACTGTGGCATAAATGCTGGAATAGCGCCACCTATCGGTTGATGTGCCAAAAACATAGCTTGGGCATTCCTCGTTAGTATAATGGAAAGTATCTCCGCCTGCAGAAGACTGAAGTTCACTTCAAATAGTGCAACTTGTTCCAACGCAAAAACCACTATACTACTGAAACTTTGGATGAGCGCCTCCGCCTGTCACACAGAAGACTGGGGTTTGATTCCCAGATGGGGAGATTTATATACCAGCTGCTAATTATTTACCAAGGCTACATTGACACCACTACATCTGCCAGAGTAGTTTGGTTAGAATATATCTCACAGTTTTCAGTCATAATAATATCTAAGTAGTATGTGTTCCATGATTGTACTTTTGTTTTTGAATGGTAAATGAACATATTTTAAAGAATATTGTTCGAACTGTGTCGGAATTTGCAATGAAGACATTACCTTTCCCATTTTGACAAACTGTTTTGATCCCTTGAGGTATTTCAGTGAAGTCTTTGGTCTTGGACAGTTACCTTGCAATCTAAAACTGTATATCCTATTGTCTCTGGAACAATAGTTGGCAGTTGGAGGGGTAATGGCTCTTTACAGTGAATATGCAAAAGAAGATGTTCACAAGTTCAGCCCAGGTAAATGCTCAGCCCATATTCACACAGACCTAAACCTACTCACTTAATGCTGGTTACAATATTCTAAAATCAACAATGCCAGAGAAAAATGACAAAGTGCTATTACAGTTTTCAATAAAGTTTTGGCTTTTACCTTGCGAAAATTGTGTTCATATGACATTAACAAGCATACCGTTAGTTACGGTCCCTGTGTCTCACAAAGTGGAGAAATGTCACATGCAGGTAGTGTGGTCGAGTGGTCTAAGGCGCTGGATTTAGGCTCCAGTCTCTCTGGAGGCGTGGGTTCAAATCCCACCACTGCCATTTGCAAATGTTACATGGCTGGAAGGCAACCAATGTGTTGATTAGGAGTTGCATTATACTCTTATGACATAGCTTGGTAAAGTGACTAAAGTCATAAGAGTCAACTTGGTAGACTCCTTGCTGACTCTGCTGTTTATATCTGTACTGGCCAGGCCCTGTTTTTAAATGACCACCCAATCCGAAGTGTTCAATGTGAAATACTCATTCATTGCCAAAATTGTCGGTAACTGTGACGGGTGGCGATACGCTACCTATACCATCCAAAGACTGAGACTGTAGGTATATGTTATATGCCCGTATATGTTTAACGTGTTCATATGTTTTTACAATGTTTAAAATCATCAGTTAACCTAGCCATTCTCCATTTCTCCACAGTAATCCCGTAGCTTTCTTGTGAGCACATTTTAACATCTAAAACTACGGTGACTTACCTGCTACTGCTACATTCATCAATCCGTCATTCTGTTTAAAACCATACCATACGTCACCAACATTACCTATTTACAATAACCACCAACACCCAGATCTCTGGTAACTATGTGTGTGTTTCTTTAGTTTCAAAGTGTAACACAGGTTAACCATTAGTCATATCAGCTTTGTCTTACCGCCGTCTTCTCCTTCTGTTTTAAAAGGAAGTTTGCCGTGCACACCGGGTTTATAAGACGGTAGGACTTCCAGGGTGACAGGAAGTGACCCGTATTTTAAATGATAAACATGGTAACCATCAAGATAGCTTGTGGCGTGTTTAAACGTGGTTAATTTTTATATACATTTACACTGTTTTTGTTTCTTTGCTTCCCTTTCTTTACGCTCTATAGCAGATTATAAAATTGTATTAGTGGATTAGTTGGTGCTCTATAAGTGGTTTTATTTACAATTCTTAAGGCTCTCTTATGAAGAATGAATATAGGTTGAGTGTTTGTGTTGTAAGTGTTTCCCCATACCTCCAAACAGTAAGTCATGTATGGAAGTATGAAGGAACAATACAACGTGTACAATGAGCGTTGATTTCGGAGCTGCATTTCCTTGATGAAAAGTTGCTAAAAAGCTCTTTTACGTGGCTCGTTGGTCTAGGGGTATGATTCTCGCTTTGGGTGAGAGCGGTCCAGGGTTCAAATCCCGGACGAGCCCAACAGACGTAAAGTGGTTAATATCAATTACATGCTTAAAATAACATACCAGCTAAAGCCTACACTTTTCACGCACCTGATCCACTTCCAGGTTAAATCCTGTCCACTTCCGGGTCAGCACTTCCAAGATTTTAAACAGTTACAGTTAGAAAAATTACATATTCATGGTTTTCACCACCAACATGTCTAGTTCTAGTTTTTTAGAGATGCTTATCAGAGAGTACGGTCTGTATCTATGACCTACATTTGTACAGTTTGTCTTTTTTCTTCACTTTCTGTAAAGGTAGAAAACCAACTTGATAAGTTTTGGTCTTTTTTTGATTTTGAATTTATTGTTTAATGTTCCCAATGCCTTTATATTATTCTATTCTAATGATTTTGACCATTATTAAGTTTTTTAAACACACTGCTATTATTCTGAACTGTACCTACATCATTGATTTAACACAGGACCAATGACTGACCTGACAGAGATGTTACTGATCTTGCTGCAGACCTTCACCAGCTAAACTCTGATTCCCATACCGGGAGTTGAACCCCGGCCACCTGGGTGAAAACCAGGAATCCTAACCGCTAGACCATATGGGACTGTCTGGATATTAATAAAAAAAAGATCTTCATTGGCTCACCAGATCTAAAAGTTAGTTAGTTTTAGCCAATGTGCTCATTCATGCGATATGAATTATACTTTTCGCTCAACAAGAGTTCCCAATCTTCCTCCATTCACTGCCATGTTAAACACCGTCCACATTTCTGAGCACGACGCAGAGCAAAGCTCTTTTTTAAATCGCTGATACGCCCACATTTTTAAGTTTAGCAACATGAATTTTATATCAATACGTTCCCAAAGGCCTTCTGGTGCCCACGAGGAGGTTATTTGCCTGAAATAACTTTTCATTTTGCCCGTCTGACCATTTGTTTGAGAGCTGGTTCAGTGTCTGAGGAGCTGCGGTTACAGCAGTTACAGCAGCTGCATCGTTAACAGATCAAAGAGATGACATCACAGAGATCAAAGGCTTCCTAGCTGTGTTTACAAACATGGCCACTGATCATATGTAGCCATGGCAACCGTTTCCCAGACACTGCAATACTCTGTATGTCTGAGTGTGTCCTGCCTTCAGTTTGTCCAGGACTATAACTGCAGTTGAAGCAAGCTATGCAAAGTTGCCAAAATGCTCTATTACACTTTTGCTTCCTACTAATCTTGTTAGGCCAGAGTCAAGGATCAATCACAAATATACAGCTGAGATCAAAGTCTTCAGTTTTTGGATTAAATTAGAAAATGTGTTATTTGGCATTATTGCCTATTATTCTACATGACACACACACCTACTTTCCATCATCAGGGTGGACCTGATACTCAATTAGATGTCCAATGCTCAACTTTACATTAACCATGTTGTATCCTTTGGGCTCGTCCGGGATTTGAACCCGGGACCTCTCGCACCCTAAGCGAGAATCATACCCCTAGACCAACGAGCCACGTAAAACAACACTTTAGCAATATTTCATCAAGGAAATGCAGCTCCGATCTGTCATTGACTTGAAAGGCAATGGTCATAAAAAAAATAAAATAAAAAGATAAGCCCAGAAACACCTTGCAATATTACATTTAAAAAAAACAACAGCCAATCAGAATAGGCCATGCTAAAGTTAGAAATAAAGTCTAAATTATTCATAGATAAAATCCAATCCATAGGTGTAATAAAGTATTTGTAAGTTAACATGGAGGAGGAAGAGTTTTCTCCTCTTCGTAGAGGAACTGTACGGTAACTTAGACAGTTAGTCTGCTGATTGACATGTACGTGTTCACTCTGCGGTGAAAACACACTTTCTTACAAGTTTCTTTGAAGTCGACACAAACACACAAAACTCAGCGAAGCGTCTCCGTTTCTGTCTCCAGACTTTCTCCGAAATATCTCCGTTAGTTGCACCAAAGAAAGTCATTGGACTGTAATTGACCACTCATAGACTGTTAATGGCATACATTGGGATGATGGTTGTCTATTCATGAAGCCATTCATTACTTACAATAGACAAGACCATTGAAACTTGATCAAAAAGAAGGTGTAGTTGAGTGGAAATGGCTGCATTCAGTATTTAAGATGGCAAATCTGTGTAAGGAACCACTTCCACTGCTTCTATATCACAACACAGAGGATGCCAGAAGAAACGTTGGTTTTATGGAGAAGCTCATGAGCAAAGAAGGTTGCTGACTGTAAGACTTTGACATTGGTCTAACTCAACCATTGGCATTGGGTTGATTTTAGTTAGTGCTACTCTATGGGGTAGTTTTGCTGACAACTGAATCCCAGGATTGTATCTAAAGACTTAACAGTAACAGCTATTTTACGTTGTGTTACTAGATGTAGAATGCTAAAATGTGTTATAATTCATTCTAGATTGTGTCTCTGGATAAATGATTGTTTTGGTAAGTCATTTTTATTACTCTAACTTTAGCTTTAGCTTGACTGTTGAATTCAGTAAGTGCTACTTACTCTGACAGAGGAAAATAAATGATGCAACAAGTATTACAAAGGCAATAAAGTAGAAGATTAACTTAATACGTGTCTAACAGCTCTGCACTTCTCCCATGTCCTGCTTTACTCAGCTATTGAGAAGGATTTGAGAAAAATTGTATAGCACAGTGTTGTGCATCCTTGCATTTATGGTACTTAATGCAAAAATCAGTCTCAATGCCCAGATGTGTTGCAAGATTTGCAGTGAACATTGTATTGCCCAGTGGTGGTGGTATAGTGGTGACCATAGCTACCTTCCAAGCAGTTGACCTGGGTTTGATTCCCAACCATTGCCGTAACTTTCTTTGATTGACGTTACTTGCTTTATTTGTCAAGAAGTAACCAGAAAGGTTACTTGCCCAACCTGGTTTGATAAAACATTATACCTCTTTGGTTGGTTCAAATAAGGGAGCATATCAATCAATCAAGCTTCCTCCATGAGGATCCACAGACACAGGCGGTGCACTACAATTTGCACTCTTCCCGTGTCTGGTAACTCATCTTGTTATGGATGGTGGCTCATCAGATCCTCCCGGTCAGGTCCGTTAAGCACTCCCGGGGAATGTCAGCACACTCATCCTGCCCCCGACCTGGATGTGGCGAGCCCGAGTCGGTGAGGCTGTGGGAGTGCAGTGCTGCCGTAGACCTGTGGGCAACGGCCGGCTCCTTGCAATTCCCGTACTTACCAGCAAGGGAGGTCCTCACAGCACAGCTAGTGCTATATGGGACAAGCCCAAAGAAACAGATACCAGCATGTGACTTTGCAAATCAGTGGCTCACCCTGACCGCCACCAAAGATGCCATTTGGACTTCCAGAAACTTGCTGGTAAGAAAGCACATGCAGATCCCCCCCGTGGCTGTAATCAGGATGGCTGCAATATCTAAGTAGTATGTGTTTCATGATTGTACTTTTGTTTTTCAATGGTACATGAACATATTTTAAAGAGTAGTTTTAGATCTGTGCTGCGAATTTTGACAAACTGTTTTGATCCCTTGAGGTATTTCAGTGAAGTCTTTGGTCTTGGACAGTTACCTTGCAATCTAAAACTGTATATCCTATTGTCTCTGGAACAATAGTTGGCAGTTGGAGGAGTAATGGCTCTTTACAGTGAATATGCAAAAGAAGATGTTCACAAGTTCAGCCCAGGTAAATGCTCAGCCCATATTCACACAGACCTAAACCTACTCACTTAATGCTGGTTACAATATTCTAAAATCAACAATGCCAGAGAAAAATGACAAACCGCTATTACAATTTTTAAGTAAAGTATTGGCATTTTTTAATAAAGTGTTTCCTTGCAAAGGTTTTTTTTCCAATAACATTGACAAGCCTACCGTTAGTTACGGTCCCTGTGTTTGTCACGATGTAGAGAAATGCGACCTGCAGGTAGTGTGGCTGAGTGGTCTAAGGTGCTGGATTAAGGCTCCCGTCTCTCTGGAGGCGTGGATTCAAATCCCACCACTGCCAGTTGGACTTGTTATATAGTTAGAAGCCAATGTGATATCTTGAAGCAGCATCATTTGTGCCCAATTGTTATGACATTGCTTGGTGAAGTAACTAAAATATCCATCAATCACCTTGCTGAGATTGTTCCTCGTTAACCTAAGGTTAAATGATTGGTGAAACCCTCCTTTCCAGCACTTTGCAGTAGACTTTACAAGGGAGACACGCAATGTTGAAGAGGCGTGTCAACCAAGACAGCCCCTCCTCACCCAGAACTTTCAGCATTTCTGGACGGATTTCATAAATCCCTGGGGATTTGCCACTGTGGAGTTGAGGTCAACAGCGTCCCATCCTTACTGTACACAGCTTGTATGGTTCCCTGCTTGCCCCTCCAGAGATGGCGAACGGTTTTCCAGAAACACCTTGGTGCCGACCGAAGGTCCTTCTCCCAGCACTCTCCCACCTCCTGCTGCGCCTTGTGATGTGTTGTTCATGTCCAGGAGTTGTGCTCTTTCCATCGCTTGACAATATTCCCATTTAGGGTCAGGAGTTCTCCTCCCATGCTGAACACAGCCGGAGCAAGACCCACTTTTCCCTCATGAGTAGTCCAACGCTGACTTCCTCGAGGCCTTGTAGCATTGTTATGCAGCTGGTAAAAGAACCTCCCCGTCGGGGAATCGAACCCCGGTCTTCCGCGTGACAGGCGGAGATACTGTCCACTATACTAACGAGGAATGCAAATGCTGATTATTTGGCACATCGATTGATAGGTGGCGCTATTCCAGCATTTAGGTCACAGTAAATACATGTAGATATATTTAGGTTTACTAGATATTTGCTGTCACTCAAATCCATAAAAAAGCGTCTGTGACTGAATCCAGTTTAATCTGTAAATAACATCACAGAGTATGGTCTAGACCTGCTCTTTTATGAAAAGCGCAGTGAGATAATTGTTGTGATTTGGCACCATGTAAATACACTCACTCAAGAAAACATCCCCCCCACCATTACACCACCACCACCAGCCTGCACAGTGGTAACAAGGCATGATGGATCCATGTTCTCATTCTGTTTACGCCAAATTCTGACTCTACCATCTGAATGTCTCAACAGAAATCAGACTCATCAGACCAGGCAACATTTTTCCAGTCTTCAACTGTCCAATTTTGGTGAGCTCTTGCAAATTGTAGCCTCTTTTTCCCATTCTGACATTCAGTTTGGAGTTCAGGAGATTGTCTTGACCAGGACCACACCCCTAAATGCATTGAAGCAACTACCATGTGATTGGTTAGGTAGGGTATTGCATATTCTGTCCACTAGATGGTGCTAACTGACCATCTAATGAGCTAAAGATCAGCAACTTGTACAGCAGCAGGTATCTCTCCAAGAGGCCTCTGATTTTACTTTGATACTTTAAGTACATTTAGCTGTTAATATTTACTACACGCACCATAATTTAATAGTTTATATTAACTTTACCATTCTTTTTAGACTGAGTCATATGAAAGGCTCCTTATCCCTAGACAACACCAGTTCGATGCATACAGACAGGCTATACAAAATAAACGTCTTATGACAGTATCAAGACAGTCATTATGGGCCATTATAGCCATTCCCCTTGATATCATATAATCTAAAGAAAACAGAATAAGATATGGTGATACCTCATAATAGCTACACAAACACCAATCCACTTCTATTACCACTGCTACAGTAGTACTAGTACTGCGCATTAGAACTGATACTACTACAGTAGTACTAGTACTGAGCACCTCAATGACAATATAGCTTTACTCCAGATGTAGTGAAGGAAAGAGGTGACCAGTATTACTGTGCGGGGTACACAGTAATAAATATTGAATTATATTGTTATTAGGACGTGGGTTATAAGAAAGACATGTATTTTCAGAAAACATTAAAGTTTGGTTAACCAACAATGGACAGAGTGTAATTTAACATATGTTCTATTTATTTGGGCACAAAGCGCACCATTTTAAAATAAATCCATATGGAAGTTGTTAAGGAAAGAACAGTTTGGAGCAAAATCAATATTTTATAGATTACGATTAGCTGAGAGCTCCATGAAACATTTTCACAGTATACTCAACAGTACACGTATTTGTACACCGTTGTATCCTTCAAAATTCTTTTAATAGCTTGTCCAAGTCTGTTGTCTGTGAGGTTGAAACATCCACACCAGTCCAGGCTTTCCATGAGTCCTGGAGCTCAGACCTGGTCCCTGAGAATCTGAACTTTATTCCCCCGGTCTGCAGACTGCTCGCCACTCCACACCGCCGTGTGGTCGGACGCGTCTCTCCAGGCCGCGCACACTCAGGCTACTCTTCATTTGCCTTTAACATCATAAATTAAAATAATGTCCAGGATCTTATATAGGATTATAACATATAAGTGTCTCTATTTCAAACATCACTGCAGGTTGATTGTGGGCGACAACGCTGTCGTGGTTAGCTTACCGAAACTCTACTGCCGAAGTTGCTGGCTGGCTACGCAACGTTAGCTATATCCGTTAGCATAAGTACAGGCTAACTTTAGCCAGTCAGCTTTGTGTGTAACGTAACAATAACCCACCCATCTCATAGGAGCGAAGCTTACTATTTCATTCAAATTATGGTACAAAAGGTGCACTAACGCCACAGGTATTATGTTGACAACATGGAGGCATATATAGGCAACACCAAAGGCAGTTGTAATATTTACCTAGCAGGCTAGGCTAACGCTGTTGGGCTAACGTCCGGCGCCGTAGCGTTAGCTAGCTGTCTAAACTTGTGAAAAGCCGAACAACACCCCCGTCTAAGCTGTGTTTCACTTTCCCTCCAATATTATAATAAACATAATGAAGTCACCTGGACTCAGTCGAGACCATAGACTGTTAATATTAAAAGACCAGAAGCCATATTAGGCCAGACCAGCGGCAGAGACAACGCAGGCTGCTCTGTTAATACAACACTGAAAATACGCCACAAGTAAAAGTCCTGCAACAAGTATCAACAATATTTTACTTAAATCGTCAAAAGTAAAACCCTCATTCTGCAGTTAAATATCCCCTGTTAGTGTTTTACTATACTTTTAATGTTTTTGGATGAATATTCCTCAAATTATCAATGTGTATGTCATAGAAATAAAGTGGTACACTCTGTTTTTATGGTGTATGTGGCATTTGAAATGTTGTGTATAATTAAAATAGTAAATAAATGTCTTTTAAATATCGATTTTTGAGTAGGAGATTGCTCAAACATCGTTTGGACGTGCTGGTGCGTCTTTCATCCTCGGAGGGTTAAGGTACATTTTGGATGTATTCATGTAATTAAACTTTTTAAAATATTTTAATTTCACATTTTTTAAGCTGGGATGTCACTTTGCCAAAAAAAATATTATATTGATAAAGTTTACAATTGAAAAAACAACAGAAAAGAACCGAAGAATGCATAGAATGTGCTGATGTCACATAAGAAGGATCAGAGCTAAGAAACCAAAGGTGGGGTGATGTCACATGAAAGGATCTGATCAAGGTGGGGGGGGATGTGATGATGTCACCAGCTGCCTGATTCCAAGCATAGGCAGACTCATATCTCAACTCCACATAATAATTAATTAATTGCATTAATGAGAAATTGAACAGGTGTTCCTAATAATCCTTTAGGTGAGTGTAGAGCAACCCAAAGATAACACACATTGACATGACCTCTATCTGAAGGTAGGGTATTGCAAACCATAAACATATCAATCTTTACGGTCCGTGGTATGTAGGTCACTTGATTGAATATAAGAAAATATATAAGGCTCCACACGACAGGTTTGTGATACATGGCGCGCAACTGCATGTAAATGAACAAGCTAGTCTCTGTGACCGAGAAACCACCAGTAAAATGACTGACACATCATTATTTGTGGAATTTTCTTGGATACCAAATATTTGAATTCAAAGTCAGAGTCCAATTGAAGTGTAAGAAAAATACCTTCTGTGGCTTGAAGATCGAGCTCTTGTCCAAAAAACGTCAGGCTGACGTTGTCTCTGTGGCGCAATAGGTCAGCGCAGTCGGCTATTAACTGAAAGGATGGTGGTTCAAGTCCACCCAGGGACGTTTGTGCTTAAATAACCTGGAATGAGCAAACTCTGGGCTGTATCCTTCTGCAGGAGAATATACACTCACCTATAGGATTACTGGCCAACAGGCATCAGACTGGTCTGGATTATCAGAACAGCTGTAGTTAATTTGTTTGTTTGTGGTCTTCTGTCATTTTTTTTGTTTTATACATTTGAAGCCTTTTTACAGTATGTGTGTGACATGTAAGTTATGGTTCTAATAGTTGATAATGGTTATGTAATACAATATATTTAATGTAATGTTTTTGCCTGTTATGTTTAATTTATTGGGCAATAAAGACAGAATTTTGTTAAAAATGTTTTTCTGAACATTAATGACATTCAAAACGGTGATAACTGAAACAGATATAGCCTACAACACACCGTGTGTGTGTGTGTGTGTCTGTGTGCATACACATATGTATTGCAAACAGACCCGATTGTCAGTCTATTTCCCATCTGGCAGGGACATTTCTGGATTCAGGTGGACATTGTGGACAGAAACATTGGAGGATCTTGATTCCCACCATAGGATTTAGCCTGTATTGCACATTGGGGTACAAAGTCAATAAGATGCCTTCACATCCACAGCAATGTATTGCCATTGTCAAGACTTCCCTTGTTAACTATGACCTGGATGACTGAGAACCTACTATATCATGACATAGTTGATTCACTATATTATCATTTTTGAGACAGGTCCTACTGAACATCTGTTGGAGCAGTCAGGATGGCCGAGCGGTCCAAGGTGCTGCGTTCAGATCGCAGTCTCCACTGGAGGCGTGGGTTCAAATCCCACTTCTGACAAGTGTTTTCATCTGGAACTAATGACTGAGACATGATACTGGGAATTAAGAACTTAGCAGTTCTTTGTATTTAAGAGGACATAAATGTGGGCAAGATATGCAATTGAAAGTACAGCGTTTTGTGAGCATCTTTATTGTCAACACATGTAAAGTTACCATCTGTTTGTACACAGTAGACATATCTACTGCTGTATTTACTGTCTGACGCAAGTCCTTTAAAACCTGTTCTTGATTTGCCTTTTCCCACATCCTCTGAACGCTTCGCTAACTAAATGACTTAAAGTTGGCCAGTAATTGTTGCTTTTTCATCTTTGTTGTGATTGTTGTGTGCCTTAAGATTATACATGTGGATATTATGAAAGAAACTGCCAAGCAAACCCCTGCAACACTTTTTGAAGGTTCCATGGTGTAATGGTTAGCACTCTGGACTCTGAATCCAGCAATCTGAGTTCTAATCTCGGTGGGACCTGGTTTTAACCCTTGTGTTGTCCTTTGTGTCACAGGGACATGTTTAGTTTATGTGACCTTTTGTACTAGCCTGCCGTTGTGCTTCGGGGTCCCGAGACACCGCTTTCCTTCCATGTCAAATGCCATCATGGCCTCATCCTTCGGGTCTCAGAGACCCCTGTTTTATTTATCATGCCATGTCCCAGGGACCCATCCTTGTTTGATGTCATCTTTCTACTACCCTTGAGGCCTCAGCCTCACCATTTTGCAATCTCGTAGCCTTACCTGTAGGTGTACCCATAATTAAATAAACACGTGGTGGCAAAGTTTATGCAGTGTTTTTTAATTTTTCTAATGTTTTTTGTGAGTCAGAGCCAGGCAACAGCTGTGAGGGAGAGCCCGTGTGTCCTCTGCCTCTACACTTGGCACTATTTCACATCTTTTGTCTGTAGTTCTCTATTCTGTCAGGGCTTAACTGTGTCTCCCCTACCTCTTTTTTTTGTTTCTTGTTATGTTTCGGCAAGAAGTATTATGTTTTTGGGTCGTCCGTCCATCTCTACATCAGAATCAGAAATAATTTGACAACCGAAGGGAAACTCTGGAAAAGACTGCTCCTTCGAGCCGGATTTCAACCAGCGACCTAAGGATTTCAGCTTCAGGGACTCTACAGTCCTCCGCTCTACCAACTAAGCTATCGAAGGGAGCTAATACATAGCTACGCGCTTCCCATTCTTGGGAATGTGATAACACAGGACCCCTAGGAGGGAATTTCTTCAGATTTGATGAACTCGCAGATCAATTGACGAGTATCCCACCCAGAAAAGAGATTTGAAACCTGGAACGAGCCATTTTTTATTTCCTGTGGGGGTCCAAGTGGGAACGAGTGCAAAGAAGAGTGACGAAGAAACCAAAGGAGAAAGGAGGGAAAGGAGTGCCGGACTTGTTATCGTTTTTAGGGAGCAGATTTCCAGCTATACACATAACAGCAGCCACGGCCCCATCCAGAAATCCTAAGACTGCAGCTTTCTCTAGAGCCTTGACTTTGGTCTCTAGAGAGTCTATTTTCAAAATCTTTGACTGATTTACTTTAGTAAATTGCTGCTCTTGATATGTAACTTTCAACATGAGCTGCTCTATTTTAAACTGGAGGAATTTGACGTTCTTGTCCTGCAGCTCCATGGTGAATTGATATTCCACTGGACTTGTTGTCTCCTTCCTGTTGTTGCAGCACGCCTCTCTGGTTGATTGCATGTATAATGACATTTAAGGCTATATGAAGGTTTTGATGGACCGTAGTGACATCACCGGCCTGTCATCTAACATCAAAAAGGAACATTCCAGAACAAGATGACAGCAGAACATTCAAAAATAAACAATGCTGGGGCACCCGGGGAGCTCAGGCGGTAGAACAGGCGCCCATACATAGAGGGTCACTCCTCGACACAGCGGGTCTTCTGCTGTCCTTTCAAAATAAAGGCTGAAAAAGCCCAAAAACATAATCACACAGAAGACTGGGGTTTGATTTCCCCGATGGGAAGGAATTCATCAGTTTCCGTAGTGTAGTGGTTATCACGTTCGCTAACATGCGAAAGGTCCACTGTTTCCACAGGTCCACATTTCTTTGTTTGTGTTGACTTTGCGCAATCAATCCCATCCAGAACTGTGCCATAGCTGCAGTCTTACTTAGTTTCTACGTTAGGTTGATAGATGAGGGCCATTAGCTCTAAGGATGTGCTTCAATACTGAAGTGAGTGCAATTTGTTGACCTTGTCATAAGCTAAAGCCTTTTTCCAAGCTAAAAGAAAACAAGGCGCTCTTCTGCAGACGCACAGCTGTGCTGCAGCATTCTGGACCAGCTGAAGAGTCTTTATGGACTTTTTCGAGCAGCCTGGTAATAAAGAATTGCAGTAATCCGGCTTAGAAGTAACAAATGCATGGACTAGTTTTTCTGCATCATTTTTAGACAGGATAGTCCTGAATGTGATGACTACTGCACTGTGGAAACTTGTGACCTAAATGCTGGAATAGTGACACCTATAGATCAACGTGCCAAACATTCAGCATGTACATTCCTCGTTAGTATAGTGAACAGTATCTCAGCCTGTCACGCGGAAGACCGGGGTTCGATTCCCCGACGGGGAGATTCTTTTTAAGGTCAAGTCAGTGTTGGACTACTCATGAGGGGGAAAGTGGGCCTTGCTCAGGCTGTGTTCAGCATGGGAGGAGAACTCCTGACCCTAAATGGGAATATTGTCAAGCAATGGAAAGAGCACAACTCCTGGACATGAACAACACATCACAAGGCGCAGCAGGAGGTGGGAGAGTGTCAAGTCTGGGCACCTTGGAATTCCTTTCATGCTCTTTGCAGACAATGTTATTCTGTTGGCTTCATCAGGCAGTGATCTACAGCCATCTCTGGAGGGGCAAGCAGGGAACCATACAAGCTGTGTACAGTAAGGATGGGACGCTGTTGACCTCAACTCCACAGTGGCAATTTCCCAGGGATTTATGAAATCTGTCCAGAAATGCTGAAAATTCTGGGTGAGGAGGGGCTGTCTTGGTTGACACGCCTCTTCAACAACAAAACAGTTGGGTTTAGTACGTCATTTCAAACTGCACGGGTCCCAGGGACGCGAAGGCCAACACAAGGGTTAACTAAAACTAAATTTATCATTTTTGGTAATCGTGCCACAACTTTACACAAAAAACTTTTTGTCTCCAGAAACAATAGGATATACAGTTTTAGATTGCAAGGTAACTGTCCAAGACCAAAGACTTCACTGAAATACCTCAAGGGATCAAAACAGTTTGGATTTGACCCTAACCTACTCACTTAATGCTGGTTACAATATTCTAAAATCAATGCCAGAGAAAAATGACAAAGCGTTATAACATTTTTTTAATAAAGTATTGGCATTTTTTTAATAAAGTGTTGGCTTTTCCTTGCGAAGGTTTTTTTTCCAATAACATTAACAAGCATACCGTTAGTTACGGTCCCTGTGTTTGTCACGATGTAGAGATACGACCTGCAGGTAGTGTGGCCGAGTGGTCTAAGGCGCTGGATTAAGGCTCCAGTCTCTCTGGAGGCGTGGGTCCAAATCACACCACTGCCATTGACAATTGTCACATAGCTGAAAGCTCAATTGTGACATTGCTTGGTGAAGTAACTAAAATCATCCATTAATCACCTTGCTGAGATTGTTCTTCGTTAACCTAAGGTTAAATGATTGGTGAAACCCTCCTTTCCTGCACTTCCAGTAGAGTGCTGGAAAGGAGGGTTTCACCAATCATTTAACCTTAGGTTAACGAGGAACAATCTCAGCAAGATGCATGATTTCAGTTTACCAAGCAATGTCATAACTTTACAAGGGAGACACGCAATGTTGAAGAGGCGTGTCAACCAAGACAGCCCCTCCTCACCCAGAACTTTCAGCATTTCTGGACGGATTTCATAAATCCCTGGGGATTTGCCACTGTGGAGTTGAGGTCAACAGCGTCCCATCCTTACTGTACACAGCTTGTATGGTTCCCTGCTTGCCCCTCCAGAGATGGCGAACGGTTTTCCAGAAACACCTTGGTGCCGACCGAAAGTCCTTCTCCCAGCACTCTTCCACCTCCTGCTGCACCTTGTGATGTGTTGTTCATGTCCAGGAGTTGTGCTCTTTCCATCGCTTGACAATATTCCCATTTAGGGTCAGGAGTTCTCCTCCCATGCTGAACACAGCCTGAGCGAGGCCCACTTTCCCCTCATGAGTAGTCCAACGCTGACTTCCTCGAGGCCCTAAAAAAAAAAAAGGCGGAGATACTGTCCACTATATATATATATATGTCCACTCACGTTGCTTAATTTGTGAATTAGTATTTTTTATCCAATCCAGTCTGACATTAATCTGAAGTAGTGATGTCAGAAATGAGATGTGTTGACTGTTGTATGGGTAATGTCTGTGTGTTTTAATTTTCAGGAATGTGTGCAGCAGCTTGACCTGAGAAAATGATTTCCATCTCAATGGATGGACCAAATGTCAACTGGAAGTTTTTTTCAACGCTCCAACAGGAACATGCAGAGGCATTTGGAAGTGCCCAGCTGATTGTGGTGGGGAGTTGTGGGCTTCACACACTCCACAATGCCTTCAAAAGTGGCTTCAGTGTCTGGCAGCTGGAAAAAGTGCTCAGGGCATTGCATACACTCTTCCATAATACCCCTGCTAGACGAGAAGATTTCTGCACTTTGACCAAGACATCTGTGTTTCCCCTACCGTTCTGTGGGCATCGCTGGATAGAAAACCTACCCGTCGTCGACCGGGCTATTACAATATGGCCAATGATCGTGATGTATGTGGATGCAGTGACACAGAAAAACTTCCAAACCCTAGAACATCATCTTATGACACTCTTGCAGAGGCACGGAATGACCCTCTCATAATGGCCAAGTTGCACTTCTTCATGGCTGTCTCTAGGACCTTCACCACCTTTTGACCAAATATCAGACAGATGAGCCTGTGATGCCATTCATCAGTAAAGATCTGGTTATTCTCATGAAGGTAATATATAACATGCCATGGATAGATAAAGTGTATGAAATTTTAATTCAACAATTCCCCTTCAACACTTTTTATTTATTTATTTGTATTGTAATTTATATATGTTGTACTGTATATGTTCTCAGAGCCTGCTAAAGAGGTTCATCAAGGCAGAGCTCCTTAATGACATCACAGCACTGCAAATGGTCAAACTGGACACAACTGCTAAGGAAGCAAGGGCTCACCTAAAGGATGTGGACATTGGATTAGGAGCAGAAGTAGTCCTAAAGGTAAAGGCAAAGGTCTAAAATATCATACAATGGTTAAGGTACAGGAAATCAAAACTTTATTTTTGCATAAAACTTTTAGTCAGTCTCACAGGCCCTCCTCCCTCTTCCTGTTAGGAACTCCAGAGTAGCCCCAACCGCAGCGCAGGGGAGCTCAGTGTGTTGGCATTTAGAAAGGACTGCGTGAACTGTTTGACTAACATTGTTAAGAAAATGCAAGACAAGAGCCCACTGAAGTACACCATTGTGAGGCAGATGGCATGTTTGGACCCAAGGAACATGTTCTCAGACCCCAACTTGTGCTATGAAAGAATGAAAGGAGTTGTTCAGAGGTTTCTGCATGATCACCAGCTGTCAGGAGGCATCTCTGCTGGTACTTAAGATTTAGAAGTCTAGCAGAATGTATACTGTCACACTTAATGTGATTTCTTTTTTTGTTTTAGTTGTTTCTCTGTCTAAACATTTTCATTACATTTGATTGATATTTTTTTTTTTTATATATTTTGTGTTAATCTGTTTTAG
Organism: Percina caprodes; assembly: GCA_013375575.1. NCBI lineage: Eukaryota > Metazoa > Chordata > Actinopteri > Perciformes > Percidae > Percina > Percina caprodes. Next base: position 431,063 of record JABXJD010000412.1, read on the forward strand.
GTGATGTGATTGTCCAGCAATTTGGAAATTTCTTGTCTCTGGAGGCAAAAGATGAATTATTCTCCTCCTTCCAACCCATGCGTACAAGACTGGACGTTTTCTTGCATGGACGTCTCCATCAATCCTACCCTGAACTCTGGACTTTCTCCAGGAAACTTCTGCTCCTCTCCCATGGCCAAGCAACTGTTGAGAGGGGATTTTCTGTAAACAAGGAGATAGAGGCTGATAACATGAAGGAGGACACAGTGGTTGCTCAGAGGATGATATGTGACTACGTCTCTGTCTGTGGGGGTGTTCTCAAAGTACCTCTGACTAAGGAGCTTTTGGCAGCTGCAGCTTCAGCGAGGTCTCAGTATCGGCTACACCTGGACCAGGAAAAGAGAAAGCATGCAAGCAATGCACAAAGACAAAAAAGAAAAGTTGCAGAAGACCACCTTGAGCAGCTCAAAAAGAAGAAGATGATACTGATTGAGGTAGCAAACAGCCTGGAAAAAGATGCAGACAAACTGGCAGAGCAAGCTGAGGGTAAATCAGGCACACTCATGGCCCAGCTAATCACCAAGTCAAACATACTCAGAAAAAGATACAAAGAAAAATCACAGAACTCAAAGAGGTTGAGAAAGAGCTGGAAGACAAATCAGCAGATCTCAGGCATATGCCCTAATGTCTCGTCAGGCATTTTCTTCCTCACCTTCCTGCCTCTCTTGTTGTTCATATGTTCAGTTGTGCACATGCACATTGTTATAAATTAGTAGGTTCACTCTTTTGTGAAGGCTTTTTCAAGTGCCATGTTACTGTTTTGTTTATTATATAAAAAGGATTGTTTTCCAAGTATATTCAAAAAAGCTCAGGAGTAGACCGCTGGAATTGGCATTTATTTTTTTTATTTTTTTCAAAAGGAACAGTGTTTTTTTAATATTCACTTGATGTTATATGACCATCTGTTCATGGGACCCAAATATTCTGAACATATTGTAATAATAAATATAATTTAGGACAGCAATTTACATTTTTGTGTTGTCCTTTCGCATTACACACATGAAGTCAATGCCCTTAAACCTTTTATTATTATTATTGTCATTTTACCATACTGTTAATTTTTTGTTTACTTGGAAAGATTACTGTATATTTCCACTTTGTATTTCCATCGTAAGTTTGGTCTTAAATTTCATTTAGAACTGGTATTAAAAAGTCTTAAAAAGTCTTAAATTTAACTTGTTTATACCTGTAGCCACCCTGTGGGCCATGACACAGCTAACCCACGATCTTGGCCAGGCTAACTTTGTGTCTTTGTCCGTTGATGCCTCAAACCATGGCCATGTAAAGCTGCTGCCAATACTTGTCAGGTACTGCAAGTTGTATGATGGCAGTGCTTGCGTTGAAACAAAACTTTTGGATTTTGTTGAAATCAAAGGAGAAACTGCAGCAGAGATTGCAGAGGAGATTCTTGTGGTTGTCCGGAGACATGGTCTAGAGGAAAAGGTTGTGGCCTTATCTGCTGATAACACAAACACAAACTTTGGAGGAATTAACAGGGCAGGAAGGGTGAATGTCCACACCAAGTTCAAAGATTCCCTTCAGCGAGAGGTGATTGGCCTTGGGTGCCCGGCACACATCATTCACAACACAGCACGAACTGCACTGGACATGGTTCCTCTAGATGTGGAAAATCTCCTCACCAAGGTCTTTGGCTATTTCCACATTTTTACAGTCCGTGTGGAGAGACTGAAGACCTTTTGCAATTTTGTGGGTCAAGAGTACCACAACATTTTGGGACACAGCAATGTCCGCTGGCTGTCGATGCTCCCAGCCTTGGAGAGAGTCCTACAAATGTATGCCCCCCTCAAGTCATTTTTCCTCTCCGAAGACAAAAGTCCTGTTGTTGTCCGCAGGCTGTTTGAAGATCCCTTGACCGAGCTGTGGCTGACCTTTGTCCACGGTAACCTGGTTATTTTCCATGAGGCCATAAAAATGCTTGAAGGCCAGGACCGCTGTGCGTTGAGTCTGCTGCCATTCTCAGAAATTTCCAAACCAAACTCACTGCAAGGCGCGATGACAACTTCCTGCCAGTGATGGCTAGAGGTCTTCTGAGAAACCTGGAGGAAAATGGTGCTATCACAAAAGAGACATTTCTGGGGAATTCAAAGTTTCTTTGACACTGCGGTGAAGTACTTGGATGCATGGGGAAAGCATGTGGATGACCTCCATGACTTGAACTGTCTACTTCTGAAAAAGCAGCCTCAGCGATTGGAAATCGAAAAGGCAGTAGCCACCATCCAAAGGAAATGCCCCAATGTGGCAATTGATGAAGATCTTCTTTTTGATGAGGTGTCTGGTCTCCAGGAGTTCCTTCAGGGGGGGATACTGGAGGAATGGAAGAGAGATGAGACACCTCTCACTCAGAGATGGGGAACAGTAATAAGCCATTTTGAACTCACTGAAATTCCACACACCAACCTAGCTAAATTGGCATCTGTGGTAATCTGTTTACCAGGAAGCAATGCTCCCGTTGAGAGGGTTTTCTCTCAGATGAACAATGTGTGGACTGCAGAAAGAAATCGCTTCACAGTCTGTACCATGAAGGCCCTGCTCACAGTGAAGACCAACTTCAACCTTCCATGCCAGGACTTCATGGAGAAGCTGGCCAAAAACAAACAAATCCTTAGAAAGATACACTCCTCTGAAAAATACACAGATTAGGTTACATCTGTCAGAATTAGGGTGGGAATCTCTGGGCACCTCACAATTCAATTCCAATTCAGAGGCCAACGATTCGATTCTAAAGCGATTATCAATGCATCGCAACACAACCATTTTTTTTCTGTACATTTCCATGCGTGATTTTAAAAAAATACATATAAATCTGAGTTTGTTAGATTTTCACATATTACAGTAGTTGTCACACACAAGTTTTAATGAAATGTTTTGTCTACTGATGTTTTTATTGTGTAGTCATTCCATGCTTAAAGATGCTTGTGAAAGTCACCTTCTCTCACATTAATCTTCCATGGCAGAGGTTCAGTCATGTTTAAAGGTGGAGAACATGAAACATGAGGTGGTCAGATGTCTAGTGATAAAGTATGTATGTACAGGGGCCTTTATGTGTTTTGCCTAATTATTTTGTGTATATATATATAAAACTTATTTATTTTTTATTTTTGGACATTGTTGCTCTTAAGTTGTTCTTCAGTCACTTTGTTTTTAAATCAATTATTAACTTATCAGAATTGATTATCGAATCGTTCTAGAGAGAATTGCGATGCTTTAAGAATACATTTTTTTACCCACCCCTAGTCAGAATATATTCATGCATGTCATTGACTTGAGTCTTGATTGTTTCTTCTATGACCTTGATTGAATTTAAGTAAATTGTTTAATGAAATTGTATAGTGTGTTTTGATTCTACATTCTTAGATTCTACAGTAGGCCTAACCTGAAACCTGAAAGGCCTTTTTTGTTTTGCTTAGCCAGAGTATTCCACCATAAGGGTTATTATATTGCCAGATTCCAGAAAATCTCACTTACAAATATATATTTCTACTGTTGTGCTTCCTAGTGACATTAATGCAAAAATATGAAGAAAAAACGATTCCAGCTGTGTGTGCATGGTAAAAATTCTTAAGTGTAAAATAGTTCAGGCTACAGCACAATATTTCCATCCATAGATAAAAAAAGTAATCAAGTCTAAACTCTGAATTTCTTTTCAAAGTGCACCAGATTGATGCATTTAAACGTTAAAACAGACAAGATTTTCTTACAGGGGAGCATGCCCATGGACTGGCTTGTGCCCCATTGCAGCTCTAGGTCTAGTGACGCTCCTGGGGCAGTGTCCCCGTTTTAAGTTTACAAAGATAAAAACACGTTTTGGACGTATTTACGCTTCTGAGCTGAAAATGTCCCCGGATTTTGTCTCAGAAATCTGGTCACCTTAATATATAGGCAACACCAAAGGCAGTTGTAATATTTACCTAGCAGGCTAGGCTAACGCTGTTGGGCTAACGTCCGGCGCCGTAGCGTTAGCTAGCTGTCTAAACTTGTGAAAAGCCGAACAACACCCCCGTCTAAGCTGTGTTTCACTTTCCCTCCAATATTATAATAAACATAATAAAGTCACCTGGACTCAGTCGAGACCATAGACTGTTAATATTAAAAGACCAGAAGCCATATTAGGCCAGACCAGCGGCAGAGACAACGCAGGCTGCTCTGTTAATACAACACTGAAAATACGCCACAAGTAAAAGTCCTGCAACAAGTATCAACAATATTTTACTTAAATCGTCAAAAGTAAAACCCTCATTCTGCAGTTAAATATCCCCTGTTAGTGTTTTACTAGACTTTTAATGTTTTTGGATGAATATTCCTCAAATTATCAATGTGTATGTCATAGAAATAAAGTGGTACACTCTGTTTTTATGGTGTATGTGGCATTTGAAATGTTGTGTATAATTAAAATAGTAAATAAATGTCTTTTAAATATCGATTTTTGAGTAGGAGATTGCTCAAACATCGTTTGGACGTGCTGGTGCGTCTTTCATCCTCGGAGGGTTAAGGTACATTTTGGATGTATTCTTGTAATTAAACTTTTTAAAATATTTTAATTTCACATTTTTTAAGCTGGGATGTCACTTTGCCAAAAAATATTTGTTGATAAAGTTTACAATTGAAAAAACAACAGAAGAGAACCGAAGAATGCATAGAATGTGCTGATGTCACATAAGAAGGATCAGAGCTAAGAAACCAAAGGTGGGGTGATGTCACATGAAAGGATCTGATCAAGGTGGGGGGGGATGTGATGATGTCACCAGCTGCCTGATTCCAAGCATAGGCAGACTCATATCTCAACTCCACATAATAATTAATTAATTGCATTAATGAGATATTGAACAGGTGTTCCTAATAATCCTTTAGGTGAGTGTAGAGCAACCCAAAGATAACACACATTGACATGACCTCTATCTGAAGGTAGGGTATTGCAAACCATAAACATATCAATCTTTACGGTCCGTGGTATGTAGGTCACTTGATTGAATATAAGAAAATATATAAGGCTCCACACGACAGGTTTGTGATACATGGCGCGCAACTGCATGTAAATGAACAAGCTAGTTTCTGTGACCGAGAAACCACCAGTAAAATGACTGACACATCATTATTTGTGGAATTTTCTTGGATACCAAATATTTGAATTAAAAGTCAGAGTCCAATTGAAGTGTAAGAAAAATACCTTCTGTGGCTTGAAGATCGAGCTCTAACCCATAAAACATCTGGCTGACGTAGTCTCTGTGGCGCAATAGGTCAGCGCAGTCGGCTGTTAACCGAAAGGATGGTGGTTCAAGTCCACCCAGGGACGTTTGTGCTTAAATAACCTGGAATGAGCCAACTCTGGGCTGTATCCTTCTGCAGGAGAATATACACTCACCTATAGGATTATTAGCAACATCATACTAATACTGTGTTTGACCCCCTTTCACCTTCAGAACTACCTTAATTCTACGTGCCATTAATTCAACAAGGTGCTGAAAGCATTCTTTAGAAATGTTGGCCCATATTGATAGGATAGCATCTTGCAAGTGATGGAGCTTGCCTGTTATGTTTAATTTATTGGGCAATAAAGACAGACTTCTGTTAACAAAATGTTTTTCTGAACATTAATGACATTCAAAACGGTGATAACTGAAACAGATATTGCCTACAACACACCGTGTGTGTGTGTGTGTGTGTATACACATATGTATTCCAAACAGACCCGATTGTCAGTCTATTTCCCATCTGGCAGGGACATTTCTGGATTCAGGTGGACATTGTGGACAGAAACATTGGAGGATCTTGATTCCCACCATAGGATTTAGCCTGTATTGCACATTGGGGTACAAAGTCAATAAGATGCCTTCACATCCACAGCAATGTATTGCCATTGTCAAGACTTCCCTTGTTAACTATGACCTGGATGACTGAGAACCTACTATATCATGACATAGTTGATTCACTATATTATAATTATTGAGAAAGGTCCTACTGCAAAACTGTTGGAGCAGTCAGGATGGCCGAGCGGTCCAAGGCGCTGTGTTCAGGTCTCAGTCTCCACTGGAGGCGTGGGTTCAAATCCCGCTTGTGACAAGTGTTTTCGTCTGGAATTAATGACTGAGACATGATATTGGGAATCAAGAACTTAGCAGTTCTTTGTATTGAAGAGGACATGAATGTGCGCAAGATACAGCGTTTTGTGAGCATTTTTATTGTCAACACATGTAAAGTTTCCATCAGTTTGTACACAGTAGACATATCTACTGCTGTATTTACTGTCTGAGGCAAGTCCTTTAAAACCTGTTCTTGATTTGCCTTTTCCCACATCCTCTGAACGCTTCGCCAACTAAATGACTTAAAGTTAGCCAGTAATTGTTGCTTTTTCATCTTTGTTGTGATTGTTGTGTGCCTTCAATATTATACATGTGGATATTATGAAAGAAACTGCCAAGCAAACCCCTGTAATGCTTTTGAAGGTTCCATGGTGTAATGGTTAGCACTCTGCACTCTGAATCCAGCAATCTGAGTTCAAATCTCAGTGAAACCTGGTTTTAACCCTTGTGTTGTCCTTTGTGTCACAGGGACCTGTTTAGTTTATGTGACCTTTTGTACTAGCCTGCCGTTGTGCTTCGGGGTCCCGACAGACCGATTTCATTCTATGTCAAATGCCATCATGGCCTCATCCTTCGGGTCTCAGAGACCCCCTGTTTTATTTATCATGCCATGTCCCAGGGACCCATCCTTGTTCGATGTCATCTTTCTACTACCCTTGAGGCCTCAGCCTCACCATTTTGCAATCTCGTAGCCTTACATGTAGGTGTACCCATAATTAAATAAACACGTGGTGGCAAAGTTTATGCAGTGTTTTTTAATTTTTCTAATGTTTTTTGAGTCAGAGCCAGGCAACAGCTGTGAGGGAGAGACCGTGTGTCCTCTGCCTCTACACTTGGCACTATTTCACATCTTTTGTCTGTAGTTCTCTATTCTGTCAGGGCTTAACTCTGTCTCCCCCACCTCTTTTTTTTTGTTTCTTGTTATGTTTTTGGGTCGTCCATCCATCTCTACATCAGAATCAGAAATACTTTATTGATACCCAATGGGAAACTCAGGAAAACCTTGCTCCTTCGAATCAGCGACCTAAGGATTTCTGCTTTATGCCTCTACAGTCCTCCGCTCTACCAACTGAGCTATCGAAGGGAGCTAATACATAACCACGCACTTCCCATTCTTGTGCATGTGATAACACAGGACCCCCTGGAGGGTATTCAGATTTTGCAAAAACATTCACATGAACTCCCAGATCAATTGACAAATATCCCACCCAGAAAAGAGATTTTAGACCTGGAACGAGCGATTTTTTATTTCCTGTGGCGGTCCAAGTGGGAACGAGTGCAAAGAAGAGTGAGGAAGAAGCCAAAGGAGAAAGGAGGGAAAGGAGTGCCGGACCTGTTATTGTTTTTAGGGAGCAGATTTCCAGCTATACACATAACAGCAGCCACGGCCCCATCCAGAAATCCTAAGACTGCAGCTATGGCACGGTTCTGGATGGGATCATACCTCAGAAGATTGAAGACCTTACCCTCTGATCTTAAAGTACCTGGGTCTGTAATCCTGCCACCAGCCTATGCTTTTATCCAGACCTTTTTAAAACGTTTTAACCTCGAGCAAGAAGAAGTGGATGTTTTAACAAATCGTCACTCTCTCATTTCAGTTGTGCAGGAGCGGGAACTAGTGAGTCCAGTGCGTGGGCTGGCTTTTGATGAGCCCTAAACTGTTTGGTTCAACATGAATCATTTGGCTCTCCCAAACATACTCTGGGACTTGTTATGGATGGTGGCTCATCAGATCCACCCGGTCAGGTCCGTTATTCCCTCCCGGGGAATGTCAGCACACTCATCCTGCCCCCGACCTGGATGTGGCGAGCCCGAGTCGGTGAGGCATTTGCTCTGGGAGTGCAGCGCTGCCGTAGACCTGTGGGCAACGGCCGGCTCCTTGCAATTCCCGTACTTACCAGCAAGGGAGGTCCTCACAGCACAGCTAGTGCTATATGGGGTGAGCCCAAAGAAACAGATACCAGCATGTGACTTTGCAAATCAGCAGCTCACCCTGGCTGCCATCAAAGATTCTATTTGGACCTCCAGAAACTTGCTGGTAAGAAAGCACATGCAGACCCCCCCCCCCGTGGCTGTGATCAGGAAGTAGTAGGTGTTTCATGATTGTACTTTTGTTTTTGAATGCTAAATGAACAACTGTGCTGGAATTTCTAATCAAAAACATGACCTTTCCCATTTTGACAAACTGTTTTGATCCCTTGAGGTATTTCAGTGAAGTCTTTGGTCTTGGACAGTGACCTTTCAATCTAAAACTGTATATCCTATTGTCTCTGGAACAATAGTTGGCAGTTGGAGGGGTAATGGCTCTTTACAGTGAATATGCAAAAGAAGATGTTCACAAGTTCAGCCCAGGTAAATGCTCAGCCCATATTCACACTCTTATGACATAGTTTGGTGAAGTGACTAAAGTCATAAGAGGCAACTTGGTAGCCTCCTTGCTGACTCTACTGTTTATATCTGTACTGGCCAGGCCCTGTTTTTAAATGACCACCCAATCGGAAGTGTTCAATGTGAAATACTCATTCATTGCCAAAATTGTCGGTAACTGTGACGGGTGGCAATACGCTACCTATACCATCCAAAGACTGAGACTGTAGGTATATGTTATATGCCCGTGTATGTTTAACGTGTTCAAATGTTTTCACAATGTTTCAAATCATCAGTTAACCTAGCCATTCTCCATTTCTCCACAGTAATCCCGTAGCTTTCTTGTGAGCACATTTTAACATCTAAAACTACGGTGACTTACCTGCTACTGCTACATTCATCAATCCGTCATTCTGTTTAAAACCATACCATACGTCACCAACATTACCTATTTACAATAACCACCAACACCCAGATCTCTGTTAACTATGTGTCTGTTTCTTTAGTTTCAAAGTGTAACACAGGTTAACCATTAGTCATATCAGCTTTGTCTTACCGGCGTCTTCTCGTTCTGTTTTAAAAAGAAGTTTGCCGTGCACACCGGGTTTATAAGATGGTAGGTCTTCCTGGGTGAAAGAAAGTGACCCGTATTTTAAATGATAAAAATTGTAACCCTCAAGATAGCTTGTGGCGTGTTTAAACGTGGTTAATTATATCTATTTTAATATGCATATGTCTAGTTCACTAGAATTAATCATTTCTGGCTGTTTATAGCTGCAAAGTTACTATCCGCCTGAGCCACCCCTGTAGTGTATCTGATAATGGTTTGGTCCAATTCCAGGGGTGCGCTTCAATGCTATTTAGAAGGGAGGTTTCAATTGGTTCAGTAGCTTGATAATGTAGGACGTAAGTCTGTAGAGAGCCCGTGTGACTAGCAATTGAAAGTTGAATTATTTACAGCTGCATTTATTTTTGTTATACTGCATTTTGACTTTTATGTCCATTTCTTTAATTTTTGAGAAAGTATTTTATTTTTATTGTGATTTTTGTTTAGAATGTATGTAACCTAATAGCCTTAATTGGGAACACATAAAAATCTTCTTTTGAAACACAACTCTGACTCATCCTGAATGGTTTTCACTTGTTGACTGCTGGTTACATCTACCCACAACATTTGGTGGCAGTAGTGGGATCTCCAGTGGTCGAGCAGCACTCAGTGGGACCGGATGGATAATCAGGATGGAGCAGTAGTGATGGCTCTGCTTTTGGGGGACAAGCCCAAATCCATGGTGTCATCCAGGCTGCCCTCTCCTGGGAAGGATGACAGAACAGATCGCTTGGAGAAAGTGGTGAGAGAGATGGTGGAGTCTCAGCGGCGTCAGCAGGACCAGATGGAGGCGGAGACGCTTTGTCAAGAACGGAGATGGAAAGGTGTGGAGCATCAGTTAAAGCAACTGCAACACCTGGTGAGAGACAAGTCGACAGCAGTGCTGGTGATGGGACAGATGTTCGCTGGACAGCAGCAGATGGACTCGCTCAGTTCCCACCCCTCAGCAGCCTCCAATCCACTGCACAACATGCCCTTTTTGGATGTGTCTCCTCCTCAGCTGCAGCCAGGACAACACTCAGCTCCGGGCATGCAGAATTCCCTCAACTCCACCACTCTAGGCATGGCTGCTTCTCTACACCTCCAGCGGGGATGGAAACCCCGAGGATGTCCCCTATGAAGAGGATGAAGATATTGACAAATATTTAACCAACTTTGAAAAGCTTGTGGCAGCTAGTGAGTGGCCCCCTTAGACGTGGGCATTGTAGCATTGGACCTTGTGCCCTTGTTGCGGGGTAAGGCCAGATCTGCCTACGTAGCCATGAGTTCTGCAGACAGTGAAGATTACCTGAAAGTGAAGCAGGCCATTCTTGACAAGTTCAACATCACTGCAGAGATGTAAAGCAAACGTTTTCGGTCCAAGACCATGATAGAGGGAGAGCCGGCAAAATTACTGCAAGCCTGGTTAAGGGACTTAATGGGGAAGTGGCTAGATTTTTATGGATGAAATAAACTTGCCATGCCATTAAGATTAATCTTCAGCAGACTAAACACTTCAACAAAGCATAGCAACTAGCAGAGGATGGTTTCAATCCATCGACCTCTGGGTTATGGGCCCAGCACGCTTCCGCTGCGCCACTCTGCTCTGATATTGATGCTCCGGGGCTGGAAAATCTGTGATTCACATTTTGACGGAAGGTGGCAACCAAGGTTCCAACAGCTTACGGGTTGCAAAGTTAAACATTTGGTAGACCTTGCCACTATCTTTTATGTGAGCTTCCTGATTACTCACACATTGATTATTCACATGTAACACTTGTGATTGGCTGGTGTTTTAAAAAAAAGGGCATTGTGAGTACAGATATAAACATCAGTAAGGAGTCTACCAAGCTGCCTTAGACTTAGCTTTATTAATCCCTTTGAGATGACTCCCGCAAGGAAATTAAAGTTACCAGCATCCGATACAGCATGTGAAGGAGAAAAAAGAAGAATACAATACAAAACACAATAATATAATATATTGATGCACAGGACAACACACAGGACATGTGGTTACATGAAGGGATTTTTTGAAGTGGCGGGGGGGGCAAAAAAGTTAAATCCAATTTAGGTTGATTCGGTGGCGTTTGTCCGAATCAATGTCCGTCAAACTCTCTCATCCTCAGCGTCATCCGTGCGTCCAATTCATGTATTGATCTCAACAGTTCCTCTACCTTCATTGTCAGTCCGGTGGTTGCAGGAAGCAGGTCCACCGACTGAGCCCCGATGGCATGCATCCGTCTCTGCGCTTCCACAGCCGGTCTGAGATGTTACGAGACAGTTCACCGTTCTGATCAGCCCTCTGATGTTAAACCTTCAGCTTCTCGTCCAATACATTCAAACCCTCTTTAGGTTCCCCAGACAGCTTTGGGGCAAATTTAAGGGCTGCTTTCTTACCAATTTTACGATGATTCAGGAAGATTCCAAGTCCCATGACTAGAAAACCTCCCAACAGAATTCCAATTATCCACAAATCTTCTACATCTTCCACGTTTAGAACATCCAGGCAGACCGCTTGCTAATTCTCCCACGAATCGCGAGCGTAGCCTGCAGCGTATGTTCCACTCGGGCAGGACGGCTCACCCGGTGAAGCATGCCTGTGTGGGAAAATCTTGTCAACAGCGCTAAGTGACCAGTTGATCAATTCCATTTCAAAAGTTTCCCAGGACAAAAGCAGGCAGTGGGGAGAGAGAAAAAGAAAGTCTCCACACGACAGAGTAGACAAAAATATGAAATAGGAGGGGAGAGGAGGAGAGAGACTGCACTCTAGTAAGTAAAAGAGCTAGAAAACCGGAGAGCTACTCGAGAGGCAGCCGTCTTCCACAGCGCCTACATGACGAATGAATGAATGCCTCTTATCATTTTAGTTTGGAGACCGAGTGAGGCTTACCGCGATGGTTTGGACCGGGTCGACTAGGGTTTTCGGCTGCTCTCCAGCAGACAGCTGTACTCACTCTTGTCTTCATAACGCACAATTCTTTCTCCTTTTACTAAAGACTTCCTTGGAGGGGAACGCCGATGAGTTGAAACTATTTTTGGTGAGCTTTGCTGTTTGGCCGAGCGTTTTTTACTTCTGAAAAACAAATATGATGCCCTTAACTAGACTCAGATTCTTAACAGCAGCTAAATAATAGAAGCAAGACCCTTGGCCATGTTCATGGGCCATGGACAGCGACTGAGACGACAGGACTCCCCCTGACTGTGACCCGGACCGACCATAAAATACTTGGGGTAAAATTCGATCGGGAGGGGTGTGGGAAATTTGAATGTGAAAACACAGGACCCCCTAGAGGGAATTTCTTCCAATTTTGCAAAAACATTTACATGAACTTGCAGATAAATTGATGAGATTTTGGAGGTCAAAGGTTCAATGTCAAGGTGACTGTGTCCTCATGTCTGTCCATCCGATTCTTGTGAATGCAATATCTCTGAACGCCTAGAGGGAATCACTTTAAATTTGGCATACATAACCACTGGGAGTCGCGGATGAACTGATTTTGATTTTGGAGGTCAAAGGTCAAGGTTACTGTTTCATTACGTCTCCAGAACTGTATATGTATTTCTCCTGAACTGGTGAAAATGGGGAATGTAAAGCCCCAGTGGCCTAATGGATAAGGCACTGGCCTCCTAAGCCAGGGATTGTGAGTCCTATCTGGGGTGATTTTCAGCACAGTGGTGCGGTGGAACTGTGCTGGGTCCATAACCCAGAGGTTGATGGATCAAAACCATCCTCTGCTAACTCCCTTTTGATGGTGACATTAGTTCTACCGCTGATCGCTGTCCACAAGGCCCAGAACCAGCCAGCTACCACCAGGCCCAGGAGAATATGTTGCCTAAGAAAAATGCAATCCTACCTGATGAGGTTCAGGAGATCAAGAAATCTCTGGACGTCTAGTCGGCGGAGATTTCAACTGTTGCTGTGCAACAGAAGAAAATCAAGGATCTGATGAGTGAAATACAAACGCTAAAGAGGCAAAACGTGGAGAATGACCAAAAGATTGCTTTTCTGGAGACTCAAGTTGCTGACCTCGAGCAGGTCCGCGGGTCTTTCCCGTTAACGTTTAGGGTTTCTTCAGCTTCAGCTTTGTTTTTAACTTGGGTTTGTGGTACTTCCTTAGTAACCAGTAGATTTCTGGTAACGTGGGCTTTGTTCAGACATGGTGATGGTAGAATGCGACTCGCGTTGCGTCTTTTTTTTTTTTTTAACCGTCTGCTGGCTCTAATTTATTCTATTTGATCCGTAGAGTCACTGCAGGTAATGACAACTGTCTGTATGCGTCTGTTGTATTATTATTATAAATAAATTAAAGACATTAAACATACCATAATATTAAGATTTAAAATACAACATCTGGAACACACACACACACACACACACACACACATACACACAGAGACACACACACACACACACAGAGACACACACAGACACACACAAACACAGACACACACACACACACACACAGAAACACAGACAGACTCACACGCAGACACACACAGACACACACACAGACACCGAGACACGTAGATAAAGAGACACACACATACAGACACACACACACAAACACCAAGACAGACACACACACACACACACACAGAGACAAACACACACAAACACACGCACACACATACAAACTACCCCCCGATCTCACACTTTCTCTCAGTTTCCATATTCATCGAACACTTTTTATTAATTACCAAGTAAAAATTCTCCAACTGAGATAAACAGCTTTCCTTCTCCAGACAGCCAATCACAACGCTGCACCCCCCAGAGATGGAGATAAGGCTAACGTTAGCTCGACCACAGGCGTTGGTACATGGTTAGTTTCAGTTCCAGTGAAATGTTATCACATTGCCATGACAACCGCTGTCAGCAGCTTTTTTACCCACCATGACTTCTGTATCTATCCAGTAACAAACACACACACACAGACACAGACACACACACACACACACACACTATGCTTGTTACACACACACACGTCTTTTCTCCTCTCTCTCTCTCTATATATATATATATATATATATATATATATATATAAACATAAAAGTTTTGGAAGGAGGGTTAAACATGTTTCCAGTGCGTAGACAGAGCCCAGTTTTATGGAAAGAAGACAGAAGCAGCAGAATACTTCTTTAAGATGCACAGGATGAGTGTAAATGAATATACTTCTCAGAAAGTAAAGGAGAAACTGAGATAATAACCACAGAGACATGCTCCGTCTCAGTTAGGCAGCGCAGTCCCCCTCCCCCGGGAGCGGAGTGCATTCTGGTAGTTGTAGGTTTTCTACCTTCTCGGTGGAAGGGAATATCACCAATTTCACCGTTGTGTTGTCTTCCCGCCGACCCGGACATTTCAAATGAAAACTCTTTAATTGAGGTTCTTTTTGTGTTTTTCCTCAGTGATTTTGTCACTTTTTCAACCTTTTTTTCAACCCCAGATTTGTTTTTGTTTTTTTTACATTTGTCACTATTTTTGACTTTTGTCACCTTTTTCAACATCTTTTCACATTTTTTGTCACTTTTTTCGTCACCTTATCACATTTGTCACTTTTTTCAACATCTTTTCCCATTAGTCACTTTTTTTGTCACCTTTTTCAACATCTTCACATTTTTTGTTACTTTTTTTGGACATCTTTTCACATTTTTGTCACTTCAGTTGACATTTTTTCACATTTTAGTCACTTGACATTTTAACGTGACATACCCTGGTCTTACCAGCTGAATTCTCTTGAGGCTGTAGAGTATGAGGTTATACGGGGGAATATGATTGTGATTTCAACGAATGTTTGTATTTTTAATTTAATTTTATTACAGTATTTCTGAGTTGCTAAAACACATTTTTTGAAAATTTCTCTCGCTTTCCCAAAACCTTAAACACAAATCACCAAACTTAAGCTACACTGTCAAAACCTTTGACTTGTCTTGCTATATCAAACAATTGCTTCAGAACTATGTTATCTTTACCCAAAACCAAACACTGTTTTCAGATATCACACACATCCAGCTAATGCATAAACACTACACAGCAGTCATTACACACTACAGAGATAAATGCAAAACACTGCACTCAAAGCAGAGCAGGGGAAAAATTTGATTTATTATGAAGTGCTTGCACAATCCTGCACACAAATAGTCACAAACAAAATATGCAGCAGATCGATAGCAATGTCTTGGAATCATTCTGCCTCAGCATCATGCCTCTGGGCATGGTCAGGCCACAGGACCTCATCAACGTCACAGGCAATCCTGTCCCTTGCTAAACAACGGGGAAAGAATCCTTTAGCATGACGAATCCAACCTTGAATCGATTCCACTCCAATGTTGTCACATGCTGCATCCATTGACTGAAGGAGATTTTCCTGTGCATAAGGAGTTCTGTCATAGACCTTCCACCTCCATGCAGAAAAAAATTCTTCAATGGGATTAAGGAAGGGCGAGTATGGTGGGAGGCACACATTTATAAAACGTGGGTTATTTTCAAACCACTCACGGATTCTAGGACCACGGTGAAAGTTCACATTGTCCCAGATTACCACGTACATGGGATGCTCTGCCTGCTCATCACCTCTCTCTTCACGTCTCAGTAATGCTTCCTGTAGAGCATACAGAAACGTTATAAGATGGGCAGTGTTGTAAGGTCCTAAAGTCACATGGCGGTGAATAACCCCATAGCTGCTGATGGCAGCACATATGGTCACGTTGCCACCACGCTGCCCTGGCAACTCTACAATGGCTCGTTGACCAATAATATTGCGGCCTCTCCTTCTCCTCTTGGTGAGATTGAAGCCAGCTTCATCCAAGAAGATGCACTCATGAGGCCTCTCCATGGAATCCAGTTGAAACATTCTCTATAGAAATGAAAAAAAGTTCATTTTTGATATAACGTAAATGACATAGCATTCCAGGCTTCATGACTCTGTATACATGTGCTGCATTACATTCAACACAGTAAAGATGTACAGTAACTCAATAGTGCTTTATAATCTCTGGACATTACGTATTACTTACTTGTACATATTGATATCGTAGCTCTTTTACCCTCTCAGAATTTCTCTCAAATGGTACTCTGTAGACTTGTTTGAGACTTATCAGGTTGCGTTTCAGGACACGGTCAATTGTGGAGAGACTCACACTGTTGATTCCTTCAAAGTTCTCGTTGTCTTCCTCAACTCGCTGTTGTATTTCTCGCAGACGAATGAGATTATTTTGAAGGACCATATTGACAATAATGGTCTCCTGCTCTTGTGAGAATATACCTCTCCTTCCACCGGCATGTGGCAGTCTTTCAATTCTAGCAAATAAAACATCTTGTTAGAATTGTACAGACAGACCTAATGCAATGTAACCAAATATGTAAAATACATAAAATATATATTTTTATGTAATACTATTATTAGTTGTACTGTAATACTGCAAGAAAAGGGCCAATTTTTAGAGATGTTACAGTAATTTACTGAGACATTCCACAACTGTACATACTGTACTGTAAGTTTGAGGGACCACAAATGATAGTACACTTACCGGTTGTGTTCTCTGAATGTCCTGACAATGGAGGCCACAGAGAACCTGCTTATATTTGGTTGAACACGTAGTCCTGCTTCCCTTATACTCATTCCATGAACCAGAACATGGTGTATGATTGTTGCTCTAATTTCATTGGAAATGATGGCTCTTCCTCCTCCTCCTCCTCCTCCTCCTCCTCCTCCTCCTCCTCCTCCTCCTCCTCCTCCTCGTCCACGTCCACGTCCACGTCCACGTCCACGTCCACGTCCACGTCCACGTCCACGTCCACCTTCTCTCCTGCCCTCCATTGTGAAAATCACACATCCCATTTGGATTTGACCTGGCTTTATATCCCCATTACTGATTGGGTGCAACACATTACTGATTTGAAACAGGTGTGTTAAATTTTGAGTGCTTGTGTGTTACCGATGACAACAGTGTGTTACTTGTATTTCACTTTTGGGGCTGTGTTGTGCCATTCTGAGTTGAAGTGCACCAAAATGCTACATGTGCTTTTTGAATGACAATGTGTTTACAGTTTTGCACAAAGAGCGATTCCGATTTGCTAGCTGTGTCTAACCACATGAGAAGTGTTTAAAGTTCTACAAACTGTGTGCTTCAATCAATAAAGTGGTTTGTACACTTGCAACTTTGGTTTTGCGAATGGATTTTAGTGTTTTAGCAACTCAGAAATACTGTAAAACACCAGCCAAACACAAGTGTTACATGTAAATAATCAATGTGTGAGTAATCAGGAAGCTCACATAAAATATAGTGGCAAGGTCTACCTTCCATCAAAATGTGAATCGCAGCGGAAGTGGCATTGAACCGGAGTGGACAATGTTCAAAGTTTCCATTGCTGAGATGCAGTTTTCAACTGCAACTTCAAACTGCATCTCATGGATGAGATGCAGTTTTCACCCTCAGTCTAACCAAGACTATACTTTCAGGGATCATTTCTATAGTTTCTGACTTGAGAAATGTGTTTCTAAAGTGTTTGGTCTCGCTGACCACGATGATGAGTCGTGATATTCCATTCTGAGCGTGAAGCTGATAGTGAGTAATGATTCTCTTCATATGTTCTCTGTCATTGATGATCGTTCTTTGCTCCTTTATGGAGCATTGAGGAAGGGAATATGATCAGAGTGGTAGTAGCAGATATGTGGAGAACCAATACGAGTAAAGATAAAACATGCTAAGTGTTCTAATTAACTGACATTATTGCCAATCTTAAAATTTTTACGAGCTTCAAACCATTAACTACAATTCCATTTGAACCACTGCTCCGAAGGTTGCTTTGGTACGGGGAAATCACATGACACATGATATCTGAAGCAGCAACTTCAAGCCCATCTCTACACATCCATGTTCCACTCACACAGGTGTTTCCACATGTGCCAGTTGTCCCTTTAGGACGCATTTAAAGCACACCCGTCCTCTGCGGCCCTCTCAGCATCCCGGTCACCTGCACCGGGTCTCGCTCTCTGCTGCTGCACCTTCATCACACTGCAACTGCAATCAGCTGTGTGCAGGAGGACTTTTATTAACCACGCCCACAGACAGGTGGCTCGTCAGTGTTCATCACAAATTAAATCACAAAGAAAGTTTGTCCATCCTTAATAAAACACAAGCATTCAATAATTGAGAGCATCATTGAACAGGTGTGCACACTGTAATGGGAAAATTACATTTAACCAATGATTTTCATATTATTCATCTAAAAGCTTTCCAATGCCACTCAGAGTATATGACTTCTGTATCTTTCCTCATTGTCTTTAGCTTGTAGGAGACAACTGAATTTGTTATGTCTCTGCATTTGTCCTCCAAGGGCAAATGGCATAAAGTCTGACAGAAAACAGTTGTCTAAGCCATGTTTATCATAGCAGGTCCCAGGTCCAGACCATAGCCTATCCAAAGAGACAAGATGTCCTTTTTCAGCTAAGATAGACTGACCGGTCAAGAAAACTTGACACACGGAGGACAGATTCAGAAATACGTAAGAGATCCAACCGTCTGCC
The DNA here is from genome assembly GCA_013375575.1 of Percina caprodes. Taxonomy (NCBI): domain Eukaryota; kingdom Metazoa; phylum Chordata; class Actinopteri; order Perciformes; family Percidae; genus Percina; species Percina caprodes. The sequence goes on from JABXJD010000412.1 coordinate 449,677, forward strand.
TGAGGTCCACTAATTGTTATGTTTCAGATTAAACTGGTTTCCAAACATGACCTGGTTTCTGCTGGGGGGGCACGGGATATAAGGAACTGTCATATACTGTTTGGCACACAGAACTGTGGCCACTCTGTAACTCTGTACATTGTGAAAGCTGTTCTTGTCATTTTGATTGTTCTCTGCAGAAAACAATTAAACCTTTTCACCGAATACCTTATCCCTTTAAACCAGTTTGCAGCCTGTCGTTATTTTGTTTCAACAAGGTCTCTTCTGCCACTGAAATTCCTCCCTCGCTGTACAGAAACTTCCACAACAATACATAACCACTTGGAGTCTGTTTCATTACGTCTCCAGAACTGTATATGTATTTGTCCTGGACTGGTGAAATGGGTGATGTAAAGCCCCAGTGGCCTAATGGATAAGGCACTGGCCTCCTAAGCCAGTCAGTTCGAGTCCCATCTGGGGTGTTTTTCAGCGGAGTGACGCAGCGGAAGCGTGCTGGGCCCATAACCCAAAGGTCGATGGATTGAAACCATCCTCTGCTAGCTCACTTTCGATGGTGATGCATCAAGAGATTATGACCCTCAACCTGATTTCCATGGTGAGATGAATTGTGATATAACTGCTGGAAAAGTTGTTGACAGCCCATGAGAAGTAATGTTCTCGAGGCAAATCATGTTCTGGCAGTTTACTGTCCATTTGGACAAATGGACATCCACTACCCTGTCAGGACCCTGTAGTAATGCTGACTTTCCAGTGATGTGATTGGTAAGTGGGTGGGCTGTATACAGGTTTTGATCATATCCATCGGTTGCATGGACGGGACTTCAATACCCCGGTTCTACCGCCTGCCCACCAGACCCAGGAGCAGCCAGCTACCACCAGGCCCAGGAGAATATGTTGCCTAAGAAAAATGCAATCTTACCTGATGAGGTTGAGGAAATCTCTAGACTTCTTGTCGGCGGAGATTTCAACTGTTGCTGTGCAATAGAAGAAAATCATGTATCTGATGAGTGAAATACAAACGCTAAAGTGGCAAAACGTGGAGAAGGACCGAAAGATCGCTTTTCTGGAGACTCCAGTTGCTGACCTCGAGCAATACGATGTGATTATCAGCGGCTAGAGACGAGCCGAAACGAGTATCCGGTACGGATAAAGCCCTTTTGCAGAGTACAAGTATTATACGAGTAATACAGTCAATGGATTGTCAAGGATTAGGTCCACTAATAAACCTGTCAAGATTTCTAGAAATGAGAGCTGCTCCATCCCAAGTGGGATGAATTCCTTATCTCCGAATCAGACCAGGTCTTCCCCAGAAAGACTGCCAGTGATCTACAAAGCCGACATCGTTATCTGGACACCACCTCAAAAAAATATGGCACAAGTTGGGTGTGTTTTGTAACTTTGGCCAGGGTATGTGGGATAGGGAACACAACGCTTTTTATTAAGGAACGTTATTTTTTCTACACTTATTGAACTGAGTCTGTTTCTTTTTTTGCTCACAACTTCTCCACATTTAGAGAAGTTTATGTTTAGCCAGTATAAATAGGTGAGGGTACACATTATTGTGATTCATCCAGTACACCAGTGGGTCTTCAGATCTTTCCAGCGGTGGAGCCATCATGTACCGCTAGACCTCCACTGTAGCTTCCATATTAATAATGAAAATAAATCAATATGAACAAACTAATGATGGTCACTGTAGAGGCTGCTACAATCCAAAGGCAACTTCTTTTATGCTTTGAGCGCGCTACAAACCAAAATGATTCACATGGATATGAATGAATGTTGCGATCGTCATAAAAAGTTTTTTGCAATAAAATCTCACATATAACAAAGAAATTGGGTTTCAATGATTGGGTTACAAGTCCAACCGTTTTAATGCCAGTTGTTTCACCACAGTCTATAGTTCATATATCTATATTAAAACAAGTACATTCAAGCAAGACTGTATTTAATTTCCAAGCTTACGTGAACATTGTGCACTGTCCAAGCTGCCCACATCCATGGAAACTGCCCACCTGCTGGTCCACCACGTCTTCCACCTCCACGGTATCCCCCTGGATATCATCTCAGACCGGGGACACAGTTCACGACACAAGTCCGGAAGTCCTTCTGCCGAGGCCTCAATTCAATTCAATTTTATTTATAGTATCAAATCATAACAACAGTTATCTTGAGACACTTTACAAATAGAGTAGGTCTAGACCACATTCTATACTTCACATTCTAAAGTCCCAACAATTCGCCCAAGACCAAGCATGGTGCGACAGTGTGACCATGCACAGTGGTGAGGAAAAAGTCCCCTTTTAGCCGGTTGGGGATGTGATGCACAGTGGCAATAATAATCACGACAAAGAAAATGGAACAGTGACTAGAAAATGGTAGTAGTAGTTCATGTCTTAGCAGGGCGTTACTGTATGTAGCGTAGAACAGCAGGGCATAGCAGGACCACAGCGACAGCTGCAACCAAGATCTCAATGCCATCCTAATCCAAGGTAATATGCTGGGAGAAAAGGAAACAAGGACTGCGGGGGGTAAACTCCCCATAACTAGGTTAGTAACAGGCATTTTTGGGACGGAATGCACACAAATTGAAAGGAAGAGGAGAGAGCAGCTCAGTGTGTCAAAGGACGGAAATCCTGTGGCAGTCAGACGGTTGACTCCTTGCAACACAGATGTTAAGCTGTTCAGAAATAATGGTTATGCAGCTTAATATTGGTGCAAAGATTCAAGTAAACCCTTGAGATTTTTCAGTTGATACAGTAAGTGATTTGGAATTTATTTCAAGTTAAATGTGCAGCATTCCCAATATTATGGAAACAAAAGCTGTTTGAGATTTTGTGTTTTTTTTTTTAAAAACTGCCATTAACACAAGCGTACTTGTCAGTCCCCGCCAGTATTTCGCAATTGTACAATTCACACAAATTCAACCCAATCACCGTCACTTTGGTGCAGCCACCAATTACTGCAACTTTTGCGCAAGAGACCAATAACCGGAGTCTCCCGCAACAACTAGTCCCAGCAGTCCCGCGTGCCAGACTCTCAGTATGTGATACACAAGGTGCATGCAGGAAAAACTGTAGGAGAGACTTAAGATGACCTGAATTGAGAACAGCGAAGAGTCATTGAGACCCACCAGTGTTAATTTTGGTAATGATGATAATGACAAGTCAAATTTTAAACTGAAATAGACTTAAGTCTAATGGTGGGTACTCGCCATTTTGCCATGCTGACTGTTGTAATTCATCTGAAACGCAAGAATGTGTTGATTCAAAGTGAAAACCTTTTTGTGAAATTGTTTTAGTTTGGAGGGACGCATAAAGTAATGGTAAAGGGAAACCGTTGTTTTCTGGCAGATTAAATCATTCATAGCTTATTTAACCAGAGAAACATGGTAAAAATCAGTTCAGTTTAATATCAGCACAGATACAAGTAGGTACATGCAGAAACATGTCAAAGCAGCATCAGGTTGACAAAGGGAACAATGTTTGGTTGCCAGGCTGATCGCCCAACATCAGGTTGGCGGACGAAACTGACGTCAGGCTGGTCGCCCAATGTCAGGTTGGCGGAGGGAACAGAAGTCTGGTTGGCGGGCTGGTCGCCCAACGTCAGGTTGGCGGAGGGAACAGACGTCTGGTTGGCGGGCTGGTCGCCCAACGTCAGGTTGGCGGAGGGAACAGACGTCTGGTTGGCGGGCTGGTCGCCCAACGTCAGGTTGGCGGAGGGAACAGACGTCTGGTTGGCGGGCTGGTCGCCCAACGCCAGGTTGGCGGAGGGAACAGACGTCTGGTTGGCGGGCTGGTCGCCCAACGCCAGGTTGGCGGAGGGAACAGACGCCTGGTTGGCGGGCTGGTCGCCCAACGCCAGGTTGGCGGAGGGAACAGACGTCTGGTTGGCGGGCTGGTCGCCCAACGCCAGGTTGGCGGGCTGGTCGCCCAACGTCAGGTTGGCGGAGGGAACAGACGTCTGGTTGGCGGGCTGGTCGCCCAACGTCAGGTTGGCGGAGGGAACAGACGTCTGGTTGGCGGGCTGGTCGCCCAACGTCAGGTTGGCGGGCTGGTCGCCCAACGTCAGGTTGGCGGAGGGAACAGACGTCAGGTTGGCGGGCTGGTCGCCCAACGTCAGGTTGGCGGAGGGAACAGACGTCAGGTTGGCGGGCTGGTCGCCCAACGTCAGGTTGGCGGAGGGAACAGACGTCAGGTTGGCGGGCTGGTCGCCCAACGTCAGGTTGGCGGAGGGAACAGACTTCTGGTTGGCGGGCTGGTCGCCCAACGTCAGGTTGGCGGAGGGAACAGACGTCTGGTTGGCGGGCTGGTCGCCCAACGTCAGGTTGGCGGAGGGAACAGACGTCTGGTTGGCGGGCTGGTCGCCCAACGTCAGGTTGGCGGAGGGAACAGACGTCTGGTTGGCGGGCTGGTCGCCCAACGTCAGGTTGGCGGAGGGAACAGACGTCTGGTTGGCGGGCTGGTCGCCCAACGTCAGGTTGGCGGGCTGGTCGCCCGGTTGGCGGGCTGGTCGCCCAACGTCAGGTTGGCGGGCTGGTCGCCCAACGTCAGGTTGGCGGGCTGGTCGCCCAACGTCAGGTTGGCGGAGGGAACAGACGTCTGGTTGGCGGGCTGGTCGCCCAACGTCAGGTTGGCGGAGGGAACAGACGTCTGGTTGGCGGGCTGGTCGCCCAACGTCAGGTTGGCGGAGGGAACAGACGTCTGGTTGGCGGGCTGGTCGCCCAACGTCAGGCTAGTTTTGAGCCGTTTGGGTCCGTTCAGCGGCAATTGAACATCTGCAAGTTGATGAATAGCTGCCTCAGCTTCTCCTTCATTGGTTTCCAGTTGTGCTGAAAGATAATATGTAGACATTTTTAAGTTCCAACTACCCTTGACTCTAAGGGTAAAGAATTTACCTTTAAGGCATTTATTTAGTTCATTAAAAGCAAAGCAAGTATTAAAGACTTCCTTTTAAGAATTGATAGCCCCAAAAGACTTCATTGTAATTAGGCCAGTGGATTTTGTTTACAACATGACAGAATCTGTAAAGAGATTAAGCTAGCACAGCAGTTGTATTTATGTGCTGCATTTACTCGGTTTGGGAAATTCCACAATCTCTACAGAGCTATTTTAGCTTAAGTTGGCTGGCTGACAGAACGGGCAGGGACTAGAAATAGCCTGTTGCCTTTGAAAGCAAGTTTCCACACAATATAAACAGTTTAATTTTAACTAATTTTTCCTGGTAACTGTTGGACACTTGCAAGATTAGACAATACGGTGTGAGCGATGTGGCTATAGGCCGAGGTAAGCACCAATTGTTGTATTTTTAAATACTTAATGTCTGAATCTGACAAAGCAGCTGTATAGCCACATTGTATAGTTGATAGAGCTTAAATTAAACATGGGTTGGATTCCCCATGCCAAAATGGAGACAATTTAACCTTAATCTACTACGTTGTGCCACAAAGAGCCTCAGCTGTAAACACAATTGCAGCATTTTCCCAATAAGGTTTCATAGAACCTGCTTACCTTCTTTAGCAGCTTGGATCAACTTGGACTCCATTGACTGGAGAAGTGCAAAGGCCCTCTTCATGGAGAGATCATTGAGAGACACATCTGTAGTACAAAATAAATTCAGTGTCTGTAAGTAGCTCTTCAAAGATTCTGTCACTAACATTCTTACCTCTAATTCTCCTCTGCAGTTCATCATCATGTCTTTCATTTGTGCCACCAACTGGCAAACCCAAGCCTAAGGACAATTTAATTGCGGTTAATCAAATGTTTCTGCTATTTGACGGCACATATCATGAACTTGTTCCAGCTAAATTTCATTTCAGTAGTTGAGTAATTTACCCTACTCTTTACATTTGCTATACTCCACTACATATTTGAATACAATCTACAAACCAAAAAACTGTAACAACCTGTGTTAATCCAAACAGTCAGCACACAAAAAACAAAGACCCAAACAGCTCCCATCACTCCAGTCACCAAGAGAAAACGGTTCCTGTGCTACATGCCAGGTTAAAAACCCATCATGCAGGTAGCACAGCTGTTGCTGATCAGCTCTAATTGGCTCCTCTGCAGAGAGTCAGCGCTAGTTGAGATTCAGAGAGAATTTGGAAGCAAGGGACAATTACAAGAAAGAAAGTCAATGATGTTTTTCTGAAGTTGTGTAATCAAAGATTACAAGGGGAGAACACTTTTATATTTTGGGGATTTTGGTTTGATGAAATGCCCCTGGGTTATAATTCATATCAATAACACTGAAGATGAATGTATTGAATATAAGAGGCACTGTTTGGGGAGCTGGGCAGTTGCTATAAAGAATGTTGCTTTAATAAGAAGAGTACTAGATTGAATATAATGAAATGAAATGAAAAACCTTTCACAAAAAAAATTAACAATAATAACCCCTCTTAAGGTATATGTGTTGCAATGCCCCCAACATTTGCTGGAGAAACTGTGGCACGTGGGGGACCCAACCCATATATTCTTTTTTTTTTTAAAGATGATTTTTTTGGGCATTTTTGGTCTTTATTTATATAGGACAGCTGAAGACATGTAAGGGAAGAAAGAGGGGGAATGACATGCTGCAAACGCCCTCTTCACCAACTTACTACCCGGGCGTCCCACACCCACATATTCTGGGACTGCTCTGTGATACAGACACACTGGGAAGACATTAAAGAGGAATTGGACAACATTTTCAGGATGGATTTCCCTCTGGACCCTTTATTTTTCTTACTGGAGAAAACACCTGAAAATGTTCTGTTACATATTTTGTTAATGATTGCAAGAAACGTGATCACTATTAATTGGATAAAGCCTAGCCGCCCTTTACATGAAATTAAACAGGTCCGTACAATGGAAAATATGACCGCTTTTTACAGTTGAAAGTACCTTTGTTCGTAAGAAGAAGGACCCCTGTCATTTGAGCCTTGATATAGAACAATAATTTAAACATACTGTGATATGCAATGGTTTATTTACCCTGCTTTTATGTATTCAATGTATATGTTGAATGGAGTTCAACCACAAGATGACACTTATTTTTTTTACCACAATGAGCTTTTCTAAGGATTTGCCAATTCTGAAGCTTTAAATTATATTGAGGAGGAGGGGGGGGGGGCTTGACCAACTGCAATGTTTTGCTAGGTTGAAAGACATGATGTCTCTCGCTTTCTCATGTGCGGGCCGAACTATCTGGGCAGGCAAAGCAGAGAAAGGAGAGGTAACCTTGCTCCTCATGACATCATAAGGGGAGGATTCCAGATTGGTCCATTTGAGCTTTCATTTTCTCAAAGGCAGAGCAGGATACCCAGGGCTTGGTTTACATGTAACGCCATTTCTAACCACTGGGGGACCAAAGGCAGGCTGGGGGAACTCATATAAAAGACCTCATGAAGTGACATTTTCATGCCATGGGACAGGTAACCTCTCCTTGAGAGAGCGTCTGTGTGTATTTTTATGTTTGTATTGTACTGCCAAAAGGCAATAAAGTGCAATTTGTTTACCTTGTTATGAGTGCAAGCCTTTTTCCCAGCTAAAAGAAAACAAGGTGCTCTTCTGAAAATTCTAAATCTAAATCCAACGTGTCCTTCTCCTCCTCGGTAGCTTCACTCGGCCTGGCAGTGGTGTATCCAGGGTCCGCGGACACCCTTGCATAGTTCCAGGGTCTGGTTCTCAGACCGCTGATAATCACATCGTATTGCTCGAGGTCGGCAACTCGAGTCTCCAGAAAAGCGATCTTTCGGTCTTTCTCCACATTTTGCCTCTTTAGCGTTTGTATTTCACTGATCAGATCCATGATTTTCTTCTGTTGCACAGCAAGGGTAGTGGATGTCGATTTGTCAAAATGGACAGTAAACTGCCAGAACATGATTTTCCTTGAGAACATTACTTTTCATGGGCTGTCAACAACTTTTCCAGCAGTTATATCATGATTCATCTCGCCATGGAAATCAGGTTGAGGGTCATAATCTCTAGATGCAACGCCCTTTCATAGTGTCACCATCAAAACGGAGACAGCAGAGGATGGTTTCAATCCAATCCAATCCAAAATTTGAAGAAATTCCCTCTAGGGGGTCCTGTGTTTTCACATTCAAATTTCCCACACCCCTCCCGATCGAATTTTACCCCAAGTATTTTATGGTCGGTCCGGGTCACAGTCAGGGAGTCCTGTCGTCTCAGTCGCTGTCCACGGCCCATGAAAATGGACAAGGGTCTTGCTTCCATTATTTAGCTGCTGTTAAGAATCTGAGTCTAGTTAAGGGCAGCATATTTGTTTTTCAGAAGTACAAAGGCTCGGCCAAACAGCAAAGCCCACCAAAAATAGTTTCAACTCTAAGGAAGTCTTTAGTAAAAGGTGAAAGACTTGTGTGTTATGAAGACCAGAGTGAGTACAACCGTCTGCTCACGGTAAGCCTCACTTGGTGTGCCGCTTTCCAAACTAAAATGATAAGAGGCAACTTGGTAGACTCCTTGCTGATGTTTATATCTGTACTCACAATGCCCTTGTTTAAAACACCAATGTGAATAGTCATTGTTTGAGTAATCCAGACAGGTTAAACAGAGCAGAGTGACGCAGCGGAAGCACGCTGGGCCCATAACCCAGAGGTCGATGGATCGAAACCATCCTCTGTTAATTGCTATGAATTGTATCATCAGTTTAGTTGATATTTAACAAAATATCTGCTGATGCAAGTGCCTGAAATTAAATGCCAACACCTGCTGAAGGGTAAGGGTGAAGTATATTTCATCAATAAAAATTGCAGTGGTCATACCTGCTGTAACACCCATAGAAGCTGAAGGGTACACCCGTAATGGCAAATCAAATTGTGCTGTCTGATAGCCTGAGGTATACTGCTAAGTTTGTGTCACAGGAGGTCTTAGCCTGGCCTATGCCAGGTCCTCATACATGTAAAGCATGAGCTCTACCACTGAAGTACATCCCCTGAAGATGTTCAGATTTATTTTACTTTGTTCTGAGACAGACTTAGACTTATCTTTATTAATGCTTTTGGTATGACTCCCAGAAGGAAATTGAAATATCACTGAATAAAAGAAGAAACCTGGGTAAAACATGTAATGTTAATGTTGTATATGGCTTCAAAACCTGTGAATGCAACTGCGGTGGCTGGAAATCAAACCTGGGCAAAATGCTTGCACTGCTAACGGTATAAATCATAGTCGAAAAGTAACCTAGAGTTGCCTTTCTGCTGGACAATACAACGTTCACAGCAAATCTGGTAACACAGACTGAAAATAAATGCTAAGAGATATGTTGGTGGAGACTGGTGGCTTCTAGTACCTATGAGATAACACAATACTGTTTGTGAAGGCACCTCTGCAATTTGGTATACTGTGTGTGTGTGTGTGCAGTACTTGATCCACATGGATCCACTTGCTGTCCCTCTGGCTGTTCCTCTCTCTGTCCCATTTATGTCTTCTTCTTCCTCACTCTCTTTTTCATGCTTTTCACCCGCTTTTTCATCCTCCTCCTTCTTCTTCATCTTCCTCACCCTCTGGAATATCCCTCTCTGTGTCAGAGCCCTCACTTTTGTCACATGGCCTCTCTCCAAACTCCCAAAACTTCTCTGGCTCTCCGACACTGAGGGAGTATCCTCAGGCTGTGCGGCTGATTGAGACATGGAGTCCTCCTGCTCCGCTCTGGGTGGCAGTATGTCCCTGCTGCTCTGAGTTGACGTTGCAGTAGGTGCTGGCACCTTTTGAAGGCAGCTGGCGTGCCAGCGGGTGCCGTCATCTAGGGGGTATGTGGCTGGTCCCAGTCGGCGGGCCACTTGCTGTGGAGTGGACCAAAATGATGCCATCTTGAAAACTAGTCCATGCGTTTGTTACTTTATAGCTGGATTACTGCAATTCTTTATTATCAGGCTGCTTGAAAGATCCATAAAGACTCTTCATCCATCTCCACATTTAAGAGTAGGCTCAAGACTATCCTCTTTGATAATGCTTATGGTTATATAGTTACAGAGGTGTGAAAAAGTGTTTTCCCCCTTCCTCATTTCCTGTTCCTTTGCATGTTTGTCACACTTAAGTGTTTCGGAACATCAAACCAATTTAAGCAATAGTCAAGGACAACACAAGTAAACACAAAATGCAATTTGTAAATGAAGGTGTTTATTATTAAAGGTGAAAAAAAATCCAAACCATCATGGCCCTGTGTGAAAAAGTGATTGCCCCCTAAACCTAATAACTGGTTGGGCCACCCTTAGCAGCAACAACTGCAACCAAGCGTTTGCGATAATGTGCAATGAGGCTTTTACAGCGTCCTGGAGGAATTTTGGCCCACTCATCTTTGCAGAATTGTCCTAATTCTGTTACATTAGAGGGTTTTCGAGCATGAACGGCCTTTTTAAGGTCATACCACAACATCTCAATAGGATTCAGGTCAGGACTTTGGCTAGGCCACTCCAAAGTCTTCATTCTGTTTTTCTTCAGCCATTCGGTGGTGGACTTGCTGGTGTGTTTAGGATCATTGTCCTGCTGCAGAACCCAAGTTCGTTTCAGCTTGAGTACACAAACAGATGGTCGGACATTCTCCTTCAGGATCTCTTGGTAGACAGCAGAATTCATAGTTCCTTTTATCACGGCAAGTCTTCCAGGTCCTGAAGCAGCAAAACAGCCCCAGACCATCACACTACCACCACCATATTTTACTGTTGGTTAAATGTTCTTTTATGAAATGCAGTGTTCCTTCTACGCCAGATATACTTGGACACACACCTTCCAAAGAGTTCCACTTTTGTCTCATCGGTCCACAGAATGTTGTCCCAAAAGTCTTGGGGATCATCAAGATGTGTTGTGGAGAAATTGAGACGAGCTTTGATGTTCTTTTTGCTCAGCAGTGGTTTTCTCCTTGGAACTCTGCCATGCAGGCCATTTTTGCCCAGTCTTTTCCTGATGGTGGAGGCATGAACGCTGACCTTAACTGAGGCAAGTGAGGCCTGCAGTTCTTTGGACGTTGTTGTGGGGTCTTTTGTGACCTCTTGGATGAGTCGTTGCTGCGCTCTTGGGGTAATTTTGGGCGGCCGGCCACTCCTGGGAAGGTTCACCACTGTTCCATGTCTTCGCCATTTGTGGATAATGGCTCTCACTGTGGTTCGCTGGATTCCCAAAGCTTTGGAAATGGCTTTATAACCCTTTCCAGACTGATAGATCTCAATCACTTTCTTTCTCAATTGTTCCTGAATTTCTTTGGGTCTCGGCATGATGTGTAGCTTTTAAGGATCTTCTGGTGGACCTTACTGTGTCAAGCAGCTCCTATTTAAGTGATGCCTTGATTGTGAACAGGTGTGGCAATAATCAGGCCTGGGTGTGGCTAGAGAAATTGAACTCAGGTGTGGACAACCACAGTTATAGTATGTTTTAACAAGGGGGGCAATCACTTTTTCACACAGGGCCATGATGGTTTGGATTTTTTCACCTTTAATAATAAACACCTTCATTTACAAATTGCATTTTGTGTTTACGTGTGTTGTCCTTGACTATTGTTTAAATTGGTTTGATGTTCCAAAACACTTAAGTGTGACAAACATGCAAAGGAACAGGAAATGAGGAAGGGGCAAACACTTTTTCACACCACTGTACATACATATACAAACATATACCTACAGTCTCTGGATGGTATAGGTAGCGTATCGCCACCCATCACAGTTACCGACAATTTTGGCAATGAGAGTCAGCAAGGAGTCTACCAAGTTGCCTCTTATGACTTTAGTCACTTCACCAAGCTATGTCATAAGAGTATGACACACATGGGCTGCCTTCCAGCTATGTAACACTTGCAAATGGCAGTGGTGGGATTTGAACCCACGCCTCCAGAGAGACTGGAGCCTAAATCCAGCGCCTTAGACCACTCGGCCACACTACCTGCATGAGATAGCTGTCTACATCGTGAGACACACAGGGACCGTAACTAACGGTATGCTTGTTAATGTCATTGGAACTTCGCTTTCACAAGGCAAAAGCCAAAACTTTATTGAAAAATGCCAGTACTTTATTAAAAATTGTAATAGCGCTTTATCATTTTTCTCTGGCATTGTTGATTTTAGAATATTGTAACCAGCATTAAGTGAGTAGGTTTAGGTCTGTGTTTTTGTAGATGTAGGACATAGATACAGACCGTACTCTCTGATAAGCATCTCTAAAAAACTAGAACTAGACATGTTGGTGATGAAAACCATGAATATGTAATTTTTCTAAATGTAACTGTTTATGTGTCTGAAATGTTGGAAACACTAACCCGGAAGTTGACAGAATTTAACCCGGTCGTCTTGAAAGGGGCAGGCTTTAACCACATTAGATGTTAAAATGTGCTCACAAGAAAGCTACAGGATTACTGTGGAGGAATGGAGAATGGCTAGGTTAACTGATGATTTTAAACATTGTGAAAACATATGAACACGTTAAACATATACGGGCATAGCTGCAGTCTTAGGATTTCTGGATGGGGCCGTGGCTGCTGTTATGTGTATAGCTGGAAATCTGCTCCCTAAAAACAATAACAGGTCCGGCACTCCTTTCCCTCCTTTCTCCTTTGGCTCCTCTTTTTAATCAACTTCAGCATGGGTGTGTAAACTTATTCTAGCAACTGTATATATATCCCACTTACAAATATGAATATATATATATATATATATATATATATATATATATATATATATATATATATATATATCTCTACTGGTATGCTTCCTAGTGACATTAATGCACCAGATTGATAGCCTGGCTCGGCCCTCATATGGACTAAAGGTTCATTTGGATTCAGCACACAGTATAGTCTCATAACTGTTAGAGATCAGCTGGTGAATAAAGTATTGTATTTATCAGATAAAGAAGGTTGTAGTGCTGTAGAAGTACAGCAAAATATAAAGAAGGGGACATAGCAATTGGACATTGCATCAAATAGTGACACAAAATATAGATGAACAACATTGTGGGGATTTAATTATTAAACAGTTTCATAAATGAATGAGATACATTTTGAGTCTTTATCAACTGTAGGCCAAAGATTCTTTCATCATGGCAAATATTAACAATGATAGAATGTACCACTGTCAGGAATGACTGTTTCCTTTTGTTGAGAGGTTACAGTTATATATTTACATTAATTATCCTTACACAATAACTACATTGCATCCATTACCTTTGCCTTCTGATCTTCCACATCCCACTCCACTGTTATGGAACCATTTCAGTAGATTTCCTCACTAACATTATTGAAATAACCATGGAAACTAAATGTACACTTCCTGCATTACTGCATTACTTCAAATACTAAGTTACTCCTTTAGTAAACTAGTATTCACGTAAAATAAAACAATATAATATTGAGACCATTCAACAAAGCACTATGGGTAATAACAACTTCAACACATGTGCGGGTTGCTATGGACTGGTCACTAGGCTTCCTCAGTCATTGTATATTTTAGCATATAGGTAGCACATTTGCTGTAGAATCTTTGCTACTGCCCTCTAGAGGCAGAGGCCGAATCTGCAAAACGCAGATCGGGGATTGGCTGAATGGGGGCGGAGCTAAATGCTGGACTCTGCACGGGCGCCATCTGGTGGTGGAGGTCAGGCAGCACATTCTCAATATAATATATATTATATATAGATATGGGCGCCATCTGGTGGTGGAGGTCAGGCAGCACATTCTCAATATAATATATATTATATATAGATATGGGCACCATCTGGTGACGGAGAACAGGCAGCACATTCTCAATATAATATATTTTATATATATATGTGTGTGTGTATATATATATGTATATATGCAATATATACACTACTTTTGAATTCATTATTTCATTTTGATTAATCGCGATTAATAAGGGAAATTATGCGATTAATCGTGTAATATATATACATACACACACACATATATTTATATATATATATATATATATATATGTATATATATATGTGTATATATATATATACACACATGTATATGTGTGTATATATATGTATATTTATCTATAAATATATATATATATATATATATATATGTGTGTGGTATGTGTATATATATTACGATTAATCGCATAATTTCCTTATTAATCGCGATTAATCGCAAAATGAAATAATGGATTCAAAAGTAGTGTATATAGTGCAATTTTTTTTTAAATGTTCTGCCATATAAAGAAAAGTGCCGTAACATTTGTTCTGCAAAACTTACCAGCATTTTGTTCATAAAGTAGCAGTTAAATAAAATATTTAGTGTCCATCTCAACTTAAACAAGTATTTATCATGTCCAGAGTTGAATTCCATCTGGTTGGAACGTGTTGCTAAGCGACTCCTTCTGATGTACACGTTCTTCTGTTGTTGTTCTAACTCTGCTGGACTGGACACTTTCCAACGCGCTGTTAAGCAGAGACACTGAGGGACACTTACCCAGTGAGTCCAGTAGTCCCCAGTGAGTCCAGTAGTCCCCAGTGAGTCCAGTAGTCCCCAGTAAGAGCAACAGCGCGTGCATGTTGTAGCGTGGTTGCTTTTGCAGTCCTCTCCTTTTCATACAACTCGTGTATTTTTCTTGTGATGGTGCATCTTGAGGGAATCTCATACCTGCCATCATTGTTGCGATTCTCAGACCGATGTCCTCCACAACCCTAATGGGCCTGCAGTCTGTAGCTCTCCACGTCCTCCATCCCCCTACTGGGCCTGCAGTCTGTAGCTCTCCACGTTGCTATAGCATCTGTTAGCTTCTCTTGCCTTTGTTTATCTCTTACTACTTAATACTTACCGACACGCTGCATCTAATGTAGTGATAAGAAAATTCAACTTTGCAGTATTTACAAAGCCTGTGAGCAACAAACTTTTACAATAATAAAGAAATAATAAAAACTGCATTAACGCGCGATGAAAAAATTGTCGGCGTTAATTAATTAATTAGTTAACGCGATAATAACACTGCCTTGCCTTGCCTATATATATATATATGTATATTATTATAGTGTGATTTTTACTGTAACCCGTCAAGGAAAGGGTTAACAGAAATGGAGATTTGGCCAATCGGAGGTGGTTGTGTCACACTCCGCCAATAAAATTGCTGAATGTTAGAACATCGTGTCAAATTGGTTATTACTATCTATCTATCTATCTATCTATCTATCTATCTATCTATCTATCTATCTATCTATCTATCTATCTATCTAAGTTTTTCTTTAGTGGTAGCTTCATGTCCATTAGAAAGACAACACCATCCTCTGTTGGTCAATAAATTATGTGCAGGGTAATACTACCAATAATTAAAGTTATTTTCTTTAAATTTAGAAAACATTTTCTAATGTGCTTATTAGTAAATTTGCTGCTCATAATATCAATATCATTTATATAAAGAGTCAAATTAAAACCAGGAACTTCATTACATTCAGTACATTCAGTACATTCTGGCCAGTTTTTAAAAAGTCAGGCTATTCACCGACCAATCAGAGGCCCTTAGGTGTTACATCCACATATGTGGCTCATTAGCAGTCAAGGGTTCTTTCAATCAGTTGATTAGAGTGGCCTTTGACTCTCAGGGTAGACTTATAAAAGCTGGTGTATAGCAGACAGCAGCACATCGTGCCAGTTAGGCCAGGATATACAAACAAGTGGGTCATTTTATCTTGTGTTGGTTAGCAGGTGTAGTTTGCTAGCAGCTAGGCTAGCTTTAGACACTGCAAACATCAGTGGCTATGGGTTTTGGGTGTTACCTCAGGTAAGTCGCAAGGTCACGTCAATTTACAAGCTGTTGGTTGCCATTAGTGTACCTTATGGTTTCAATTTGTTTTGAAACCATTAATTTCACTTAACAGTGTGACCTTGCTCCTGTCTGTGTGGACAACTGCAAAATTTGATCATATTCCCAATGGTAAGAACTAAAACGTCTACTTAAACACATTCCTGTTAGTCCTTAGCTCATATATTTCAATATCAACCCATTTGTTCATGCAGGAGTTCATATGGAGTGTCGTGATCGTTACTTCATGATAGCTGTTGATCTCTTCGACACTGGGAATAAACCTTCCTTTGAGGCGGTTGGTAAGTCCTGCACAGCATTACAAGCTAGCGGTCAGAAACCATGAGTTCTCATTATTGAGCTACAGTGGCTATTTAACCTTATTTCCTAAATTATCTTAGGACTTGCCTGGCAGGTTTTTACATTTAGTAAATCTGACCAATTAAACCCAAGTATTTCACTGAATAGAGTGAACTTTGTTTGAGCAGACAAAACTAGGGATATGTCTTTCAGATGAGACAGGTGCGTACCCCATCACTAAGGAGTACGCAGCAAAGTGTGGCTACAGTGTCGGTGTTGTCCCTGCATTGGAACATGTGGAGCTTCGAGCCTCTTACTTCAGCTGCCACACTGACAACAAGGTCCGTACAAATGGCATACAAAACAGTTTTGGGTTATTTATGCAATGTGTAGCCTTGTTTCAGGAACACCGGGTTTTTATACACCTTTTTTTTGACTGGATATTTCAGAAGGATAAAGTATTCACATTCAACTTCAACCTGATTGTGACCCACAACGGCAAGGAAGTCACCTATGCTTTGAACAAAACCTGTTCTCCCCTCTTCCCTGGTCTCCTAGAGAGGTCACCTGTGAGGTCAACTACATGGAAGTAAGCTTGGTTGCATGTTATGTAAAATGTGTGCAATTTCCAAACTTGAACTAACCCTAGTTTCTTAGGTGTCTGTGAGGAGTGATATGACCTGTCCAAAAGGGACAAAGAAGACTGACTGGAATGCTATCTTCAAACGGTATGTTTGACATGTCTTCCGGGAAATGTGTCATTTGCAGTTGGATAACATGCATCAAACTTGTGTATATACACTTAAATGGCGGTTTAACAATGGGCTTTATTCAGGCCTATGCCTCAGCCACTTCAGATTGGCAGGTGATGTTTCAGAAGGCGCAGCCGGGTTGCCCATTAGCCTTAACACGGCTAAGACGCACGGCTATACATTTGACTTGACAGATGGAAGGCTTGTATTTCGTGCTCGTATGGACAACCTGACTCATACAGCACTGAGGTAAACCACTCAGGTGTTTATATCTAGTTTTTTTTTGAAATTCCAGAACTGTATGTTTTGTACAGTAAAGCATTTAGTACAAAGCAGGTTTATTGTGTTGCCCCCCCAGGTGAATGGTGTTCCAGTAGAGGTGGTCCATGCAACACTATTGTCCAGACTAGGCTGGGTTTCAGTCGTGGTTGACCTGGTGGCAGCTTGCTCCATGCGTCAGTATTACCATCTTTATGCTTTTATTTTTCTTTCCTTGACATACTGCAAACAAAACTAATACTGGTGTAATATCTCAGACAAAGGATCATATGAAAACGGTAGCTACATTATGTGGGAGACTTCTGAGGTGCTGCATCCATGGGTGTCGGCTCTAAACCGGATGCAGGTCAACATGGGAGTCAATGGTGAACTTGTGGCACAGCCAGTTGCAGAGAAGAGGGCTACATTGTAAAGCAGCTCAACTCCACAGTCAAGATCAGCATCCCTATAATGCTGAAGGAGTATACAGGAAGGTCAGGAGGCAGGGCTTATTTTTAAACATGTTTTAAATGTGGAGGACTTCTGATCCAGTTGAAATTCAAATTTCCTGAGAAATTGGTTTCTTTCACAGAGCATTGTGTCTGGGAACCTCTACAAGTTCTCCATCTTTAATCTCTACTTGGAGCAAATCTCAGTGGATGAGGGTCATGGTGATACCAGACTTCGCATCTACAGGACACTGGCCACTCCCCTGCTGCCATGCCCTATTTTCACTGAAACGGTAAGTCTAACCAGGCACTTGTAGAGATGGCTGAAGCTTCATGAACCAGTGTCAGTTTCTGAGCCTACTAGATGGCGCACCTAAGAAATGCCGAAGGCATTGCAATTAGTATTTTCTCTACTTGACTAGAGTTCTATCTAGTAGACTCGGAAAATAAGACACTGGTTCCAAAGCTTCATTCAGCCATCACAAGGCACTTGCCCAGTTGAAACTAGAATCTGACGGCCTTGTCGTTTCAGGAACTGTTTCTGAGGAGCGCACATTCACGGTCTACCTCGGGGGCATCCCTGAAGACGTTGAGTTGGTTGCAGTTCATTTGAACGGACAGGAATTTACAGTTCCCTTTACAAATACAAGCAGCCACAACATCACGAAAGTTGTTGTTCCCAACCACACTCATGGCTACATTCTGAAGGTACCTTTGGATGACCCTGTTGTCATGCAGCAGGTAAAGGTCTTTGCATTTGTCTGGTTGTATCTCCAGATGTCATGCTGGTTTGTACAAAGACTTAATCTAGCTTGAATCAACATATTTTCTGTCTTTTAGTTAATCAAAGATGCAACAATTCAGCACAGGCTTGACATCAACTACACCCTGACTGTTCTGCCTGAAAATGAGCCCTTTACCAACTCGCATCAGTAGTGGCGGTAACCGATGCCTGTAAGTCCCTTATTTTTAGACCTGGTAAATTATACTAGTATATGAAGCAGAGTAACTCTATTGTGTTGTCTTCACAGGTCCTCCAGCCTTTGATGCTGTCTGTTCTGAGTCTGGCATCAGCTTTAAACTGGACCACCGGCCTATTGACCCCTGTGGGAGATCAGTATAGGCTCAGAGCTGCTGACATCAGAGCTGGCAACTAAGCACGGCTACATCATGAGCAACAATAGCCAGAGACTGCTGCTCAAAGTGCCGCTCTTCACTCATGGCTACAAGTACAAGGTGAGATGAGACTAACTGAAGAATCAACACTAAACATGGTTTAATGGGATGTTTTATACATGGACTTCTATCAATATGCTTTCTTTTTTAGAACATTACTTTAAAGGACTTCTTCGGCTCTTTTGAGCTGCTCATGAAGAATCATGAAACTGAGGTCCAAATTAACACTGTCAAGACTTGTCAGTTCTCTGCTACTGAACTCATTGGTAAGGAGATTTTTTTTAAATCAAGATCCCCAAATAGTTGACACAAGTGCTAAAACTCTTCTCTATAGTGTGTGCAGCTGATGGCAGGATAACTGTGGTGGCTGACTTGTCTCTGGCCATCACAAGTGAAGGAGTTCCTGCTAGAATTAACCTAGTAGACAAAAACTGTCGTCCCAAAGAGATCGACGGCACCAGGGCTCTCTTCTCGTTTCCAATCAACAGCTGTGGATCCACAGTCAAAGTACTACTGATTACTTATGTAAAACTAATTTAATATTTTATATCTGGCAATATGGGCAACCAAATGTTATGCTTGGTTTCTCCAGCTTGACAAGGAGTTTGTGACTTACAAAAACCAGATCTTCTTCAGCAAGGATTTGAATGCACCAACTGACGCCAGCTATGATTTTGACAGGTATATTTTCAACCCAACAATTTTGGCAAAACTACCTCAATTTAATGCAAACAACCCTATTTTCTTGTCTTGCAGGGTGACAATCCAGTGTACATATGCTCTGGCTGGACTACTCTCAGTATACAGGTTTCAGTCTGACACAGCTGGTGTCGGGCGTATTGTCGCTCTGCACGCTCCACTG
The DNA here is from genome assembly GCA_013375575.1 of Percina caprodes. Lineage (NCBI taxonomy): Eukaryota > Metazoa > Chordata > Actinopteri > Perciformes > Percidae > Percina > Percina caprodes. The sequence continues at coordinate 469,207 of JABXJD010000412.1, forward strand.
AAGGTTGGTGGTTTACCTGTTGAACTGAAGCATCATTAGTATATCAAATGCCAACTTCTGTCTGGTCTCTAGGTCTACTGGGTCCCACCATCAAGCCCACTACAGTGCTTCAAACTTTGTCCACTCAAAGACATGGTTCAACTGAACCTGCTGAGTACATCAGTGTATCCAGCTTTCCAAACAATGTCTCAAGCGCTAGCGTGTCTGGAACAGTCTCTAGCACTGTTGCTAGCATGTTGAGCAACATCTCTGGCATTCCAGGCAACATCTTGAGCACCACTAGTGTTCCAGGCACCGTCACTAGCAACATCTCTAGCATTTCAGACACAGTCTCCAGCGTTCCGGGCACAGTATCTAGCGTTCAAGGCACTGTATCAGGCAACAGCTCTAGCATTCCACGCACTGTCACTAGCGTACCAGGCAATGTCTCAAGCACCGTCATTAACATCTCTAGCATTCCATGCACAGTCTCTAGCGTTTCAGGTACAGTTGCTAGCATATCAAGCACTGTTGCTAGCAACATCTCTAGCATTCCAATCACTGGCTCCAATGTTCAAGGCCATGTGTCAGGCACCCTTGCTAGCATATCAAGCACCATCACTACAGTTTCGGGCACAGTCACTAGCATTCCAGGCACTGTGTCAAGCACCGCTAGCATTCCAGGAAAGGACTCCAGCCCCATTGCTAGCGTTCCAGGCAGTGTCTCAAGCACAGTCATTGGCAACATCTCTAGCATTCCAGGCACCGTCTCTAGTGTTTCAGGCACCACTAGCATTCCAGGAACCCTTGCTAGCAAATCTAGCACCGTCATTACAGTTCTGGCACTGTATCAAGCACCATCGCTAGGATTCCAGGGAAACGTCTCCAGCCCCATCATTAGAATTCCAGGCACAGTCTCCAGTGTCTCCAAAGTAACGTCTCTAGCCCCATTGCTAGCATTCCAGGCACTATATCAAGCACCGCGCAGCATTCCAGGAAACCTCCTCCAGCCCCTCATCGCTAGCATTCCAGGCAGTGTCTCCAGCACA
>JABXJD010001383.1:0-57500 GCA_013375575.1 Percina caprodes
GCAGATTAAATCATTCATAGCTTATTTAACCAGAGAAACATGGTAAAAATCAGTTCAGTTTAATATCAGCACAGATACAAGTAGGTACATGCAGAAACATGTCAAAGCAGCATCAGGTTGACAAAGGGAACAATGTTTGGTTGCCAGGCTGATCGCCCAACATCAGGTTGGCGGACGAAACTGACGCCAGGCTGGTCGCCCAATGTCAGGTTGGCGGAGGGAACAGAAGTCTGGTTGGCGGGCTGGTCGCCAACGCCAGGTTGGCGGAGGGAACAGACGTCTGGTTGGCGGCTGGTCGCCCAACGCCAGGTTGGCGGAGGGAACAGACGCTCTGGTTGGCGGGCTGGTCGCCCAACGCCAGGTTGGCGGAGGGAACAGACGCCTGGTTGGCGGGCTGGTCGCCCAACGCCAGGTTGGCGGAGGGAACAGACGCCTGGTTGGCGGGCTGGTCGCCCAACGCCAGGTTGGCGGAGGGAACAGACGCCTGGTTGGCGGGCTGGTCGCCCAACGCCAGGTTGGCGGAGGGAACAGACGCCTGGTTGGCGGGCTGGTCGCCCAACGCCAGGTTGGCGGCTGGTCGCCCAACGCCAGGTTGGCGGAGGGAACAGACGCCTGGTTGGCGGGCTGGTCGCCCAACGCCAGGTTGGCGGAGGGAACAGACGCCTGGTTGGCGGGCTGGTCGCCCAACGCCAGGTTGGCGGGCTGGTCGCCCAACGCCAGGTTGGCGGAGGGAACAGACGCCAGGTTGGCGGGCTGGTCGCCCAACGCCAGGTTGGCGGAGGGAACAGACGCCAGGTTGGCGGGCTGGTCGCCCAACGCCAGGTTGGCGGAGGGAACAGACGCCAGGTTGGCGGGCTGGTCGCCCAACGCCAGGTTGGCGGAGGGAACAGACTTCTGGTTGGCGGGCTGGTCGCCCAACGCCAGGTTGGCGGAGGGAACAGACGCCTGGTTGGCGGGCTGGTCGCCCAACGCCAGGTTGGCGGAGGGAACAGACGCCTGGTTGGCGGGCTGGTCGCCCAACGCCAGGTTGGCGGAGGGAACAGACGCCTGGTTGGCGGGCTGGTCGCCCAACGTCAGGTTGGCGGAGGGAACAGACGCCTGGTTGGCGGGCTGGTCGCCAACGTCAGGTTGGCGGGCTGGTCGCCTGTTGGCGGGCTGGTCGCCCAACGCCAGGTTGGCGGGCTGGTCGCCCAACGCCAGGTTGGCGGGCTGGTCGCCCAACGCCAGGTTGGCGGAGGGAACAGACGCCTGGTTGGCGGGCTGGTCGCCCAACGCAGGTTGGCGGAGGGAACAGACGCCTGGTTGGCGGGCTGGTCGCCCAACGCCAGGTTGGCGGAGGGAACAGACGCCTGGTTGGCGGGCTGGTCGCCCAACGCCAGGCTAGTTTTGAGCCGCTTGGGTCCGTTCAGCGGCAATTGAACATCTGCAAGTTGATGAATAGCTGCCTCAGCTTCTCCTTCATTGGTTTCCAGTTGTGCTGAAAGATAATATGTAGACATTTTTAAGTTCCAACTACCCTTGACTCTAAGGGTAAAGAATTTACCTTAAGGCATTTATTTAGTTCATTAAAAGCAAAGCAAGTATTAAAGACTTCCTTTTAAGAATTGATAGCCCCAAAAGACTTCATTGTAATTAGGCCAGTGGATTTTGTTTACAACATGACAGAATCTGTAAAGAGATTAAGCTAGCACAGCAGTTGTATTTATGTGCTGCATTTACTCGGTTTGGGAAATTCCACAATCTCTACAGAGCTATTTTAGCTTAAGTTGGCTGGCTGACAGAACGGGCAGGGACTAGAAATAGCCTGTTGCCTTTGAAAGCAAGTTTCCACACAATATAAACAGTTTAATTTTAACTAATTTTTCCTGGTAACTGTTGGACACTTGCAAGATTAGACAATACGGTGTGAGCGATGTGGCTATAGGCCGAGGTAAGCACCAATTGTTGTATTTTTAAATACTTAATGTCTGAATCTGACAAAGCAGCTGTATAGCCACATTGTATAGTTGATAGAGCTTAAATTAAACATGGGTTGGATTCCCCATGCCAAAATGGAGACAATTTAACCTTAATCTACTACGTTGTGCCACAAAGAGCCTCAGCTGTAAACACAATTGCAGCATTTTCCCAATAAGGTTTCATAGAACCTGCTTACCTTCTTTAGCAGCTTGGATCAACTTGGACTCCATTGACTGGAGAAGTGCAAAGGCCCTCTTCATGGAGAGATCATTGAGAGACACATCTGTAGTACAAAATAAATTCAGTGTCTGTAAGTAGCTCTTCAAAGATTCTGTCACTAACATTCTTACCTCTAATTCTCCTCTGCAGTTCATCATCATGTCTTTCATTTGTGCCACCAACTGGCAAACCCAAGCCTAAGGACAATTTAATTGCGGTTAATCAAATGTTTCTGCTATTTGACGGCACATATCATGAACTTGTTCCAGCTAAATTTCATTTCAGTAGTTGAGTAATTTACCCTACTCTTTACATTTGCTATACTCCACTACATATTTGAATACAATCTACAAACCAAAAAACTGTAACAACCTGTGTTAATCCAAACAGTCAGCACACAAAAAACAAAGACCCAAACAGCTCCCATCACTCCAGTCACCAAGAGAAAACGGTTCCTGTGCTACATGCCAGGTTAAAAACCCATCATGCAGGTAGCACAGCTGTTGCTGATCAGCTCTAATTGGCTCCTCTGCAGAGAGTCAGCGCTAGTTGAGATTCAGAGAGAATTTGGAAGCAAGGGACAATTACAAGAAAGAAAGTCAATGATGTTTTTGAAGTTGTGTAATCAAAGATTACAAGGGGAGAACACTTTTATATTTTGGGGATTTTGGTTTGATGAAATGCCCCTGGGTTATAATTCATATCAATAACACTGAAGATGAATGTATTGAATATAAGAGGCACTGTTTGGGGAGCTGGGCAGTTGCTATAAAGAATGTTGCTTTAATAAGAAGAGTACTAGATTGAATATAATGAAATGAAATGAAAAACCTTTCACAAAAAAAATTAACAATAATAACCCCTCTTAAGGTATATGTGTTGCAATGCCCCCAACATTTGCTGGAGAAACTGTGGCACGTGGGGGACCCAACCCATATATTCTTTTTTTTTTTTTAAAGATGATTTTTTTGGGCATTTTTGGTCTTTATTTATATAGGACAGCTGAAGACATGTAAGGGAAGAAAGAGGGGGAATGACATGCTGCAAACGCCCTCTTCACCAACTTACTACCCGGGCGTCCCACACCCACATATTCTGGGACTGCTCTGTGATACAGACACTGGGAAGACATTAAAGAGGAATTGGACAACATTTTCAGGATGGATTTCCCTCTGGACCCTTTATTTTTCTTACTGGAGAAAACACCTGAAAATGTTCTGTTACATATTTTGTTAATGATTGCAAGAAACGTGATCACTATTAATTGGATAAAGCCTAGCCGCCCTTTACATGAAATTAAACAGGTCCGTACAATGGAAAATATGACCGCTTTTTACAGTTGAAAGTACCTTTGTTCGTAAGAAGAAGGACCCCTGTCATTTGAGCCTTGATATAGAACAATAATTTAAACATACTGTGATATGCAATGGTTTATTTACCCTGCTTTTATGTATTCAATGTATATGTTGAATGGAGTTCAACCACAAGATGACACTTATTTTTTTTACCACAATGAGCTTTTCTAAGGATTTGCCAATTCTGAAGCTTTAAATTATATTGAGGAGGAGGGGGGGGGGCTTGACCAACTGCAATGTTTTGCTAGGTTGAAAGACATGATGTCTCTCGCTTTCTCATGCGGGCCGAACTATCTGGGCAGGCAAAGCAGAGAAAGGAGAGGTAACCTTGCTCCTCATGACATCATAAGGAGGATTCCAGATTGGTCCATTTGAGCTTTCATTTTCTCAAAGGCAGAGCAGGATACCCAGGGCTTGGTTTACATGTAACGCCATTTCTAACCACTGGGGGACCAAAGGCAGGCTGGGGAACTCATATAAAAGACCTCATGAAGTGACATTTTCATGCCATGGGACAGGTAACCTCTCCTTGAGAGAGCGTCTGTGTGTATTTTTATGTTTGTATTGTACTGCCAAAAGGCAATAAAGTGCAATTTGTTTACCTTGTTATGAGTGCAAGCCTTTTTCCCAGCTAAAAGAAAACAAGGTGCTCTTCTGAAAATTCTAAATCTAAATCCAACGTGTCCTTCTCCTCCTCGGTAGCTTCACTCGGCCTGGCAGTGGTGTATCCAGGGTCCGCGGACACCCTTGCATAGTTCCAGGGTCTGGTTCTCAGACCGCTGATAATCACATCGTATTGCTCGAGGTCGGCAACTCGAGTCTCCAGAAGCGATCTTTCGGTCTTTCTCCACATTTTGCCTCTTTAGCGTTTGTATTTCACTGATCAGATCCATGATTTTCTTCTGTTGCACAGCAAGGGTAGTGGATGTCGATTTGTCAAAATGGACAGTAAACTGCCAGAACATGATTTTCCTTGAGAACATTACTTTTCATGGGCTGTCAACAACTTTTCCAGCAGTTATATCATGATTCATCTCGCCATGGAAATCAGGTTGAGGGTCATAATCTCTAGATGCAACGCCCTTTCATAGTGTCACCATCAAAACGGAGACAGCAGAGGATGGTTTCAATCCAATCCAATCCAAAATTTGAAGAAATTCCCTCTAGGGGGTCCTGTGTTTTCACATTCAAATTTCCCACACCCCTCCCGATCGAATTTTACCCCAAGTATTTTATGGTCGGTCCGGTCACAGTCAGGGAGTCCTGTCGTCTCAGTCGCTGTCCACGGCCCATGAAAATGGACAAGGGTCTTGCTTCCATTATTTAGCTGCTGTTAAGAATCTGAGTCTAGTTAAGGGCAGCATATTTGTTTTTCAGAAGTACAAAAGGCTCGGCCAAACAGCAAAGCCCACCAAAAATAGTTTCAACTCTAAGGAAGTCTTTAGTAAAAGGTGAAAGACTTGTGTGTTATGAAGACCAGAGTGAGTACAACCGTCTGCTCACGGTAAGCCTCACTTGGTGTGCCGCTTTCCAAACTAAAATGATAAGAGGCAACTTGGTAGACTCCTTGCTGATGTTTATATCTGTACTCACAATGCCCTTGTTTAAAACACCAATGTGAATAGTCATTGTTTGAGTAATCCAGACAGGTTAAACAGAGCAGAGTGACGCAGCGGAAGCACGCTGGGCCCATAACCCAGAGGTCGATGGATCGAAACCATCCTCTGTTAATTGCTATGAATTGTATCATCAGTTTAGTTGATATTTAACAAAATATCTGCTGATGCAAGTGCCTGAAATTAAATGCCAACACCTGCTGAAGGGTAAGGGTGAAGTATATTTCATCAATAAAAATTGCAGTGGTCATACCTGCTGTAACACCCATAGAAGCTGAAGGGTACACCCGTAATGGCAAATCAAATTGTGCTGTCTGATAGCCTGAGGTATACTGCTAAGTTTGTGTCACAGGAGGTCTTAGCCTGGCCTATGCCAGGTCCTCATACATGTAAAGCATGAGCTCTACCACTGAAGTACATCCCCTGAAGATGTTCAGATTTATTTTACTTTGTTCTGAGACAGACTTAGACTTATCTTTATTAATGCTTTTGGTATGACTCCCAGAAGGAAATTGAAATATCACTGAATAAAAGAAGAAACCTGGGTAAAACATGTAATGTTAATGTTGTATATGGCTTCAAAACCTGTGAATGCAACTGCGGTGGCTGGAAATCAAACCTGGGCAAAATGCTTGCACTGCTAACGGTATAAATCATAGTCGAAAAGTAACCTAGAGTTGCCTTTCTGCTGGACAATACAACGTTCACAGCAAATCTGGTAACACAGACTGAAAATAAATGCTAAGAGATATGTTGGTGGAGACTGGTGGCTTCTAGTACCTATGAGATAACACAATACTGTTTGTGAAGGCACCTCTGCAATTTGGTATACTGTGTGTGTGTGTGTGCAGTACTTGATCCACATGGATCCACTTGCTGTCCCTCTGGCTGTTCCTCTCTCTGTCCCATTTATGTCTTCTTCTTCCTCACTCTCTTTTTCATGCTTTTCACCCGCTTTTTCATCCTCCTCCTTCTTCTTCATCTTCCTCACCCTCTGGAATATCCCTCTCTGTGTCAGAGCCCTCACTTTTGTCACATGGCCTCTCTCCAAACTCCCAAAACTTCTCTGGCTCTCCGACACTGAGGGAGTATCCTCAGGCTGTGCGGCTGATTGAGACATGGAGTCCTCCTGCTCCGCTCTGGGTGGCAGTATGTCCCTGCTGCTCTGAGTTGACGTTGCAGTAGGTGCTGGCACCTTTTGAAGGCAGCTGGCGTGCCAGCGGGTGCCGTCATCTAGGGGGTATGTGGCTGGTCCCAGTCGGCGGGCCACTTGCTGTGGAGTGGACCAAAATGATGCCATCTTGAAAACTAGTCCATGCGTTTGTTACTTTATAGCTGGATTACTGCAATTCTTTATTATCAGGCTGCTTGAAAGATCCATAAAGACTCTTCATCCATCTCCACATTTAAGAGTAGGCTCAAGACTATCCTCTTTGATAATGCTTATGGTTATATAGTTACAGAGGTGTGAAAAAGTGTTTTCCCCTTCCTCATTTCCTGTTCCTTTGCATGTTTGTCACACTTAAGTGTTTCGAACATCAAACCAATTTAAACAATAGTCAAGGACAACACAAGTAAACACAAAATGCAATTTGTAAATGAAGGTGTTTATTATTAAAGGTGAAAAAATCCAAACCATCATGGCCCTGTGTGAAAAAGTGATTGCCCCTAAACCTAATAACTGGTTGGGCCACCCTTAGCAGCAACAACTGCAACCAAGCGTTTGCGATAATGTGCAATGAGGCTTTTACAGCGTCCTGGAGGAATTTTGGCCCACTCATCTTTGCAGAATTGTCCTAATTCAGTTACATTAGAGGGTTTTCGAGCATGAACGGCCTTTTTAAGGTCATACCACAACATCTCAATAGGATTCAGGTCAGGACTTTGGCTAGGCCACTCCAAAGTCTTCATTTTGTTTTTCTTCAGCCATTCGGTGGTGGACTTGCTGGTGTGTTTAGGATCATTGTCCTGCTGCAGAACCCAAGTTCGTTTCAGCTTGAGTACACAAACAGATGGTCGGACATTCTCCTTCAGGATCTCTTGGTAGACAGCAGAATTCATAGTTCCTTTTATCACGGCAAGTCTTCCAGGTCCTGAAGCAGCAAAACAGCCCCAGACCATCACACTACCACCACCATATTTTACTGTTGGTATAATGTTCTTTTTATGAAATGCAGTGTTCCTTCTACGCCAGATATACTTGGACACACACCTTCCAAAGAGTTCCACTTTTGTCTCATCGGTCCACAGAATGTTGTCCCAAAAGTCTTGGGGATCATCAAGATGTGTTGTGGAGAAATTGAGACGAGCTTTGATGTTCTTTTTGCTCAGCAGTGGTTTTCTCCTTGGAACTCTGCCATGCAGGCCATTTTTGCCCAGTCTTTTCCTGATGGTGGAGGCATGAACGCTGACCTTAACTGAGGCAAGTGAGGCCTGCAGTTCTTTGGACGTTGTTGTGGGGTCTTTTGTGACCTCTTGGATGAGTCGTTGCTGCGCTCTTGGGGTAATTTTGGGCGGCCGGCCACTCCTGGGAAGGTTCACCACTGTTCCATGTCTTCGCCATTTGTGGATAATGGCTCTCACTGTGGTTCGCTGGATTCCCAAAGCTTTGGAAATGGCTTTATAACCCTTTCCAGACTGATAGATCTCAATTACTTTCTTTCTCAATTGTTCCTGAATTTCTTTGGGTCTCGGCATGATGTGTAGCTTTTAAGGATCTTCTGGTGGACCTTACTGTGTCAAGCAGCTCCTATTTAAGTGATGCCTTGATTGTGAACAGGTGTGGCAATAATCAGGCCTGGGTGTGGCTAGAGAAATTGAACTCAGGTGTGGACAACCACAGTTATAGTATGTTTTAACAAGGGGGGCAATCACTTTTTCACACAGGGCCATGATGGTTTGGATTTTTTTTCACCTTTAATAATAAACACCTTCATTTACAAATTGCATTTTGTGTTTACTTGTGTTGTCCTTGACTATTGTTTAAATTGGTTTGATGTTCCAAAACACTTAAGTGTGACAAACATGCAAAGGAACAGGAAATGAGGAAGGGGGCAAACACTTTTTCACACCACTGTACATACATATACAAACATATACCTACAGTCTCTGGATGGTATAGGTAGCGTATCGCCACCCATCACAGTTACCGACAATTTTGGCAATGAGAGTCAGCAAGGAGTCTACCAAGTTGCCTCTTATGACTTTAGTCACTTCACCAAGCTATGTCATAAGAGTATGACACACATGGGCTGCCTTCCAGCTATGTAACACTTGCAAATGGCAGTGGTGGGATTTGAACCCACGCCTCCAGAGAGACTGGAGCCTAAATCCAGCGCCTTAGACCACTCGGCCACACTACCTGCATGAGATAGCTGTCTACATCGTGAGACACACAGGGACCGTAACTAACGGTATGCTTGTTAATGTCATTGGAACTTCGCTTTCACAAGGCAAAAGCCAAAACTTTATTGAAAAATGCCAGTACTTTATTAAAAATTGTAATAGCGCTTTATCATTTTTCTCTGGCATTGTTGATTTTAGAATATTGTAACCAGCATTAAGTGAGTAGGTTTAGGTCTGTGTTTTTGTAGATGTAGGACATAGATACAGACCGTACTCTCTGATAAGCATCTCTAAAAAACTAGAACTAGACATGTTGGTGATGAAAACCATGAATATGTAATTTTTCTAAATGTAACTGTTTATGTGTCTGAAATGTTGGAAACACTAACCCGAAGTTGACAGAATTTAACCCGTCGTCTTGAAAGGGGCAGGCTTTAACCACATTAGATGTTAAAATGTGCTCACAAGAAAGCTACAGGATTACTGTGGAGGAATGGAGAATGGCTAGGTTAACTGATGATTTTAAACATTGTGAAAACATATGAACACGTTAAACATATACGGGCATAGCTGCAGTCTTAGGATTTCTGGATGGGGCCGTGGCTGCTGTTATGTGTATAGCTGGAAATCTGCTCCCTAAAAACAATAACAGGTCCGGCACTCCTTTCCCTCCTTTCTCCTTTGGCTCCTCTTTTTAATCAACTTCAGCATGGGTGTGTAAACTTATTCTAGCAACTGTATATATATCCCACTTACAAATATGAATATATATATATATATATATATATATATATATATATATATATATATATATATATATATTCTCTACTGGTATGCTTCCTAGTGACATTAATGCACCAGATTGATAGCCTGGCTCGGCCCTCATATGGACTAAAGGTTCATTTGGATTCAGCACACAGTATAGTCTCATAACTGTTAGAGATCAGCTGGTGAATAAAGTATTGTATTTATCAGATAAAGAAGGTTGTAGTGCTGTAGAAGTACAGCAAAATATAAAGAAGGGGACATAGCAATTGGACATTGCATCAAATAGTGACACAAAATATAGATGAACAACATTGTGGGGATTTAATTATTAAACAGTTTCATAAATGAATGAGATACATTTTGAGTCTTTATCAACTGTAGGCCAAAGATTCTTTCATCATGGCAAATATTAACAATGATAGAATGTACCACTGTCAGGAATGACTGTTTCCTTTTGTTGAGAGGTTACAGTTATATATTTACATTAATTATCCTTACACAATAACTACATTGCATCCATTACCTTTGCCTTCTGATCTTCCACATCCCACTCCACTGTTATGGAACCATTTCAGTAGATTTCCTCACTAACATTATTGAAATAACCATGGAAACTAAATGTACACTTCCTGCATTACTGCATTACTTCAAATACTAAGTTACTCCTTTAGTAAACTAGTATTCACGTAAAATAAAACAATATAATATTGAGACCATTCAACAAAGCACTATGGGTAATAACAACTTCAACACATGTGCGGGTTGCTATGGACTGGTCACTAGGCTTCCTCAGTCATTGTATATTTTAGCATATAGGTAGCACATTTGCTGTAGAATCTTTGCTACTGCCCTCTAGAGGCAGAGGCCGAATCTGCAAAACGCAGATCGGGGATTGGCTGAATGGGGGCGGAGCTAAATGCTGGACTCTGCACGGGCGCCATCTGGTGGTGGAGGTCAGGCAGCACATTCTCAATATAATATATATTATATATAGATATGGGCGCCATCTGGTGGTGGAGGTCAGGCAGCACATTCTCAATATAATATATATTATATATAGATATGGGCACCATCTGGTGACGGAGAACAGGCAGCACATTCTCAATATAATATATTTTATATATATATGTGTGTGTGTATATATATATGTATATATGCAATATATACACTACTTTTGAATTCATTATTTCATTTTGCGATTAATCGCGATTAATAAGGGAAATTATGCGATTAATCGTGTAATATATATACATACACACACACATATATTTATATATATATATATATATATATATGTATATATATATGTGTATATATATATATACACACATGTATATATGTGTGTATATATATGTATATTTATCTATAAATATATATATATATATATATATATATGTGTGTGTGGGTATGTGTATATATATTACGCGATTAATCGCATAATTTCCCTTATTAATCGCGATTAATCGCAAAATGAAATAATGGATTCAAAAGTAGTGTATATAGTGCAATTTTTTTTTAAATGTTCTGCCATATAAAGAAAAGTGCCGTAACATTTGTTCTGCAAAACTTACCAGCATTTTGTTCATAAAGTAGCAGTTAAATAAAATATTTAGTGTCCATCTCAACTTAAACAAGTATTTATCATGTCCAGAGTTGAATTCCATCTGGTTGGAACGTGTTGCTAAGCGACTCCTTCTGATGTACACGTTCTTCTGTTGTTGTTCTAACTCTGCTGGACTGGACACTTTCCAACGCGCTGTTAAGCAGAGACACTGAGGGACACTTACCCAGTGAGTCCAGTAGTCCCCAGTGAGTCCAGTAGTCCCCAGTGAGTCCAGTAGTCCCCAGTAAGAGCAACAGCGCGTGCATGTTGTAGCGTGGTTGCTTTTGCAGTCCTCTCCTTTTCATACAACTCGTGTATTTTTCTTGTGATGGTGCATCTTGAGGGAATCTCATACCTGCCATCATTGTTGCGATTCTCAGACCGATGTCCTCCACAACCCTAATGGGCCTGCAGTCTGTAGCTCTCCACGTCCTCCATCCCCCTACTGGGCCTGCAGTCTGTAGCTCTCCACGTTGCTATAGCATCTGTTAGCTTCTCTTGCCTTTGTTTATCTCTTACTACTTAATACTTACCGACACGCTGCATCTAATGTAGTGATAAGAAAATTCAACTTTGCAGTATTTACAAAGCCTGTGAGCAACAAACTTTTACAATAATAAAGAAATAATAAAAACTGCATTAACGCGCGATGAAAAAAATTGTCGGCGTTAATTAATTAATTAGTTAACGCGATAATAACACTGCCTTGCCTTGCCTATATATATATATATGTATATTATTATAGTGTGATTTTTACTGTAACCCCGTCAAGGAAAGGGTTAACAGAAATGGAGATTTGGCCAATCGGAGGTGGTTGTGTCACACTCCCGCCAATAAAATTGCTGAATGTTAGAACATCGTGTCAAATTGGTTATTACTATCTATCTATCTATCTATCTATCTATCTATCTATCTATCTATCTATCTATCTATCTATCTATCTATCTAAGTTTTTCTTTAGTGGTAGCTTCATGTCCATTAGAAAGACAACACCATCCTCTGTTGGTCAATAAATTATGTGCAGGGTAATACTACCAATAATTAAAGTTATTTTCTTTAAATTTAGAAAACATTTTCTAATGTGCTTATTAGTAAATTTGCTGCTCATAATATCAATATCATTTATATAAAGAGTCAAATTAAAACCAGGAACTTCATTACATTCAGTACATTCAGTACATTCTGGCCAGTTTTTAAAAAGTCAGGCTATTCACCGACCAATCAGAGGCCCTTAGGTGTTACATCCACATATGTGGCTCATTAGCAGTCAAGGGTTCTTTCAATCAGTTGATTAGAGTGGCCTTTGACTCTCAGGGTAGACTTATAAAAGCTGGTGTATAGCAGACAGCAGCACATCGTGCCAGTTAGGCCAGGATATACAAACAAGTGGGTCATTTTATCTTGTGTTGGTTAGCAGGTGTAGTTTGCTAGCAGCTAGGCTAGCTTTAGACACTGCAAACATCAGTGGCTATGGGTTTTGGGTGTTACCTCAGGTAAGTCGCAAGGTCACGTCAATTTACAAGCTGTTGGTTGCCATTAGTGTACCTTATGGTTTCAATTTGTTTTGAAACCATTAATTTCACTTAACAGTGTGACCTTGCTCCTGTCTGTGTGGACAACTGCAAAATTTGATCATATTCCCAATGGTAAGAACTAAAACGTCTACTTAAACACATTCCTGTTAGTCCTTAGCTCATATATTTCAATATCAACCCATTTGTTCATGCAGGAGTTCATATGGAGTGTCGTGATCGTTACTTCATGATAGCTGTTGATCTCTTCGACACTGGGAATAAACCTTCCTTTGAGGCGGTTGGTAAGTCCTGCACAGCATTACAAGCTAGCGGTCAGAAACCATGAGTTCTCATTATTGAGCTACAGTGGCTATTTAACCTTATTTCCTAAATTATCTTAGGACTTGCCTGGCAGGTTTTTACATTTAGTAAATCTGACCAATTAAACCCAAGTATTTCACTGAATAGAGTGAACTTTGTTTGAGCAGACAAAACTAGGGATATGTCTTTCAGATGAGACAGGTGCGTACCCCATCACTAAGGAGTACGCAGCAAAGTGTGGCTACAGTGTCGGTGTTGTCCCTGCATTGGAACATGTGGAGCTTCGAGCCTCTTACTTCAGCTGCCACACTGACAACAAGGTCCGTACAAATGGCATACAAAACAGTTTTGGGTTATTTATGCAATGTGTAGCCTTGTTTCAGGAACACCGGGTTTTTATACACCTTTTTTTTGACTGGATATTTCAGAAGGATAAAGTATTCACATTCAACTTCAACCTGATTGTGACCCACAACGGCAAGGAAGTCACCTATGCTTTGAACAAAACCTGTTCTCCCCCTCTTCCCTGGTCTCCTAGAGAGGTCACCTGTGAGGTCAACTACATGGAAGTAAGCTTGGTTGCATGTTATGTAAAATGTGTGCAATTTCCAAACTTGAACTAACCCTAGTTTCTTAGGTGTCTGTGAGGAGTGATATGACCTGTCCAAAAGGGACAAAGAAGACTGACTGGAATGCTATCTTCAAAACGGTATGTTTGACATGTCTTCCGGGAAATGTGTCATTTGCAGTTGGATAACATGCATCAAACTTGTGTATATACACTTAAATGGCGGTTTAACAATGGGCTTTATTCAGGCCTATGCCTCAGCCACTTCAGATTGGCAGGTGATGTTTCAGAAGGCGCAGCCGGGGTTGCCCATTAGCCTTAACACGGCTAAGACGCACGGCTATACATTTGACTTGACAGATGGAAGGCTTGTATTTCGTGCTCCGTATGGACAACCTGACTCATACAGCACTGAGGTAAACCACTCAGGTGTTTATATCTAGTTTTTTTTTTTTGAAATTCCAGAACTGTATGTTTTGTACAGTAAAGCATTTAGTACAAAGCAGGTTTATTGTGTTGCCCCCCCAGGTGAATGGTGTTCCAGTAGAGGTGGTCCATGCAACACTATTGTCCAGACTAGGCTGGGTTTCAGTCGTGGTTGACCTGGTGGCAGCTTGCTCCATGCGTCAGTATTACCATCTTTTATGCTTTTATTTTTTCTTTCCTTGACATACTGCAAACAAAACTAATACTGGTGTAATATCTCAGACAAAGGATCATATGAAAACGGTAGCTACATTATGTGGGAGACTTCTGAGGTGCTGCATCCATGGGTGTCGGCTCTAAACCGGATGCAGGTCAACATGGGAGTCAATGGTGAACTTGTGGCACAGCCAGTTGCAGAGAAGAGGGGCTACATTGTAAAGCAGCTCAACTCCACAGTCAAGATCAGCATCCCCTATAATGCTGAAGGAGTATACAGGAAGGTCAGGAGGCAGGGCTTATTTTTAAACATGTTTTAAATGTGGAGGACTTCTGATCCAGTTGAAATTCAAATTTCCTGAGAAATTGGTTTCTTTCACAGAGCATTGTGTCTGGGAACCTCTACAAGTTCTCCATCTTTAATCTCTACTTGGAGCAAATCTCAGTGGATGAGGGTCATGGTGATACCAGACTTCGCATCTACAGGACACTGGCCACTCCCCTGCTGCCATGCCCTATTTTCACTGAAAACGGTAAGTCTAACCAGGCACTTGTAGAGATGGCTGAAGCTTCATGAACCAGTGTCAGTTTCTGAGCCTACTAGATGGCGCACCTAAGAAATGCCGAAGGCATTGCAATTAGTATTTTCTCTACTTGACTAGAGTTCTATCTAGTAGACTCGGAAAATAAGACACTGGTTCCAAAGCTTCATTCAGCCATCACAAGGCACTTGCCCAGTTGAAACTAGAATCTGACGGCCTTGTCGTTTCAGGAACTGTTTCTGAGGAGCGCACATTCACGGTCTACCTCGGGGGCATCCCTGAAGACGTTGAGTTGGTTGCAGTTCATTTGAACGGACAGGAATTTACAGTTCCCTTTACAAATACAAGCAGCCACAACATCACGAAAGTTGTTGTTCCCAACCACACTCATGGCTACATTCTGAAGGTACCTTTGGATGACCCTGTTGTCATGCAGCAGGTAAAAGGTCTTTGCATTTGTCTGGTTGTATCTCCAGATGTCATGCTGGTTTGTACAAAGACTTAATCTAGCTTGAATCAACATATTTTCTGTCTTTTAGTTAATCAAAGATGCAACAATTCAGCACAGGCTTGACATCAACTACACCCTGACTGTTCTGCCTGAAAATGAGCCCTTTTACCAACTCGCATCAGTAGTGGCGGTAACCGATGCCTGTAAGTCCCTTATTTTTAGACCTGGTAAATTATACTAGTATATGAAGCAGAGTAACTCTATTGTGTTGTCTTCACAGGTCCTCCAGCCTTTGATGCTGTCTGTTCTGAGTCTGGCATCAGCTTTAAACTGGACCACCGGCCTATTGACCCCCTGTGGGAGATCAGTATAGGCTCAGAGCTGCTGACATCAGAGCTGGCAACTAAGCACGGCTACATCATGAGCAACAATAGCCAGAGACTGCTGCTCAAAGTGCCGCTCTTCACTCATGGCTACAAGTACAAGGTGAGATGAGACTAACTGAAGAATCAACACTAAACATGGTTTAATGGGATGTTTTATACATGGACTTCTATCAATATGCTTTCTTTTTTAGAACATTACTTTAAAGGACTTCTTCGGCTCTTTTGAGCTGCTCATGAAGAATCATGAAACTGAGGTCCAAATTAACACTGTCAAGACTTGTCAGTTCTCTGCTACTGAACTCATTGGTAAGGAGATTTTTTTTTTAAATCAAGATCCCCAAATAGTTGACACAAGTGCTAAAACTCTTCTCTATAGTGTGTGCAGCTGATGGCAGGATAACTGTGGTGGCTGACTTGTCTCTGGCCATCACAAGTGAAGGAGTTCCTGCTAGAATTAACCTAGTAGACAAAAACTGTCGTCCCAAAGAGATCGACGGCACCAGGGCTCTCTTCTCGTTTCCAATCAACGGCTGTGGATCCACAGTCAAAGTACTACTGATTACTTATGTAAAAAAAACTAATTTAATATTTTATATCTGGCAATATGGGCAACCAAATGTTATGCTTGGTTTCTCCAGCTTGACAAGGAGTTTGTGACTTACAAAAACCAGATCTTCTTCAGCAAGGATTTGAATGCACCAACTGACGCCAGCTATGACAGGTATATTTTCAACCCAACAATTTTGGCAAAAAACTACCTCAATTTAATGCAAACAACCCTATTTTCTTGTCTTGCAGGGTGACAATCCAGTGTACATATGCTCTGGCTGGACTACTCTCAGTATACAGGTTTCAGTCTGACACAGCTGGTGTCGGGCGTATTGTTCGTTCTGCACGCTCCACTGAAGGTTGGTGGTTTACCTGTTGAACTGAAGCATCATTAGTATATCAAATGCCAACTTCTGTCTGGTCTCTCTAGGTCTACTGGGTCCCACCATCAAGCCCACTACAGTGCTTCAAACTTTGTCCACTCAAAGACATGGTTCAACTGAACCTGCTGAGTACATCAGTGTATCCAGCTTTCCAAACAATGTCTCAAGCGCTAGCGTTTCTGGAACAGTCTCTAGCACTGTTGCTAGCATGTTGAGCAACATCTCTAGCATTCCAGGCAACATCTTGAGCACCACTAGTGTTCCAGGCACCGTCACTAGCAACATCGCTAGCATTTCAGACACAGTCTCCAGCGTTCCGGGCACCGTGTTGAGCACAGTATCTAGCGTTCAAGGCACTGTATCAGGCAACAGCTCTAGCATTCCACACACTGTCACTAGCGTACCAGGCAATGTCTCAAGCACCGTCATTAACATCTCTAGCATTCCAGGCACAGTCTCTAGCGTTTCAGGTACCGTTGCTAGCATATCAAGCACTGTTGCTAGCAACATCTCTAGCATTCCAATCACTGGCTCCAATGTTCAAGGCCCTGTGTCAGGCACCCTTGCTAGCATATCAAGCACCATCACTACAGTTTCGGGCACTGTATCAAGCACCATCGCTAGTGTTCCGGCAGTGTATTGAGCACCGTCACTAGCATTCCGGCACTGTATCAAGCACCGCTAGCATTCCAGGAAAGAACTCCAGCCCCATTGCTAGCGTTCCAGGCAGTGTCTCAAGCACAGTCATTGGCAACATCTCTAGCTTTCCAGGCCCTGTGTTAGGCACCACTAGCATTCCAGGAACCCTTGCTAGCATATCAAGCACCGCTAGTGTTCCAGGCAACATCTCTAGCCTCATTGCTAGCATTCCAGGCACTATATCAAGCACTGCTAGCATTCCAAGGACCATTGCTAGCATATCAAGCATTGTCGCTAGCAACATCTCTAGCGTTCAGGAACCCTTGCTAGCATATCAAGCACCATCATTACAGTTCCAGGCACTGTATCAAGCCCCATCGCTAGCATTCCAGGCAGTGTCTCCAACACAGTCATTGGCAACATCTCTAGCATTCCAGGCACAGTCTCCAGTGTTCCAGGCAACATCTCGAGCACCACTAGCATTCCAGGCACCCTTGCTAGCATATCAAGCACCGCTAGTGTTCCAGGCAACGTCTCTAGCCCCATTGCTAGCATTCCAGGCACTATATCAAGCACCGCTAGCATTCCAGGAAATGTCTCCAGCCCCATTGCCAGTGTTCCAGGCCCTGTGTCAAGTGTTCAAGGCACCTTGCTAGTCAAGCACCACTAGTGTTCAAAGCACTGCCTTGCTAGCACTAGTGTTCAAAGCACTGTTGCTAGTGTTCCAGGCAATGTCTCTAACCCCATTGCCAGCATTCCAGGAAACCTCTCCAGCCCCCACGCTAGCGTTCCAGGCAGTGTCTCAAGCACAACTAGTGTTCCAGGCACAGTCTCTAGTGGCACAGTCACTAGCGTCCTGAGCAGTGTCTCAAAGGAAGAAGCTATTAAGCCCACTACAGTGCTTCAAACACCAGTGTCAACTACCAGATGCACCCGACGATGTCTTTCAATGAGACCTGCTTTCCTGCCTTCTGCTCAGTACATCAAAACCTCCAGCTATCCAAACAACGTCTCAAAGGAAGTAACCATTACGCCCACTACAGCGCTCGAACACCAGCGGCATTTACCAGATGCACCCAAAGATGCTTTTCAATGGAACCTGCTTTCCGTCCTTCTGCTCTGTACATCAGTACAGTAAATGTATCTGGCTTTCCAAATGTCCCAAAAAAGTATCTGGCTTTCTAACCAATGTCTCAAAGCAAGTATCCAACTTTTTAAACGATGTCTCAGAGAAATTATCAGACTTTTTAAATGATGTCTCAACAACAGCGTCCAGCTTTTTAAACGATGTCTCAATGACAGCATCTGGGCCTTGTAAATGATACAAGAGGTAAGTTTGTTTATCTGAACTTTGTCATTTGGTTACCTGAAGTTTTGGTAATTGGTCTTGTGTCATTCTGTTTAATTTTTCTCAACAGGAGCCAGAGGGTCATTAACACTAAAGTGACTCTGATTTGGGACGAGGTTTTAAATGTAAACTTCAATAAATTTTGGATCTTAAATGCTCTTGACTGGTCATTGAGACTACATGAACATGTATGTACCTACAATCGCTCAAACTGTGTTGCAAACTTGACATAGCGCAGGATCCTTGAGCTGCTAGGTTGGACCCACCCTGAGGGTTTGAGACTGAAATCAATCTATAAATGTTGAGTGCTGTATAGTTAGTGCTTTACGTGGTTACAAAGGAAGCTCTAGACTGCAGTGAGAAAATGGGAATAACCAACATGTTAAAATGCTTGCAAAATATAGATTTAAAATTTTTGAGAAGTGTTATATGAAATATCTTATTTTGAAATATGGGAGGGAATGATCAATCGTCATTTATATTAAACATTGAAAGAAATTATATAATGGGCTCTTGCGCAAGGCACCATTACACCCCCAACCGCTCAGGGCCCTGGTCCAGCTGGCAGCCCACTCACTCTTACACTCTCAATTTGTGCATGATTAGATCCTGAGCGTGTGTGTATTTCAGACCTGTGTAGTGATTACTAATAGAGTATGAAGTATATCCCCACTGGGATAAATAGTATAAATTTAAATGTGATTTTTGCGAGGATATGTAGGCTAGGATTTGTTGGCCGGGATGTCTCTGCAGCACCACAATACTTGATTCAGAATGGTATTACAAATATTGCACCCCCCCGTGATTTGGATATCGCACTAGTTCATATTGCAATTTTGATTTAATTGCAGCCCTAGTTCAAAGTGCTTGAAACAGGCCTATGCACCTGAAACCCCATCAAGGAAAGGGTTAACAGAAACAGAGATTTGGCCAATCGGAGGTGGTTGTGTCACACTCCCGCCAATAAAATTGCTGAATGTTAGAACATCGTGTCAAATTGGTTATTACTGTGACTTACAGTTTTGTCTGATTGCTTAAGCACATTTTTTGTAACTATTTGCTATTTTTGCAAAACTCTACACACAAATAAGAAAACCTTTCACCCAATTATCAAAACATTGTAGTTCTCTTGCAAAAGCAAACACAGCTAGATTAACTCTTCACACCTTTGTAAAAATTGTGTTTTCGTATCAAACAGTAAACACAAGTGATCATCTACTAAGCACACAATGTGCCAACTACACACTGATGGTATGAATACAAAACACATCTGGCTTTCTCTTTCTCTGTGTACAGATGTCAATTTGAGGTCATACAATTGTCATAGTATCATGTAAACATACAAGGATCCAAACTTCAAGTATTGGTGTTTATTCACACTCATCAAAACCAAGACAAAGTCAGAACACAAAATAGTAATTTCCAGCGCCAGGCAGAGAAGAACTCCTCGATGGGATTTAAGAATGGAGACTATGGAGGGAGGTTGAGTGCCATGAAGAATGGGTGGTCTGTAAACCAGTTGCGGACCAAAGCAGCCCTATGGACACTAACATTGTCCCATATGATGACATATCGGGTATGCTCTGGTCTCTGAACAGTGAGCATGTCATGTAAGGTGTCCAGGAATGCAATAATGTGTGCAGTGTTGTATGGGCCTATGGTTGCATGATGGTGAACAACACCATTTTGGCTTATAGCTGCACACATGGTTATGTTACCACCACGTTGTCCTGGGACATTGATGATGGCACGGTGTCCAATAATGTTCCTGCCACGTCTCCTGGTTTTACTGAGCTTAAAACCGGCCTCATCTACAAAAAGTAGCTCATGTCCCATGGCATCTGCTTCTAGTTCCATCACTCTCTGGACAAGACAAAACAAATGCATCACATCAGGCCCATGCACAGCACTACAGTATGCACTTCCAAATTCAGAACCAATGACACTATAGCTTACCTGCACATAGTCATATCGCAGTTGCTTTACACGTTCTGTGTTTCTCTCGAAAGGAACTCTGTAAATTTGCTTCATTCTTATTCTGTGGCGCGCAAGTACACGACTTAGTGCAGAAATGCTTACACTGTGTATATTTTGAAAGATGGTGTCATTATCAATTATGCGCTGCTGTATTTCGTGCAGTCTTATTGCATTATTGGCAATCACCATGTTCACTATATGGGTCTCTTGCTCTGGAGTGAACATTCGTCCTCTGCCCCCAACATCTGGACGTCTAGCAATTCTGTAAAGTAACAATTTCAGTATTTTTGCATGTATGGTACTGTTGTGTTTCTCATTAGAGTATGGCAGTGCTACAAAGTACTTACCGATTCTCATTTCGAAATGTCCTAATGATGCTTGCCACAGTGTAGCGGCTCAAATTAGGCTGAACCCGTTGGCCAGCTTCCCTCAGGGTCATCCCATGGTTGATGACATGGTCTACTATTGTAGCTCTGATGTCATCAGTTATTCTATTTCTTACTCTTCTTACCCTTCCTCTTTCCCCTCCTCGTCCTCTTCTTGCTCCTCCTTGTCCTCTTCCTCTAACTTCCTCTAACCCTCTTGCTTCTTCAACTCCACGTCCTCTCCCTCGGCCTCCTCTGATTCTCACTCTTCTCACGCTTACTGCTCCATCCATTGTACTCCACACAGACAGCTTACCTGTGGCTTATTTATAGTACTTAGGCTGATTGCAAAGTGAACTAATTATCTAAAACAGTTTTCACATGTGAAAGTGTGCCAGACAGTTGGCAAAATAGTGTTAATGATAGCCATACATGTGTATAATTTTGCTAGGAGTGTGTTGGAAATTTGGTAATTGAGTGTAAGCAGTGAGTTGTGTTTAAAGTTCTGCAAAAAGAGTGTTGTGCAGTGAATTGTGCCTACAGTTTTGCAAAATGTGTGTTACAAAATTGCAAACTGAGTGCAATGCAGTGTTTGTGCTTTTAGTTTTGCAAATTCAGTGAGTGGTTTTGCTATACGTATTAATAGTTTTAGAAATTGTGCTACAAGAATCACGATTAGCGCTTAAGCATTCAGAAAAAACTGTAAACAAAAATGAACAATTCTGTGTTTGTGTGTATACGTGTGTGTGTGTGTCTGTTTGTGTGTGTGAGTGTGTGTGTGTAACAAAATTCAAAAACAATTATGTGTGTGTGTGTGTCTCTCAGTTTAATTCAAATGTGCTTTATTGGCATGAATGTAACAACAATATTGCCAAAGCATCACACAAACTACAGAAGAAGCATCAACCCCATACATCACATTATGTAATTAAAGCATAAAGTAGTTAAATCCTGTGTGTGTGTCTGTGTCTTATAAAAATTAAAATATAGCCTATTGAAAAATTAAAATACATCAAATAGTAAGCGTTTGTGTGAAACAAACAATCAATGAATTAAATTAAAGACAATTATTGCAGAATGGTGAATAAATGATAATGAAGATAATTGTTAGTTGGAGCCCTGTGTAACGCTTTTCTGTTTTTCTGTGTTTTATAAAGTTGTATTTAAGTTTTATGGGAACCCTTAAAAATTAGATACTACAAGAGCCCCCACGATACGATCACGATAGTTATGTTACAATAATATATTATTGTGATTTTGGAAGATATTTCTATATGCTGCAAGTGAGTGCAATTCATTTCAATTCAATTTTATTAATAGTATCAATTCATAACAAGAGTTATCTCGAGACACTTTACAGATAGAGTAGGTCTAGACCACACTCCAGAATTTACAAGGACCCAACAGTTCTAGTAGTTCCCTCCAGAGCAAGCAACAGTGCGACAGTGGCGAGGAAAAACTTCCTTTTAGGCAGAAACCTCGGACAGACCCAGGCTCTTGGTAGGCGGTGTCTGACGACCGGTTGGGGTTAGAATGAAGAGTGGCAATAACAGTCACAAAAAATAATAGTTTGTAGTAGTTCTTTGTAGTAGTTCATGGCATAGCAGGGCACCGTGCAGCATTACAAGGCACAGCAGGACGTAGCAGGGCACAGCAGAGTGTGGCGCTGTGACTCATCACTCCCTAACAATATTCAATTACATTTTATTTATATAGTGCTGAATCACAACAACAGTTATCTCTTTGACTTTAAGCTTTATCAAAGACAAAAGTCTTAAGCATAAGACTTTCGTCTACTCTTAAATGTGGAGATGGTGTCTGCCTCCTGAACCCAAACTGGAACCTGGTTCCACAGGAGAGGAGCCTGATAGCTGAACGCTCTGGCTCCCGTTCTACTTTTAGAGACTCTAGGAACCACAAGTAACCCTGCATTCTGGGAGCGCAGTGCTCTGGTGGGGTAGTAAGGTACTATGAGCTCTTTAAGATAAGATGGTGCCTGACCATGAAGAGCTTTGTAGGTGAGAAGAAGGATTTTAAATTCTATTCTGGATTTTACAGGAAGCCAATGCAGAGAAGCTAAAACAGGAGAGATGTGATCTCTTTTCCTGGTTCCTGTCAGAACACGTGCTGCAGCATTCTGGATCAGCTGGATTTCACAGTCTGCCAGTGGCCATGATGAGTTGTGTCATTGAGCTTTTTAACCGTTTTGGCAGATTTAGCTGATTTTCAACCAGTTTGTTCCATAACAATTGGTGTTCTCAGGCAATGTGCAAATCATGGTCTACCCTCCTGCTGTCCAGAAGACCGTGATCAACAGTTTAATGTTCTTCACTTACTTGCACTTCCATTTGTAGTTCAGGTGATTGTTTTGTCCACAGTTATTCTTTCCAGCAGCCTGGGTAGCTCAGTCGGTAGAGCATCAGACTTTTAATCTGAGGGTCCAGGGTTCAAGTCCCTGTTCAGGTGTTGAATTGCAATTTCTGCCATGGTTGTGCACTTCGGCAAGCCTGATTGCTTTAAGACACTGGTGTCTCAATTGTGTTACATGTTCAAGTCTTAAAATGAAATGTTGCCTTTGTCAAGAAGGTTTGTTCCATAACAATGTGGGTGGTATGTCTAAATGAACAATGGCCAACCTACATCCATCTTGCTAGCACCCAAATCTCTGTTCTGATCTCCCTGCTTGGATGGCAAGTCATCTGGTGGGTTTTTCCTGTCACGAGGGCTTTTGCTTAAAATACGTATAGTGCTTCTGCATGAGGACACCAAGAGTATAGAAGCAGATTAAGAGTGAGAGTTGTTTTATTGTACCCACGAGCAGTAGAGTTTATTTGTCTGGAGCCTTAAAATTGCATTAGGTTTTCAATGTTTTGAGTGAAAAAGAATACCACAGCTCAAGTCGCTGTTAAGATGACAGCTTGATTGTGGGATATGTCTGGAGTGCTCACTATCGTCATCTGTCATGCAGGTTTGCAGCTGTTTTAGCACATGTTGAAAAGCTATTTACGCATCATTTGGCTCTTTATATATGTAAATTTACTGTGATAGACAGTTTGTAAAGGGGAAAAGTTGAACATGAGGGTCAAGTAATTTAATAGCTAAAGAACAGAACAAACTATCCAGGAGTCAACCCTAAGATCTTGTTATCCGTAGTCAGACGTATTACCCATCGCCCCACTAGCCCTACGTTCAGAGAGCATTGGGAGTAGCTGGGTTCTCACACCATTCTATGCTAACAGTGTTGATCTTTGTTGGAAAGTGGACAGAAAGCCAGTCAAATCATTGTTGTAGTCCAAAATGTGGGGCCTCCTGCAGGACTTTTATCCTAAGCTGTCCAGTTTCAATCAATGTAAAATGAAGCAGAGGATGGAAAAATCTAGAGCTATGACAGTGAAGCTGCTTTACAAAGCTGCCGTGACCCGGATTCTAACCGGGGTTGCTGCAGCCACAACGCAGAGTACTAACCACTATACGATCACGGCCACTTGGTAACAGTAGGGCCTTGTTGTTGTCATAGCATAGTTGGAACTCTGAATAGAGACTATACTGATATTTTCCCGGTTTCCCTAATTGTTGACTAACAAAAGAAAATGTCATGGATGGTTTATCCAGCACTGCTGATTCTGTCCTTCAGGGACAAACTTGTTTTTTCAAGGAAAGATGATTAGCAAGCAAAAACAGAAAAACAACAGCAAAAGCTTGATGATTGCTGTAGTTGTCTGACACTGAGAGGTTTAGATGAATTTACACACATGTTGAAACAATATTTCCTCATCATTTGGCTCTTTATACATGTAAATTTACTTTAATAGCCAGTTTGTAAAGGGGTAAAGTTGGAAATGACAAACAATGGATTTAGTAGCTAAATAGCTGTTTGAGCTAGCCAGGAGTCGGACCTAGAATCTTCTGATCAGTAGTCAGACGCGTTATCCATTGCTCCACTAGCCCTACATTCAGCATTTGGAATAGCTACGTTCTCACACCATTGTATGCAAACAGTGGTGCTTTTTGTTGGCAAGTGTATAGAAGGCCAGTCAAATGTCTGTTGTAGTCCAAAATTTGAAAAGGAAGTGGGTCGGGTTGTGTTGAAATGGGCGGGCATAACCAGTATGTTATTTTAAACATGCAATTGATATGGGTTGATCAGAAATTGTTATATTTATTGCTGATTTGAAAACTATTTACATGAGAGCATCAGCATTGAGCTTCAGATCAGTGGTGTTGTCATGGTAACAAACAAACTATATACAGTACAAGTTTTGCAACGACAAATACAACACATGCGGTTGTAATCATGAAGTAAAATGTAATGAACAAGAGTTTTCATACTCAATTTAACTGTTTTTTAACTTTTAATTTTGTTATGATCAGTGGGATTTTTTTTGTTTTTGGTTCTTCTCTGTGTTCTACGGATCAAATAGATTGAATAAATTCTTCATCATTTAGGTCGCCAGGCAGGATTTCATGCAGCATCGGCGCAATCCTATTGCAACGTGAACGATATAGACTACCTTCTACTAAAGCTTATATGTTACCATGGCAATGGTACACCTAAAAATAGCTGCCGCTCTAACCGTTCTGCTACGCTGCTTTCTATCCATTTCATTTCCATGAATGAAATCATACGTGACGTTTTACAGATGCAGGAAATACGAGAACAGAACTTGAGCTGAAGTTGTTGATTTTGTTTGAACTTTATTTCATTTTAACTTTCACAGTTGATTTGGCGTGTGGGAGGAAACCGAATCACTCGGAGTCCCGCCCACGCAGACGCACCCCTCCCCAACCTGAGCCCCCATATGGCCCTGACATGCTGCACTGCATTAAGGAGACCGGGCGCTGCTTTTCTCTGAGGTCTTATGGGTCAAGGTGGAATGGAGATGGTGCACAATGTAAAGGGGGTGGGGGGGTCTTAGACGTCAACTATCGGGAGATCACTTTCCACAAACAGCTTGAGGTGAATGATGCCGTCCTCTGGATCAGGATGTGGCTGTCAGGACGATGTGTTGTCTGCACAACGATGCACAGTATTGTCCCCCGGGAGACAGGACGGGGGCTCCTCTACGTCTATTGGAGCAACCTTATTTGTTGACAGGATGTTTTTCTTTATCCACGACTTCACTTGCTGCAGCTGCGGCCTTCTCGCCAATTCAGCGAGCAGAGTTGTTTCTCTGAGTTGTGTTTTGACATGGTGCAGCTCCACGGTCATGTCGTTGACCATTCTGATGAGGGAACTCTGGTCCTGGTTGCTTTGCACCTCTCTCTGAAGAATCTTCTCCTTGCAAAGTTTCTCCGCCCTGACGAGTTCTGGTGGCACCGTCTGTATCTGTCGATCAGCTGATCTTTGGCTGCGATGACTTGTCTGAGCCCCATCTCCGTGTTTCCATCCATCTGCACTTTGGAGTCAGTGTCCATGTAGTGTCTTTTGATGTTGAGGACTTTGCGTACAAATGTCTTGGGCTCGGAGGTGAACTCCATGCACGCCTGCAGATCGGCCTTGAAGCGCATCACGTAGGTGGTCAGGTTCCTGTTCTTCTCTCTCTCCTTGTTCAGGTCTGGCTGACATCTCCTCACTTTGTTCTTGAGATTGGAGATGGTCTCTCCCAGGTCGGCGTTCTCCCGGAGCGTCTTGTTCAGCCGCTCTCTGGTGTCTTTGAGCTCAGACTGCGCCGCTCTCAGGTCATCCTCGACGTTGTGGAGGTTGTCCTTCACTTCGTTTAATTTAACGAGCAGAACGGCGTTGTTGTCCTTCTCTTTGGCCCAATCCTGTTGCAGTTGTTTGTTGTCCTTCATCAGACGAGACATCTCCAGGTTTTTCTTCCTGATGACATTTTCTCTGCCCTGGATCGTGCTCTCCAACGCAGAGACCTTCTTGCTGAGATCTTCCTTGTTCTCAAGATCAGTGATAGTCTTCTTCAGCTTTTCGATGTTCATCTCCAGTTCTTTCTGCTTCACTAACTCGTTGAATCGCGTGTTTGTCTTCAGTATTTCTTCTGCGTCGATGACTTGGTCTCTTTCTTGTATCTGTACGCGTAAGTCCTCCAGTCTGTCTTTGTACTCCATCCCCACTCGGGGCAGCGCAGCTTGAAGTTCTTCCAACTCGGCGGCTTGTTTTCCCGCCCAGTCTTTGGCGATCCTTAGCTTCTCCGTTATTCGTTGGTACGCCACCTTCACCTCCGCCAGCCTCTCGTCGTGCCCCTCTTGCATCCTCCCTATTTCAGTCTCATACTGCGCCTTCAGTTCTTCCACAGTGTTCCTGGCGTTCGCCTCGCTGTCAAATTTCTGCTGTCGGAGTTCTGACTCTGTTTTTATATTTTTTGCTCTATAATCCTGAAATGTTAGCAGGAGCTCGGCCTTATCGAGGCTGATGCTCTCTACTTCATCTTGACTTAACTGCAGCTGGGCTTTCCACTCCTCCGCCTTCTCCTTGTGAGTCTTCACCTCTTTCTCCAGAGCCTTGACTTTGGTCTCTAGAGAGTCTATTTTCAAAATCTTTGACTGATTTACTTTAGTAAATTGCTGCTCTTGATGTGTAACTTTCAGCGTGAGCTGCTCTATTTTAAACTGGAGGAATTTGACGTTCTTGTCCTGCAGCTCCATGGTGAATTGATATTCCACTGGACTTGTTGTCTCCTTCCTGTTGTTGCAGCACGCCTCTCTGGTTGATTGCATGTATAATGACATTTAAGGCTATCTGAAGGTTTTGATGGACCGTAGTGACATCACCGGCCTGTTATCTAACATCTAAATGGAACATTCCAGAACAAGATGACAGCAGAACATTCAAAAATAAACAATGCTGGGGTGCCCGGGGAGCTCAGGCGGTAGAACAGGCGCCCATACATAGAGGGTCACTCCTCGACACAGCGGGTCTTCTGCTGTCCTTTCAAAATAATGGCTGAAAAAGCCCAAAAACATAATCCGTGTGTTTGTTTTTTTTAAACAAAAATTAACAATTCTGTGTGTTTGTGTGTGTGTGTGTGTGTGTGTGTGTGTAACAAAATTAAAAAAAAATTCTGTGTGTGTGTGTGTCTCTCAGTTTAATTAAAATTTGCTTTACTGGCATGATAGAAAATATGATATAAAAATTAAAATACAGCCTATTAAAAAATGTAAATACATAAAATAGTAAGCGTTTGTGTGAAACAAACAATCAATGAATTAAATTAAAGACAATTATTGCAGAATGGTGAATAAATGATAATGAAGATAATTGTTAGATGGAGCCCTGTGTAACGCTTTTCTGTTTTTCTGTGTTTTATAAAGTTGTATTTAACTTTTATGGGAACGCTTAAAAATGAGATACCACAAGAGCCCCCACGATACGATCACGATAGTTATGTTACAATAACATATTATTGTGATTTTGGAAGATATTTCTACATGCTGCAAGAGAGTGCAATTCATTTCAATTCAATTTTATTTATAGTATCAATTCATAACAAGAGTTATCTCGAGACACTTTACAGATAGAGTAGGTCTAGACCAGATAGAGTAGGTCTAGACCACACTCCATAATTTACAAGGACCCAACAGTTCTAGTAGTTTCCTCCAGAGCAAGCAACAGCGTGACAGTGGCGAGGAAAAATTTCCTTTTAGGCAGAAACCTCGGACAGACCCAGGCTCTTGGTAGGCGGTGTCTGACGACCGGTTGGGGTTAGAATGAAGAGTGGCAATAACAGTCACAAAAAATAGTAGTTTGTAGTAGTTCTTTGTAGTAGTTCATGGCATAGCAGGGCACTGTGCGGCATTACAAGGCACAGCAGGACGTAGCAGGGCACAGCAGAGCGTAGCAGGATGAACACGGCATCGCAGGACGTGTAGCGGGACCATGGCGACAGCTGCTACCATGATTTTGGAGCCTCCCTGATCCAAGGAAACATGCTGGGGGGAAAAGAACATAAGGACTCCGGGG
Organism: Percina caprodes; assembly: GCA_013375575.1. Lineage (NCBI taxonomy): Eukaryota > Metazoa > Chordata > Actinopteri > Perciformes > Percidae > Percina > Percina caprodes. The sequence continues at coordinate 28,466 of JABXJD010001383.1, forward strand.
AATGACTCCCCAGAGCTAGGTTAGTAACAATCATTTCTGGGACATGGATGCACACAAATGGAAAGATAGAAAGATAGAGGAGAGAGGAGCTCAGTGTGTCAAAGGAAGTCCCCCAGCTGTCTAAAACTATTACAGCATAACTAGGAAAGACAAGGTAAAGAGAGGAGCCTGGTCAGGCGAGAACTCACCCCAACCGGATCGGCCTGTATGCCCTGCCTCCCTCTAGTTTTATTATATTATTGATTATATGATAGATAGATCTGACAACTATGATGAGAAGCAGGTGGGCCGGGTTAGGCGGACGCTGCAACTCCTCAATCCCTAACAATATTCAATTCTATGCCCTAACTATAAGCTTTATCAAAGAGGAAAGTCTTAAGCCTACTCTTAAATATGGAGAAGGTGTCTGCCTCCTGAACCCAAACTGGAACCTGGTTCCACAGGAGAGGAGCCTGATAGCTGAACACTCTGGCTCCCGTTCTACTTTTAGAGACTCTAGGAACCACAAGTAACCCTGCATTCTGGGAGCGCAGTGCTCTGGTGGGGTAGTAAGGTACTATGAGCTCTTTAAGATAAGATGGTGCCTGACCATGAAGAGCTTTGTAGGTGAGAAGAAGGATTTTAAATTCTATTCTGGATTTTACAGGAAGCCAATGCAGAGAAGCTAAAACAGGAGAGATGTGATCTCTTTTCCTGGTTCCTGTCAGAACACGTGCTGCAGCATTCTGGATCAGCTGAAAAGTCTTTATGGACTTTTTTGAGCAGCCTGATAATAAAGAATTGCAGTAATCCTGCCTAGAAGTAACAAATGCATGGACTAGTTTTTCTGCATCATTTTTAGACAGGATATTCCTGAATGTGATGACTACTGCACTGTGGAAACTTCAGTAGGCCTGGCCACGATTTCACAACAGGGAGATTTTCTCATGAAGGGTATTGAAAGTTTAACTCAGCAGAGTAATAAAGTAACATGTTTCCGCCCTGTTTCGAACAGGGGACCTTTGCGTGTTAGGCAAACGTGATAACCTCTACACTACGGAAACTGATGAAAAGAGCTTCTTGCATGTTTGTGGGGAAATGCACCATTCATATTTAACTGCAAATGTTTAAAATGCTGTTAGACATGTTCATTTTTGACACATAGAGATTTTAAACTGGATTCAGTCCAGATGCTTTGTCATGGATTTGAGTGACAGCGAATATGTAGTAAACCTAAATATATCTACATGTATTTACTGTGGGGGGCTTGCTGGGCATGTACCGGCGGAAGGCGCATCGACCTTGTGGAAGCAGCGCGTCAAACAAGAACGAGATGGAAGAAAACATTTAAAACACACACAAAGACACACACACACACACACACACACACACACACAAAAACAATTGTACGGCAATGGTAAAAAAAACAAAAAACAATATAACACAACAACAATAAAGCAATACAACACCTCAAAAGGGCACCAGCTGCTCGTCCACGCGTCCCACACCCAGTTTGTCTGAGGCTCGTCGTGAGGCCGTGACCCGAAGGACAACACTAGGGTTAAGTTAAGGAAAGGCTTGTGGGTGGGCTTACGTTTCCATGACACGCGGGACAACAACGGGACGGTTGGGTTTAGGAAAATAACAACAGGATGGTTACAGTTGGGTTTAGGAAACGTGACACGCGGGACACGATCACGCTCTACTGGGTCTTCTGTTTGACCCGTCCAACACCCCAACCAACCTCCCTTCACGGATTTTTGGCCTTTTATACTACTCGCTACCTTAGTCGCTACTAATGCTACGTCATCTTCTCATTGACATCACTTTGGCATTGTTTTCCGTGGTGGCCACGCATAATTTTCACACATTCTCTGCCACCACCGCGTAATGTGGTGTTAACAGTTTGTGATCATTTCACAGAACTCTGTGAGACCAGGCTGCCCTAGATCAACAAGCCACGAGAGGCATGTCCTGCTCATTTGTTTCTCATATTTTTCTCAGTTCTTCTGTTAACTGCAGTTGAAGCAGGCTATGCAAAGTCGCCAAAATGCTCTACTACACGTTTGCTTCCTACTAATTTTGTTAGGGGATCCCAGGTCCTTCCAAGGCCAGAGTCAAGGATCAATCCCAAATTGACTGTTGAGTTCAAAGTCTTCAGTTTTTGGATTAAATTTGAAATTGAATAATAATTGAGTATTATTCCACATACTTTCCATCATCTGGGTAGACCTGATACTAAACTGAACGTTAAACACTGAAGTGTAAACTACCCTTTGGGATCATCTGGGATTTGACACGGGACCTCTCGCACCCTAAACAAGAATCATACCCCTAGACCAACGAGCCACACAAAGCAGCATTTTAGCAATTTTTCATCAAGGAAATGCAGCTCCAATCTGTCATTGACTTGAAAGGCAATGGTCAAGTAGTTTGGCATGGGGTCTTTTTATGGCTCCACTGCCAGATTCAGGTTTCTGATTACATTGGACAACAGAATACTTTTGAAGAAAAACCTTTTACATATTTTAAAATTCAAACTTGAATACAGTATACAGTAAGAATATGCAAAAGATGATATTTAAACCTGCAGTTTTTTTACTTCATTGATTGACCTATTAACATTTCTTATGAAAAAGGCCAATGTCTATGATGTAATAATATACTAATTACGTGACTTACGTGACAGGTAAAATGTGCAAACAAATCTTTTTTCCTGGGAGAATTGGAGTTACATTTTGTAAGGGACCTCCGGGGTATCTTCACCAGGATCCTACTGATGCTGCAAAAGTCATTAAAGACAACCCGTCTCTCCAGGACAAGTCTGCACCTGTAAGGGAGGAGCTGGTCAGGCCAAATGCTCTCAGTGTCGTCCGTCAGAGAGGAGGGGATGCCTCAGATAAATGTGAGGTGGCTGCAAAGCAACAGTTGAAGTCCAGAGATTTCTTGATCTCCTCAACCTCATCAGGAAGGATTGCATTTTTCTTAGGCAACATATTCTCCTGGGCCTGGAGGTAGCTGGCTGCTCCTGGGCCTTGTGGACAGTGATCAGGCGGTAGAACCGGGGTATTGAAGTCCCGTCCATGCAACCAATGGATATGATCAAAACCTGTATACAGCCCAACCACTAACCAATCACATCACTGGAAAGTCAGCATTACTACAGGGTCCTGACAGGGTAGTGGATGTTGATTTCAGTAAATTGCCAGAATAGGATTTGCCTCGAGAACATTACTTTTCACGGCGCTGTCAACAACTTTTCCAGCAGTTATATCACGATTCATCTCACCATGGAAATCAGGTTGAGGGTCATAATCTCTTGATGCATCACCCTTTCAGAGTGTCTACCATTGTGTCACCATCAAAAGGGAGTTAGCAGAGGATGGTTTCGATCCATCGACCTCTGGGTTATGGGCCCAGCACGCTTCCGCTGCGCCACTCTGCTGAAAATCACCCCAGATGGGACTCGAACCCACAATCCCTGGCTTAGGAGGCCAGTGCCTTATCCATTAGGCCACTGGGGCTTTACATCCCCCATTTTCACCAGTTATAATACATATACAGTTCTGGAGACGTAATGAAACAGTAACCTTGACCTTTGACCTCCAAAATCAAAATCAGTTCATCCGTGACTCCAAGTGGTTATGTATGCCAAAATGAAAGTGATTCCCTCTAGGCGTTCAGAGATATTGCATTTACAAGAATCGGATGGACAGACATGCGGACACAGTCACCTTGACATTGAACCTCCAAAATTTCATCAATTTATCTGCAAGTTCATGTAAATGTTTTTGCAAAATTGGAAGAAATTCCCTCCAGGGGGTCCTGTGTTTTCACATTTACATGGTCAGTCCGGGTCACAGACTCCCCCTAGTCCTGTCGTCTCAGTCACTGTCTATGGCCCATGAAAATGGACAAGGGTCTTGCTTCTATTATTTAGCTGCTGTTAAGAATCTGAGTCTAGTTAAGGGCAGCATATTTGTTTTTCAGAAGTAAAAAACGCTCGGCCAAACAGCAAAGCCCACCAAAAATAGTTTCAACTCATCGGCGTTCCCCTCCAAGGAAGTCTTTAGTAAAAGGAGAAAGACTTGTGTGTTATGAAGACCAGAGTGAGTACAGCTGTCTGCTGGAGAGCTGCTGAAAACCCTAGCCGACCCGGTCCAAACCATCGCGGTAAGCCTCACTGGGTGTCCAAACTAAAATGATAAGAGGCATATCAGAGCAGAGTGGCACAGCGGAGGCGTGCTGGGCCCATAACCCAGAGGTCGATGGATCGAAACCTTCCTATGCTTTGTAGAAGTGTTTAGTCTGTTGATATTTAACAAAGTGTGTGTTGCTGCAAGTGTCTCAAGTGAAATGTCTCAACCTGCTGAAGATTAATCTTAATGGCATGGCAAGTTTATTTCATCCATAAAAATGGAAACTACAGTGCTCATACCTGCTGTAACACCCATAAAAACTGGAGCATAATACAAAGAGGCTGAGAAGTGTGATATCCCTGTAATTGGCCAAAATTGACCCTCTGGTCCCCCTTTTTGAAGAGGGGAACCACCATCCCGGTCTGCCACTCCTTAGGCACTGTCCCAGACTTCCACGCAATGTTAAAGAGTCAACCAAGACAGCCCCTCCACACCCAGAGCTTTCAGCATTTCTGGACAGATCTCATCAATCCCTGGGGCTTTGCCACTGTGGAGTTCTTTGACTACCTCAGCGACTTCTAGCAGCGAAATTGACAACAATCCCCCATCATCGTCCAGCTCTGCATCTACCACAGTGGACATGTCAGCTGGATTTAGGAGTTCCCCCACAGAGAGGTGACATTCACTTCTCAACCACGATAAGGTGATGGTTCCCAGAGAACATAAATACAGTAAAATAGAAACTGTAAAACATGTACGGTTAAAGGGCTTGTTGTGCTGTCTGATAAAAGAGAGAGCATACTGCTTAGTTTTTTTTACAGGAGGTCTTAGTCTACCACTACGCTCCATAACCCTACCAGTCAGATTACCACAGGAGGTAATATCTTTTCAGTTCTTTTAAAGACTCTACCATAATACCTGCTGGCGATGCCAGGTCCTCATACATGTAAAGCATGAGCTCTACCACTGAACTACATCCTCTGAAGATGTTTGGATTTTTTAAACTTTTTTCTGAGATAGACTTAGACTTATCTTTATTAATCCTTTTGTGATTACTCCCACAAGGAAATTGAAATATCACTTGATAAAAGAAGAAACCTGGGTAAAACATGTAATGTTAATGTTGTATATGGCTTCAAAACCTGTAAATGCAACTGTGGTGGCTGGAAATCAAACCTGGGCAAAATGCTTGTACTGCTAATGGTATAAATCATAGTGGAAAAGTAACACACCTGTTGCCTTTCTGCTGCACAATACAACGCTCACTGCAAATCTGGTAACACAGACTGAAAATAAATGCTAAGAGATACATTGGTGGAGATATATATATATATATATAAACACAATATTTTTTGTGAAGGAACATCTGCAAATTGGTATACTGTGATGTGTCATTTGTTTTCTACCACTCTTAAAGAAAGCCTCTCGTTGTCGGCCGGATTTAAAACTACGCGGGGAGACCCCAGTGGATTTCTAGTCCATCGCCTTAACCACTCGGCCACAACAACTTTTTATCTGCATTTATATTTATTTATTTTTTCTAACTGATTTTGTGTAAAACACTTTGAATTGCCCTGTTGCTGAAATTTGCTATACAAACCAAGCTACCTTTCCTTTCCTTGCCTTGCCTTTACAGAAGAAAAGCAAGAGCCCATTGAAGCTTTTACCATTGAAGCTCTTACATTTACCTGGGCTGAACTTGTGAACATCTTCTTTTGCATATTCACTGTAAAGAGCCATTACCCCTCCAACTGCCAACTATTGTTCCAGAGACAATAGGATATACAGTTTTAGATTGCAAGGTAACTGTCCAAGACCAAAGACTTCACTGAAATACCTCAAGGGATCAAAACAGTTTGTCAAAATGGGAAAGGTCATGTTTTTGATTAGAAATTCCAGCATAGTTTTTCATGTACCATTCAAAAACAAAAGTACAATCATAAAACACATACTACTTAGATATTGCAGCCATCCTGATCACAGCAAGTTTCTGGAGGTCCAAATAGAATCTTTGATGGCAGCCAGGATGAGCCACTGATTTGCAAATTCACATGCTGGTATCTGTTTCTTTGGGCTCTCCCCATATAGCACTAGCTGTGCTGTGAGGACCTCCCTTGCTGGTAAATACGGCAATTGCAAGGAGCCGGCCGTTGCCCACAGGTCTACGGCAGCGCTGCACTCCCATAGCAAATGCCTCACCGACTCGGGCTCGCCACATCCAGGTCGAATCTTTGCACTCGTTCCCACTTGGACCCCCACAAGTATTAAAAAATCGCTTGTTCGGGGTCTAAAATCTCTTTTCTGGGTGGGATACTCGTCAATTGATCTGTTCATGTGAATGTTTTTGCCAAATCTGAAGAAATTCCTCCAGGGGGAAATGCTTGTTACTAACCTAGCTCTGGCGAGTCATTCCCAGAAGTCCTTATGTTCTTTTTCCCTCAGCGATCAATAACGTCATTGGATGTCATCGTAATCACATTCAGATCATCTCAAATGGAGACCCTGATGATTATTGTGTGTGTACACATGCAGAGGCAGTACATTACAGCAGTTGTCCACCGCTAGCTAAATAAATAAAAGAATGGGAGTTTTGGAATAGATATTAAGTACTAACTGGTACTTTATATATATATCTGCTACTACCACTCTGATCATATTCCCTTCATCAATGCTCCATAAAGAAGCAAAGAACAGTCATCAATGACAGAGAGCATATGAAGAGAATCATTATTCTCTGTCAGCTTCACGCTCAGAAAGAAATATCACGACTTATCGTCGTGGTCAGCGAAACCAAACACTTTAGAAACACATTTCTCAAGTCAGAAACTATAGAAATGATCCCTGAAAGTATAGTCTTGGTTAGACTGAGGGTGAAAACTGCATCTCATTCACTGCAGAGTGATTGTCACTCAGGGTCCAGAGGTCCAGAAGCTAATGGTTACGTGCTCCAGATGACTCTGAGGTGAGAAAATCTATTTAGATCTTTAAGAAGACCGATATGTAGCTATGTTTCAGCTCACAGGCGCTAGGGGAGAGCGAGAAGACCACCATTCAACTCGGAAAAAAGTCATTTAACCATTCCAATGACTCTGAAGCTGTTCTGTTAGATAAATTAAGCTAAAAATAAATGGATAGTTCCCCTTTAATACATGCCAATCAAGCTCAGCCTGTAAAGGCCACACAGTCTGATTACTCAGGTGGAAACACCTGTGGGAGTGGAGCATGGATGTGTAGAGATGGGCTTTCAAACAATGCACCTTTATGACATTTTGACATGTCACAGTAGGAAAAGCAAAAGTATGAATAAAAATGAATTATGGTTTAACTTACTTACATATTTACAAAAGAAATAAGACATTATGAATTCATATTCATTCAACAATAACAGATCGTGGTTAGGAAAATACTAGGATTGATACTTTTTGTTAAAAATGGACCTGTGATTAGGGATATATGATACCACAGTCAGCTGATCCCATTTGTTTGTACTGCAGGGATACAGTAGTGCACAGAATCCATTTTTGGGACACGACTGAAGCGTGGTGTCCAAGACATATGTCCGTGGTGATGCTCCACGCCCTTGGCCGGCAGCTGATTGGACGAACGCGTCAAGTGTGTCTTGCTACTCCTGAATTTCAAAACAACGCTCACAACGGCTAGAGAATACCAGCCTTTAGATACAAATACAAATAGGGTAAAAAGATCACTGAATCAGTCAGAATTCACATATCGCCCGTATTCACTCGTTTCTATGTGGTTAAAAAAAGGCTGCCAGATCTTAAAGATTTAGCTGAGGATCCACATGGCATGTGCTTCTCTGATCCAGGACTCAAATGATGGAGGAGAAGGAGACTTCCAGCGAAGTCAGCGAAGATTGATCGTCTAGCCAGTAACATTAGGAAGGCTTTTGCAGGGTCATCGTGGTTGGCATGACTCCAAATAGGGCTATCAATACATTTGGGTCCAAGGTCACACCGAGAACCCCTGAGAGTGTCCCAGAGATATTTGACCAGCAACTCTGGAGAGACGGGCACGACCAAAACATATGAATGAGAGAGGCTGCAGCTATTTTACACTTGTCACAAGCAGAATCAATGTCGGGATATGTTTTAGAATCCTGAGTTTTACCCAATAAGTGCAGTGTATCAATTGAAACTGGAACAGGCCATGCTTGGTATACAGGGATGACGAGTGTACTCTAAGAAGAATTGGCTCCCAGAGGCCCTGGTTAAGTTCTCCACCTACAGTATGTCCTCTTCCCATTGTGCTTTGATAGCTGAAAGTTGGCCACTTCTGAGAAAGAGGATCATATCCATGCGAGATGGCACCTTTTGATATTGGGGAAGGCAATCGCAACATATCAATAACCAGGGTTGCTGGTTAGGATGGGAAAAGGGAGCTAATATTCTTTACAATGCTATGGATTTGTAAATATCTAAAAAAGTGACTCTTAAGAATCTTGTATTTAGCCATAATCTGGGGGAAGGATGCAAAGACACCCTCAATATATAGGTCATTAAAATAGTTGATGCCATGATTAGATTACAGGGTAAATGCTTGAAAGTGTGACTTTTACTTACAGGGGCCTTCATTGAAAATGAGTTTAGCCCAAAATGCCATATAAACTGGTTCCACATTTTGAAAGTAGTCTTGACTAGAATACTTTTACAGTATTCTGTGCAGATTGAGCCATTAATTAAACCAGAGCGGCCAGTGAGCATGGCGAACATGATCTCAATCACGCTAGGCCACTGTGTAAACTGTCAGCACGCAGCCAGTAGTGGAGTATACGGAGGTTGGTTGGCCAATAGTAATAGTTCAAATTAGTTATTACGGATTCTCTGGGCCCTGTGAAATAGCCCCTTCATGTTTCCTGAAGAACAATTTTGGAATAAAAAATGTGGATACATTAAAATAGGAAAGAAAATTTCTGTAAAATATTCATCTTTACTGAATTTATCCGGCCAGCCACAGATAAAGGAAGTAGTGACCACCTCTCAAAATTGTCACATGTTTTAGTACAGAGAGAAGTGAAATTATACTTTAAAAGATTTTTAAAAAAAATGTTTGTCACTTGGACCCTGAGATACGTACATTTGTTGTGGACTACCTTGAACGGGATTGTTTGGTGTGGAAATTCATGAGCGGCAGCCTGTACTGGGAATGGTTAGGTCTTATCCAAATTTAGCTTGTAACCGGAGATTGAACCAAATGAGAAAAGGAGCGAGAGTGCAGTTGGGATAGAAGTATTAGGCCTGAAAATATAAAGAAGCAGATCATCCGCATAAAGTGATACTCTCTGCTGAGGGCTGCCCCTAGTCACCCCGGTAATGTTAGGATTAGATCGAAGCGCGGTTGCGAGGGGCTCAATAGCAACAGCAAAGAGCAAAGGGGACGCAGCGTCGCAGGCCACCCACAACTTTAGTCTGTACCTGGCGGGCTTGCTGGGCATGTACTGGTGGAAGGCTCATCGACTTTGTGGAAGCAGCGCGTCAAACAAGAACATGGAATATGGAACGTCAACCGTCCACCGTCATGTCAGCGGCCGGGTTGTAGAGGCGAGGCAGCTGCCATGTCGACGCGTTCCACACCTCGTAGGGCCGCCAGTTTGTGGTGCTCGTTGGGTAGCTCTCGACTCGTGGTTGTCAAATCGCAACAGTCTAGAGTAAGCGTGGAACTGCTTGATTGGCATCATGGCGCGGAAAATGGCCCTGCCGCGCTCCTCGTGCCATAGGCTCTCCAAGGCCTCGTTGCGGGACCGGTATACGCCCGTCATGTGCTCTTTTTGGTTAGGTTTGTCTTTATTGGTGGCGTGGCGATAACCTCAACGTCAAAAGCTCAACATTAATGTGTCCTTTGGGCTCGTCCGGGATTTGAACCCGGGACCTCTCGCACCCAAAGCGAGAATCATACCCCTAGACCAACGAGCCACGTAAATCGCAATTTTAGCAATTTTTCACCAAGGAAATGCAGCTCCGATCTGTCATTGACTTGCAAGGCAATGGTCAAGTAGTTTGGCATGGGGTCTTTTTATGGCTCCACTTCCAGATTCAGGTTTCTGATTACATTGGACAACAGAATACTTTTGAAGCAAAACCGTTTACTAAAGTTCAAACTTGAATTTTCCAGTCAAAAACGGTTGGGTTTAGTCGGGTTTCTTTCCACCAACAATTCCCACGAAGAGCAAGCACTAGGCAACAGAGGCAAGGAAAAACTTCCTTTTAAGAGGCAGAAACCTCGAGCAGAATCATGGATCAGGGTGGGGGGTCATCTGCCTCGACCGGTTGGGGGTGAGAGAAAGAGACAGACAGAATTGCAAATGTGCCTTCAGTGACGGTTCTACACAAAGGCCTAGAAATATCCCTGACCACCCCAAATAAAAAAAAATAAAAAATTATTTATTATGATTTTACACCAAAAGCAGAACTAATGTTCGACGCAACATTCTACACAGGTAAATCAGTGCGGCGCACCCAAATACTGTAGGGTGCCTGCCACGCCCACATGTGGTGCTGCTCCTCGGTGAATGAGACACTACTCTTGGAGAGAGAAGCTCCGATTTCTCCTGTTGCAAGAGTCTAAGGTAAGCAAAACCATTTCATCTGGTAAGAGACTTGTTGTTCTTGCACATAACCGTGTTCCTGTTGCTCCTCACACAGAGAATGAAATCACGTTAGGAAATGTCTGGTCTCCATATGTTTCCAACTTGATCGTATCTAAGCAAACTCATCGAAGCAGAAGCCAATATCCAAATGTCAGAATCCTTGCTAGGTCTACACAATGTTGTGATGGTAACACGTAACTTCATCCGTCTTTGCTGTTGCATAACAAATAGTTACATTTGTGTAAAGTTATCGACAGGCTTTATGCCCGTGTTGAGTAGGGAGGGAAATGTAATGCATACCCCTACGTTTTATCTTCTTCTAATATTTATCATGAAACGAGGAAGCGATATAGAGCCCTAGTGAACAAAAAGTGAGAAAAGCAGCAGTGAGAGAAACAAATCAAGGGACTGAAGAGCAGGAAGAGGGAGAGCCAGAGGAGTTTTGGGGGTTTGGAGAGAGGGCATGTGGTGAAAGTGAGGGCTCTGACACAGAGAGGGATATTCCAGAGGGTGAGGAAGATGAAGAAGAGGGAGGAGGATGGAGAAGCGGATGAAGAGCATGAAAAAGAGAGTGAGGAAGAAGAAAACATAAATGGGACAGAGAGAGGAACAGCCAGAGGGACAGCAAGTGGATCCATGTGGATCAAGTACTGCACCATCAGGTTTGTGATGAAGAAGGTTCTTACTATTTTCAAAGCAGTGCAATTACAATTTCATTGTAGGTCTACTGTGAGTCCTTAAAATGCTGCTTTCTGCTGGAAAATTCTTTATTTGTGTCAATACGGCTCTGTTTCTTTTTTTAAGTACATACTTGGCCTACATTTTGAAATGCATGCAGGTACACATGCATACAGTGGTACGCATGTGTTTAGGAACCCATGCTGAAGTTGACTAAAAAGAGGAATTCAAAAAATCATCTTTTGAAATTGATCTTAATGCCTTAATTTAATAAAAGGAAAAATCCATCCTTTAAGGACACCAGCTGTGTTGTCCAGCGATGGTGGTATAGTGGTGAGCATAGCTGCCTTCCAAGCAGTTGACCTGGGTTCGATTCTCAGCCATCGTAGTAGTTTTCATTGTGTGGTTAATTGCTTTATTTGTCAAGATGTAACCAGAAAGGTTACTTGCCCAACCCGATTTGATAAAACATTAGATCTCTGTGTGATCTCTAAATGTGGGTCATTAGTCCACAGTTAGTGAATGGGCACCTTTTGAAGCATCTGCTTTTACCATAGTGTCAAAACCAATTTCAAAGAAGCAAGCATTATATGCCAACGACTAAATACTTTAGTAACTGAAATCGCTGTGAGCAGGGTTTGAACCTGCGCAGGGAGACCCCATTGGATTTCAAGACCAACACCTTAACCACTCGGCGATCACAGCTGTAAAACTGAAACAGTTTTTACAGTGGAGAACCCCCGAGGCCTGACAGACTTCATTACAGTTAGTACCATCAATCAGACAACAAAGAGTCTATCTCACAAGTACCTTGGGCAGTTCTGAATGACTGATGGGGATTCCCAGGCATTTCAGTTCCAAAGGATCATTCACATCTTGAGGGTATTCCAGGTGTAATGTGGGTAGTTAATCCACCCCCTTTAGATGATCTGATTCATTTCCGAACCAGTTCAAATGAACAATTAACAAGTTATTGAATGATGTCAATGAGAAACATACATGTGTCCAGACAAGGCTAGCAGCAGCAGCGCCGCGTCAGACACGTTTCTGGTGTTCAAAGACCAAGAAAATGCCACGCAACAGATTTGCCATGCTCACGCCACTCAGGCAGTGTGCAGGAGGCCTTACCCCGGACTTCCACCAACTGGGGATCCACTCCGCTTCGTGTCTGCTCCGTGATCCGCAGTCCGTCAACACCCACCAGGTCCGGATTTGTTGCAGGCCATGACTGACAGCTGAAGTCACAAGGACCCTCGTAAACTCATGTATGATCACGCGATATAACAGGATGTTGTTTCTATAAACAGAACCACAAGACCTGATGAATGAGCTAGGTGTATATTGTAGCTTAAACTTGCAATACTCATGTGTTTTCATGTATCATCTTAAGTCAGCGTTAATGTAGTGTTTCTGTGTAAATGTAGCATGCCTTTTTTTACTTGCTACCAGGGTTTAATGTGCAAGACATATGGTTCTGTCTATATAGAGCGACCTTATTGGTCAAAATAGTTTGGGTTTCCACAAATTGGTTATAGCACTCTGATAAGATTTGCATGGGGCAGCAGTTTATAATCTATTATACTCAAATAACTGTTTTTCACTGCCCTTCATTGTTTCATTTCTTGTACTGCACTGTAACATGCCCATTTCATTTGCAAACAGGGCTTCATGGGTAGTATGGGGATTGGGTAGACATGATGACGGGTGCTAACAGAGGTTATCTCTCCAACAACAAGGTGCTGCTGGGATTTGAACCCAGGATCTCCTGTTTACTAAACAGGCACTTTAACCAACTAAGCCACAGCACCTCCATGAGCAGCTGTAATGTTAAGTCTTCATTTGTCTTTTACCTTGAATGAGCTAAATATACAGTATACTGACTGGCAGTGTTGGGAGTAACGTGTTACAAAAGTTATTTATTTGTCTTCAAGGTCCTACAACCATTTTGAACATTCAAGTGACCTCACTGCAACCCAAATATTCTAATAACCCAGTTTGTTCTGAAAAAAATGATGTCCATATCTTGACTGTAGACAACAGGGTTGATGTTTTACAAGCTTTTTATAAAATAAATCCAGACGGACAATGAACTGTAAAAATGGCCTTAGGGTTCAGAGGGTTAAAGAGATGTATACCATGTCTAGTTATTAGTGTAGTAGAGTTAATAATTCCACGTGCCATTGGGGGCTAACTTCTCATTTGGCTGGTGGTTTCCATTGGTAGCATGAGCGCCATCTATTGGTGCTATTCCACGGACTTTAGGGTGGACTTACACACTTTCACCAGTCTGCTGTAGCCTGCTTCATGGTAAGTCACATATACTGAGCTCCACTGTTATAGTTAGGTCAATGTGTTCATTGGCATAATATGTTAGTATGCATATAGTATATCTACATGGGAGGTCTCACACTTTATATAAGAGACCCGTTTTGTTTGGTTTCTTTTGTTTTAGCCTAAATGAAAAAGCTCACCACGTTGTGCTAGCTTGCTAGTCTGGTTAGCCTAGCTTGATAACCTAACTTTATGATACAACCGTGGCAACAGTAAACTGAATAATTTCTGTTTTCATTTTAGCAAACTGGAGCTCTTTATGGTGACGAATGTGATTGTGTTTCTGTTCTGCTATTTACCAGGTACAGTGTCCTATTTTTGTGATTTTATACTAGAATCTTGTTAATATCCTGTGTAGTACTGTTGACCAGTCTGCTGTAGCCTGCTTCATGCTAACTGGAGCTCTTTATGGTGATGAATGTGATCGTGAAACACACGTTTCTATCAGTAACAGGGATTATTATTATTATTCATGAATCAATTCATAGTCTGGCTGGAAACAGGCCTTCTCTTAAACATGAATGAAGACTTCTTAAGTCTTTTATCTTGAAGCTTTTGAGTGTTATTTAGGCTTTTTATCTGCTCTACCTTTTACCGGACAGTGGGGGCATCAAGCAGAGTAGAGCGGCCGTTAGGGAGGACTCCGTTTTTGGCTCCATTTTGAACTCGCTGTAAAAAAACCTTAATGTTGGATCTTTATGGCGCATTGAAATGTTAACTGGTTGATTTCTGTTAATAACAAACAAAACTATAGTCAATAGAAAAAGAAGAAATACATAGGAAAAGCCGTCTTGGTTCATCTTTCCACTGTTCCGACAATCACCACTCTGGTCTGGTTGGAAAAGAAAGGATCTGAACTAAAAGGATGTTACTCTTTAACTAAAAGATATATCGCTATAGGGATCCATCCCATAATGTTGTCAGACATTTAGAATAATAATCGGAGTCTGTCAGCAGCAACAACAGAACTTTTAGTGGACGCTAACTTTACCTTTTATTTAGGACTTTAAACAGAGACACAACAGGAAGAAGAAATCCATCAAATCAAGTCCCAAATAATCAGCATGTGGCCTTGTTTTATTTCATGTAGTTTGCATGTAGTTGTTCCACATTCCCAGACATTTCAAACTACTCCATCATTGACGTTATTCTAGGAGTCAGATGAATAAATCAGCTGTTTGCTATTTGACCTGGTCTGGTTCCTGCTGCTCCATCATTCTTTAGTGTCCGCTGGAAACAGGTTGCTTTCCTTTTATGTTTCTTTTGTGTAACATCAGCAGTGTCTTTGCTTTTAGTCTGAAGAGACTTCAACAGATTTAAAACCACATTCAGTCATAGAAAATACAAACAGGGAATATAAAATGTCAGACAAAGAATATGAAATGAAAAATATAATGTCAAACTACCAAACAACAATAACTGGAGAGAATACAATTAAACATAGCCAACTTCCAGTATGTCGGTAATGAATAGAGGAATGTTTGGATCAATTTTAGATTCATTTTATTTTTATTTAACCTTTATTTAACAACGAAGAATCCCATTGCTGTGGATTAGCGGAGTCTGGAACACTGTGCAAGACTGACTCAAGGGCGCTGTATGGAAGTTTGTAAGTTCAATTAACCTACCTTTAGACGGGGGGCAGTTTTGAATAGGAGTTTTTTACAGAGACGGTAGGGGATCTGCAGTCTCAGGGTTAGGGATTTATTTACAAATGTTTTTACCACACTTTGCTTAGTTCTAACAGTTCACCCTTTGCTACAAATTTACCACCTAACTCCGGACGGGTACTAGAGACATGTAGACGTGTAAAATGTCAGGATGGCTGAACTTTCAATCCTGTCACTTACAATCAGGGGGCTGAATGGGCCGATTAAACGAGCTAATTTCCTGGACTACTTAAGGAGGAAAACATAGGCATGGTGCTAATTCAAGAAACACATTCATGGAAAAGAGATGTATATCATCTACAAAATGAATATTTCAAGGTTGCTGTATGGGAAAGCACAGAAGCACAAATATCTGACCTTATGACCTTAGCGCCACAAAAACTAGCGGGGAGTGACTAGACAAGGTGTGATTTCTGTTTGTTTATTGGTTTTATTTTCCTTTAGACTACAGAGGGTGGGGGTGGGCAGGGGTTTTTGTTATTGTTCAATTGGTGTTTCTCTGCTGTATCTGTATGTTGAAAATAATAAAAAATAAGAAAATGTATCTAAAAAAAATTAAATTACACTGACTTCCTTACAGGAAAAAAAGATGAGTACAAAGGACCTAATTCACCAGCACAATTCTTTTCAGAAATTGCAATTTATAGTTTCCATTTGTTCCTTTTCTTGTTAATCTTGTACAAATAAGATAACATGGTAACAGCTAGGGGTGCAAGAGATCACAAAACTCAAGGTCAGGATCACAGTTTTGAGTCACAGATCAGATCAATTTTTGGATCTCAGTGGAAAAATGATTATAGTGTTATATTTTAGGTAGTTGTGGACTTTATAATAAAAAAAAACTAATAATTAATGACAACGTCATTAACAAACAGTAGAGGGCAGCAATACCCTATTGCAGCAACTAGTCTACCTAATCCAAAGAAGGAGAATGTGTGTCCTTTGGTAGTGTTTTAATCTAAGCACGTTCTTTTTCCTAATCTTAAATAGTCGTTACTGCTGGTCAGCCTTCAATGTGGAGAGAAGATCAGAATATAACAACACAGCTACCAGGGCATGAGGAGGAGGAGGAGGACACAGCTTGGCTCTGAAACATGTTCACAATGAGGCAGTGTGAATGAGCTGGTGAGTTTTAAGGCTACTACTTCGAGAAAACGTTTTCCCACATTGATCACACCAGTACGGCTTCTCTCCAGTGTGAACACGTCGGTGCCTTTCAAGGTTGCTACTCTTAGTAAACATTTTCCCACATTGATCACAGCTGTGCGGCTTCTCTCCAGTGTGAATGCGTTGATGTGTTTTTAGGGCACTCATTACTGTGAACGCTGCCCCACATTGATCACAGCTGTGTGGCTTCTCTCCAGTGTGAATGCGTTGATGTGCTTTTAGGTTAATCTGTTGTGTGAAAGCTACCCCACATTGATCACAGCTGTATGGCCTCTCTCCAGTGTGAATGTGTTGATGTGTTTTTAGGTTACTCAGTACTGTGAAAGCTGCCCCACATTGATCACAGCTGTACGGCTTCTCTCCAGTGTGAATGCGTTGATGTGTTTTTAGGGTACTCAGTAGTGTGAAAGCTGCCCCACATTGATCACAGCTGTATGGCTTCTCTCCAGTGTGAATGCGTTGATGTGTTTTTAGGTTTCTCTGTAGTGTGAAAGCTGCCCCACATTGATCACAGCTGTGTAGATTCTCTCCAGTGTGAACTCTCTGATGAATCTTTAAATATCCAGATGTTGTAAAGGATTTGTCACAGTGTTGACAGTGGTGACGTTTGGGTCCCTCTCCTCTCCGTTTCTAGAGCAACAGACAAACAGAGAGAGTTAGTATACAACCTTCTTTAAACCCTGGACTTTCTCTTACTCACAATTTTAACTCTTGATACAATAATTAATGACAAAATGAAGAAAATATTGATGACATGTTTTAATGGAAGCAAATGTACTCTTCATGTTCTGAAATATTCTAAGTCTTTCAGCCAAATTATAATAAAAACAACTGCAACGCTGTAATGAAACTGTGCAAGAAAGTGTGGCAGATGATCGTGGACTGCCTGAATGGTTAATCAGCCTACAAATATAATATGAGCACTTTAAAAGTTAGCAGAAGATAATGTTACTGAGGAAATTACCATTAAGATAAAATAAAACCACTTATCTACAATGCTAGAATATGATGCATAGCCTACATACCTCCCTCTCACTCTGTATCTCTCATGGAATCTGAAATCTAGAACCTATAAAGCTAATGTCCACTGTAAACATGATTGTAAGAGTTTAAAAATATAATAACATAATGTAATAATATAAACAAAAAACATTGAGGTGTCCTCTCGCCTCACCCCCGGATGGCAGAAGTAAATTAATTCTCTGAATGGGGGTTGACAGAAACCCCTCTCTCCTCGTTGTGATCTTTGTGACTAAGCGCCTAAACACACATCCCTACTTGGCTATTTCCTGCTATAACACCTCTCACACATTAACACACACTCATCATGGTAAACTTGAACTTATACATCCTGTATGGCATCACGTCCTCTTCTCTCCCTCAAACTTTTATCTTAACCTCACGGGGGATGACCTCTAGCAAGCTTAACCTTCCATGCATCAGTGACCTCCCATTAAACCACTTCCTCAACTGACTGCACACAGCTTCTTTTGCATTGTGACCAAATATAACTTTAACTGCTGTTATTCTATAGTCATATCTACAAGAAAAGAAATATCTCAACACAATATGCATTTATGATCATTAAATGAGAACAGAAAACCGAGGCTAGTCTAAGTGTAGGCCTAACTACCTCTTTTAAAACTGAACAGCGCTCCTCTGCATCAACAGCTCACAATGTCTCGTTTTTACTTTATTCGCCTAAATGACAATTAACAAATATGAGTCAATATGTATGAAACATTGAATTTTACCAACACATGAATTCATCATTGTGTATGATTTGGGATTTCCAGCTGGTCACCTTAAAATGCACCAGAATGCAAGAAATCACATCTACCACATTCAAAAAGGAACCCCAGACCACCACCCCCCAGCACACAGGATACCTGGGAAATCCCAACTTGGTTTTGTGAAATAGGCCTCTGTTCATTTAGAGTGGTTGTTGTGTCCTGAACACTGACCTGAACATGGCTGGTATCAGAGGCCGAGCCTGCTGCTTGTCCTCTGGGGACCTCATTGGTCTGCTGCTTCGGGTCCTGGTTGTCCTCCTCCATTCCTCTATTGTCCTGAAATCCAGCAGATCTCCACTGTGGCTGCTGGACTCACTCTGGATTCTGTTGAGTACAAATCAAAGCATGCAGAGAGATTCAGATGCTTTCGTTACATCCACAGGGTCGGATAATGGGCTTGGTGTTGGTGTCCACCTAGTCCTGGGTCTTCCTTGAGGCCTCCTCCCAGCTGGGGGGGATATGGTGAGGGCGAATCAGCTCAACCAGTTCTACAACAGGTTTGATTGCCCTGCTCCTGCTGCAATGGCCTGCCCAACCCCCATCACCACACCACACCCCCCACCTACTTCAATCTGTTCACAACATTCTATTCTCTTAGACTAGTCTAAGACACCAATCGGTTTCTTTCTATATGTTAATAGTTTTTAGTTCTAATCTATCTGGCAGAGACAGGGGGGGGGGTTAAGTGAGTCACAAAAGGGCCGTCTTGATCTACTCTTCACTGAGACAAAAGATGATAATAAAACAGCATGCTATGGAGTGACAAACTGAACTGGTATTTTTATGAATTTAAGCATCTTTTGAGCATTTTATTCTGATATTTTATCACTCTTTGTAATTTTTCTCTGGCATTGTTGATTTTAGAATATTGTAACCAGCATTAAGTGAGTAGGTTTAGGTCTGTGTGAATATGGGCTGAGCATTTACCTGGGCTGAACTTGTGAACATCTTCTTTTGCATATTCACTGTAAAGAGCCATTACTCCTCCAACTGCCAACTATTGTTCCAGAGACAATAGGATATACAGTTTTAGATTGCAAGGTAACTGTCCAAGACCAAAGACTTCACTGAAATACCTCAAGGGATCAAAATTCGCAGCACAGTTCTAAAACTACTCTTTAAAATATGTTCATTTACCATTCAAAAACAAAAGTACAACCGAGAAACACTACTTAGATTGATATAAGCTTTTTTATCCAGGAACTTGATGAGCAGCCCTGCATTGCGTGCTTATTGTTATCACTGTATATTAGGATTCAACAATTAATACAAATATTGCCAAGTGCACTATCCAAATCACAGGAACTGCAATTTTTGTATTATTTGTTCCCATCAATATTCAGGAATGTCTTAATTGCTGAAGTCCTGAATGGAAAGCGAGACACCAGCAAGATGGTTACAGTCCGCTTCTCAGAGTTTGAGGCTTGTGTGGCAACAATCACCAGTAAGGTGAAAGGAGGCATTTATTTTGACAGATAGTCAGGGCAACGCAATAATTGACTCTAATGGTACTAGAGGTTTTAAATCACTTCTGTGTAAATGATATTTTCTGCAGCCACATTAGGAACTTAAGTGCACAAATAGTCCACACTTTTAGCATCTGAAGTACATCTAAATATTCTCATATTAAAGTACATTTTGTAGTAATAGCTTTTGGGTGCTTCAAATCTGTTTATAGTGTCCTATACTTAAAATTCCTAGGCCTACTTTCTTTCCTTGTCTTGTGAGCACTTACCTTATTTATCGTTGACAAGATTGCCATTTCCAGTTCTGCGTCTGATAGATGTATTTTTTGTCTGAGCTGGTGTTGAACACAGAATCTTTTGAAAGACATGCATGTGTTTAACCAGTTTCAACAAGCTGGCAAATTAAGTCGGAATATTCATCCAGTCCAGCCATGTCACTACCGTAGACCGTTAATAAATAGACAGTCTATGATCACTGGACTTGTTTGTTTGGCGGATTCTGGTCCTAGTTAAGGTCACATCAGGGTCATGCATCTTGCAAATGGGAAAAAACGGGTTGTTATCAGTTATGGCAGTGGAGCCATAAAAAGACCCCATGCCAAACTACTTGACCATTGCCTTGCAAGTCAATGACAGATCGGAGCTGCCTTTCCTTGATGAAAATTTGCTAAAGTGTAGCCTTATGTGGCTCGTTGGTCTAGGGGTATGATTCTCGCTTAGGGTGCGAGAGGTCCCGGGTTCAAATCCCGGACGGGCCCAAAGGACACACTAATGTTGAGCTTTTGACGTCGAGGTTATCGCCACGCCACCGAAAAAGACAAACCTAACCAAAAAGAGCACATGACGGGCGTATACCGGTCCGGCAACAAGTCTTTGGAGAGCCTATGGCACGAGGAGAATGGCAGGGCCATTTTCCGCGCCACGATGCCAATCAAGCAGTTCCACGCTTACTCTAGACTGTTGCGATTTGACGACCACGAGTCGAGAGCTGCCCGACGAGCCTCGGACAAACTGCCGGCCGCACAAGAGGTGTGGACGCGTGACGCGGCAGCTGCCTCGCCTCTACAACCCAGCCGCTGACATGACGGTGGACGGTCGACGTTCCATCTCGTTCCATATTCCATGTTCTTGTTTGACGCGCTGCTTCCACAAGGTCGATGAGCCTTCCACCAGTACATGCCCAGCAAGCCCACCAGGTACAGACTAAAGTTGTGGGTGGCTGCGACGCTGCGTCCCCTTTGCTCTTTGCTGTTGCTATTGAGCCCTCGCTACAGCACTTCAATCTAATCCTAACATTACCAGGGTGACTAGGGGCAGCCCTCAGCAGAGAGTATCACTTTATGCGGATGATCTGCTTCTTTATATTTCCAGGCCTAATACTTCTATCCCAACTGCACTCTCGCTCCTTTTCTCATTTGGTTCAATCTCCGGTTACAAGCTAAATTTGGATAAGACCTAACCATTCCCAGTACAGGCTGCCGCTCATGAATTTCCACACCAAACAATCCCGTTCAAGGTAGTCCACAACAAATGTACGCATCTCAGGGTCCAAGTGACAAACATTTTTTTTAAATCTTTTAAAGTATAATTTCACTTCTCTCTGTACTAGAACATGGGACAATTTTGAGAAGTGGTCACTACTTCCTTTATCTGTGGCTGGCCGGATAAATTCAGTAAAGATGAATATTTTACAGAAATTTTCTTTCCTATTTTAATGTATCCACATTTTTTATTCCAAAATTGTTCTTCAGGAAGGGGCTATTTCACAGGGCCCAGAGAATCCGTAATAACTAATTTGAACTATTACTATTGGCCAACCAACCTCCGTATACTCCACTACTGGCTGCGTGCTGACAGTTTACACAGTGACCCAGCGTGATTGAGATCATGTTCGCCATGCTCACTGGCCGCTCTGGTTTAATTAATGGCTCAATCTGCACAGAATACTGTAAAAGTATTCTAGTCAAGACTACTTTCAAAATGTGGAACCAGTTTATACGGCATTTTGGGCTAAACTCATTTTCAATGCAGGCCCCTGTAAGTAAAAGTCACACTTTCAAGCATTTACCCTGTGGTCTAATCATGGCATCAAATATTTTAATGACCTATATATTGAGGGCGTCTTTGCATCCTTCCCCCAGATTATGGCTAAATACAAGATTCTTAAGAGTCACTTTTTAGATATTTACAAATCCATAGCTTTGTAAAGAATTTTAGCTCCCTTTTCCTCCTAACCAGTGTAATGGGAAAATTACATTTAACCAATGATTTTCATATTATTCATCTATAAGCTCTTCAATGCCACTCAGAGTAAATGACTTCTGTATCTTTTCCTTGTAGGAGACAACTGAATTTGTTATGTCTTTGCATTTGTCCTCCAAGGGCAAATGGCATAAGGTCTTACAGAAACAGTTGTCTAAAGCCATGTTTATCATAGCAGGTCCCAGGTCTAGACCATAGCCTATCCAGAGAGACAAGATGTCCTTTTAGAGCTAAGATAGAATGAAAACTTGACGCACGGAGGACAGATTCAGAAATACGTAAGAGATCCAACCGTCTGCTTGAGCTAACTAATTATGTTTAAGATTAAACTGTTTTCCAAACATGGCCTGGTTTCTGCTGGATGAACGGGAATATAAGGAACTGTCATATACTGTTTGGGGCACAGAATTGTTGTCACTCTGTAACTGTACATTGTGAAAGCTGTTCTTGTCATTTTGATTGATCTCTGCAGAAATCAATTAAACCTTTTCCACCGAATACCTTATACCTTTAAACCAGTTTGCAGCCTGTTTTATTTTGTCTCAACAAGGTCTCATCTCACATTGAAATTCCTCTCTCGCTGTACAGAAACTTCCACAACAAACTTGGCGTTGTCGGCAGGATCTCAAGGAGGGATCAGGACGGACTCTCCGGGTAACTGATGACAGTACATCCAGGGATCTGATGGTCACCTGCCTCTAAACCTCGCCAAAACATCTTTGAGAGACAGAGGGTCAGAAACCGCGGAGGGCTCGCTGATTCCACTCTGAGATCCAAACGAAAAGGAAGCAATTTCAAACAGCGGGGTAAGTTAAACGTTTCAATCCTGTTGGATAAATGATTTGAATTAGACATTGAGACAGTTTTTGTGAGACAAATATTGACTGCGTTTTTAACTGAGGGTTTCCGGTGAAGGTATTTTTTTTGTTTTGTAAAACTTTGGGTTGTGGACAAAACAGGAGAAATCTTAGTTGCACAAGTTGACACCATTCCATCCAATACGGGCAAGACGGGGTGACAGATAGATTTTAAAATCATTACAGATGAACAGTTGTCATAGACGTTCATCTGGATTTTCAGCGAGGGAAAAATCTATCACAGATAAGCAGTCATTGTAGCTTACATTAAGTTACAGCTGTTTGCAGGTTTTATCGCAAAGTTTACCGAGGACTAAACTGGGCCGTATAGTGACGATTATATGAAGAAAAAAAAAAGAGTACTACCGCTGGTTGTTATCCGTTTATTGTTGGTAGATGGGTAACAGGGGCACAAAGTCACACGTTCCTTCGGGGCCGGTAGTGGATGAAATGGTGAGAACATTTGGGCTACATCTATAGGATGTCTGCCATATTGGGCAACAAAACATGGTTTTCCTGAAAATGGTTCTTTAAGTACAGGGAAACTTAGAATGCTAAAACAGGATTTAAAAGACAAAGAAAAACTATTGAAAGGGGGGAAAATGATTAGCACCCTGCATCTAATTTAAATGGAAAAAAAAAAAAAAAACAAAGAATGTTTTTTATCAGTGGATGATAGAGGCCACTAATAGGGAAAGAGAACAGATAATACTGCTGAAACACGGAAACAAGAGAAAAAACAGAAATGGCCACTGTCACTAATGCATTTTCTCTCTATCCGAGTCTCAAAGATGGCGATCAGCTGCTCAGCCCACCACCACCCTACCCTCCTCCGCCATCCAGGCCAAAGGGAGAAACACCGTCCGTGTCTCCCCGAGAAGCAAGCGCCAGGAGAGGACAAGATTCCACACAGCCCCCACCTCGCTGCAAGCTCTCTCTCTACAAGCAGCCAGGGCCTCCCCCCCACCTACATCTGACAGTAACAGCAGCATCAGGTACCGTCATCCAAAGCTACAAGTCAGCTGAACAAGCTGAAACGAAGAGAAACAGAAGAAAAATAACTTTGACAGTGTCCACGTTGGGTGGAGAGGGGGGGGACAGAGGCAAAGGCAAAGCGAGAGGAAAAGGCAGAGGACGAGGTGGAGGGCAGAGGCCAGCAGTGGACCGAGACACATGTTTCAACTGCGGAGGAAAAGGACACTGGGCAGACAAATGCCCATCCCAAAAACGCGAACGACAACAGTGGGGTCCACTAGCTGGGGATCACGTCTACAGCCAGCAACAGGCGGATGGACGGGAGGAGGGGAAGGAGGGCGGTGGAGAGTCTGAGCCAGCTGGATCCGCACCGGATAAGGGAAGTAAAAATGCAAAACACACTAACTAACTAATTTGCAATGAAGTAAATGCTTTCACACGCTACAGACCATAAACATCACACTCTTCCTCGCACAATAGGGAGAATTCTAGACGCAATTTGTCACCTAGAATGAAACAACATGTAGAAAGTATTGTTACTTATGCAATGTTTTAATCTGAGGTTTATAAATTGGCTGCTACGTTTTTGAATGTGCAGGAAAGGATGTAGGGTTTTTGGTTGATTTTATTTGCAAATTAGAAGCTTTCGGGCAGAGTTGTTCTCTTGCCGAAGTGCAAGCTGAGCAATTCTTCCAGAAAGATTTTCCAGACTTTCATGATGTGTGTACATTAGAATCTAGCCTACATGATTCGGAACAGGACAGAAGGGCAAAATGTTCTGTTTTGACTCTCTCCCCTGTGTCCGGTGAATGTTTAGGTAGATCCAATGTTACGTTTTGGCTTAGGATATCTCAACTCTTACAAAGCCTCAAGGTTGTGAGATTAGACATCACTGCCCAGCCTGACTCATTAGGTTCAAACAACACACACACATCTCAGCTCATTTTTCAGTGGGGCATTTTTCAGGGTCATGCTGCAGGCTTGCTGCATGAGGCCAGAGATGTGATTTAACCCCTTGCTGACTTAGGTCAGACCACAACTTTTATATCACTTGTTATATCTCATCAGAAACAAATGACATGTTTGTTGAAGATCTTTTTCAAAGAAGACACAGATGGGCTTGAGTGTGCTTACATGTACTGACATAAGAAGTGTGCAGTAGCCGTAAACTTGACTGATAAGCAGAGAATGTTTTTCAGAGTTCAGCACTCATATGCTCATATCTCTTTGTCTAAATCTCCCACAGATCAGTGGAGAACCTTGGGACAGTTTGTCCTGGACTGTGACCAGCTGACTGACTGGACTGAAACCGTGGACGGGGACACGACCGTCTCCCCCTCCACGGGCTGTTATCGAAAACTTCTGTCACACCATGTGACCGCCGCGCGCAGTGTGTTCCAGCGGAAAGAGACTGAACACACACACACAAACACTTTTGAATAATGCTGTTAATGCTTTCCCCACAGAGATGCTCTGTCCCACGGGTCGACTCACCTGTGGGCAGCGCATAAATATGACGTGGGTCTCATAAACAAATTGCCAGCCTGTCGTCATCACACCGCGCTCAGACTTCAGGCCTAAAAAGCATCAATACCCACTGAAACAGGAAGCAATTGATGGAATCAGACCAGTCTTTAACTCTTTTTAAAACAGGAGTTTTTGGTTTGCGGGTCCTGATTCACCTGTTCGCACGCCAATTTTCCCTGTCAAGAAAATTCGTGATAAGGGAAAACCGGTCAAATGGCGTTTTGTTCAAGACCTCAAAGCAGTAAATGCAGCGGTCCACGCACGTGCACCAAATGTCCCTAAACCCTACACTATTCTTCAAGGAATTCCTGGGAGGGGGCACAATATTTGTCTAGTGTTGATTTGTCTAACGCTTTTTCCAGTGTTCCAGTGGACAAAGACAGCATTCCTGTTTGATGGTAAGGCATACACATTCACACGCTCAGGGCAATTATTTGTTGAGAGCCCAACCATCTACAACGAAGCACTCAGAGAGAGCCAGGCTCTGCTCTTTTGTGAAAAAAGAAGTGCATTTTCTTTTTTTAGTTTTGTTTTGGGTCATGACATTCCAGCGTCAGGGACAACATTGTCTCTATCTCGGATTGAGGAAATAGTTTCCCTCCCAAAACCTGCAACAAAAAAAAACAAATGAGGAATGTGTTCCTACTGTTGTGTTTTTTTTATTCCAAATTATGCTCAGTTAGTTCAACCTTTAGCTAACTTAATAAATGGTAAAAATATGTTTGCGCATGACCAGGCGTTTGTAAATCTTAAAAAAGCTTTTCAACTTTTTTCAAAAGTTTTCCAACTTTAGGTCGACTTTTTTCTGTTAAACATTTTGTACAGTACTTAACCTTGCTTTTCTTATGCCCACACCAGGATAGGGAGAGCTGGATGATTGTTTTGACAGAGCTGCAACACACCTGTGCTCCGCGTCCAGATCTGACTGACACACCGGTGCCAAATTCAGATCTGGTTTTGTAAGTGGATGGGTCAGCCTCACGCTGCCCTGACACTGGCCAGGGACAGGTAGGGTTTGCTGTAGTATCTGACGCAGAAACCTTAATTGCTAAATCTCTTCCCAAACAATTCTCTGCACAGGTGTCTAAAGTCATTGCTCTCACTGAAGCATGTAAACTGGCTGAAGGTTCGTCTGTAACAACCTACGCGGACTCCAGGTACGCTTTTGGGGTTGTACATGATTTTGGGGCATTGTGGAAACACCAAAACTTCCTTAAGTCTTATGGTAAGCCCATTTTGCATCACCAATTGATCAATGACCTTCTGACGGCCATCTTGCTCCCATCTTAGGTAGGCATGTGCAAATGTTCTGCACACGCGGTGCAGCTGACTGATTTTTCACTTCCAAATTCAGTAGCTGCAGTACACAGTGGGAAAAATGCAGGGTGCACCTTTAAAGAGGGTGTCTAGCTGGGGCCGGATTCACATCCTTGCCTTCAACACCATTTTTTCACACATTTTGCAAAGTTGATAATCTATACTTTATTATTAATTACAATTCACTTTGTTGTTATTACACACAGGCCTGAATTGCACACACATGCTCAGGTCCTATACATGCACTAATGGAGAGATGTCAGAGTGGGGTTGACACATGGGCGGTATCATGTGTCAAAAGAGTGGAATGCTAACGTTTACAACGAAAACATGGTTCACTAAGAGCTTCACAACATTTGCAGAAAATAAATTTTTTTGTAAAGCATGACATCATAGGCAATATAGGCAGACCAGTGACCGTAACACAGCAGGTAGCACATCCACCACTGATAAGGGCATTTGATGGATTTTGTTGAGCTCACACCGTCGGAGGGGAAAATGTGTTGTTTGGTGATGGTTGATATGTTTTCAAAATGGGTGGAAGTGTTTCCCGCTTCAAAACAAACAGCTTCAGTGTTAGCAAAAGCTCTAATGACAGAAATCATTCCCAGATGGGGAATATCAAGTCGGTTGTCAAGCGATAACGGCACGTTAAGAACAAAACTATGTACATGCGAATGAGGGTAAGAACGCGCAGTAACCTCAGTCCTTTTAGGATCTTCTTTGGTAGACCACCCAGTGTGGGGGTTAGAGGCTCTTAGAGCACCCCATGATATGTTAGAGTAGGGTGTACAACTGTCTTCTGCTCTCTCTGCCATCAGAATCCAGGTCTCTGCCTGCCCTGTCCCACCCAGCTGAAAGACCGCTCCACACGCTGGAGCCAGGAGAGTTTGTGGTCGTGAAAAACTTCAAACTGGCAGAGGAGAAACTGGCAGCCCAACGCTGGCAAGGTCCCTTCCGGGTTCTTCTGATCACCCACACGGCAGTGAAGGTTGCTGAGCAGGCTCCGTGGATCCACGCATCGCACTGCAAGAGGGTTCCAGCACCAGACTGTGGCCTGACAGACGGCGTTCTGTGTCACCAACATCACACACACACAAGAGACAGGGCAGGGAAAAAACCTGACCCCGACGGTGTTGTCATGTGCTAGTGGACGAACCTCTGACACCAGAAGAAACATCTGCAGCACGGTACTGACTCAGGCTCAGGCACACACACACACACACACACACACACACACACACACACACACACACACACACACACACACACACACAGCACATTCCTGAAGGATACAGCAGGCTCGCTGTGAAGATGGACGAACACAGGAAGAGACAGACATGGTGTATGACAATAAATGTATTCTGGTTTTCTGTGTTTGTGGGGGGGTTGCATTTTGGTTGTTAGACAGATATGATAGAGCTAAATCTGAATACACCATTTATTCTAACACCACTTCTTCTCACATTAATGTTAATTAATTAATTAATTAATGTTACTACTGATGCACGGTACACACGCACACTCAGTTCTCACTCGTCAAATAAAGGGGTAAAATGAGTAGAACACTCTTCACCTTTCTAGTCTAGACAGTATTGGGGTACAAGCAATATAAGGAAAATAATAACCTTAGGTCAATAAACTTTACGGTATTAGCCAACACATCAACTTCTTTCCTGTTACAACTATGCGATTACTTTCAGTCTGAAAATGACAAATCTCTCTGGGGTGAGGTAGAAATTTACATCTGCTATACGCCTGTAATGGACATGATGCAGGACCCGAGAGGGGAAGCATTGTGCCCATCATGGGGTTTAGCAATTTGACACACAAGTGGGTCAAATTTAGGGGAATCAGATTCCCTCTGACCACACCAACCTGACAAATAGATTAACAATCCAGAAAATAAACACCTCTTCACTCACAGTATTGCTAATCCTGAACAGAGTTTAATCCACAAGATGAAGGTTATTTCATAGTATGCACGCGGTTATCAGGAAAAGATCCATGAGGATCATTCTATATTAATGTACTGGCGACCAACTCAATAGTCTATACTGGGAAAAAGAAAAAAAACGATAAGAATGCACTTAGTACAGGTAAAAGGCAAAAATCAACTCAAATGATTAACATTGTGCAAAATAAATGGGTTCTTTCTCCTAACAAACAAACAAAAATGCATTTTTCATCAAACGTATGACTGGGGTCAATCAGCAAACTCACATGTGACGTAGGTATCAATGACTCATGAGTTCATTGTTTCCCACTCA
>JABXJD010001383.1:62500-91091 GCA_013375575.1 Percina caprodes
TCTGTATCTTCTCTTACCAACCATGACGTCTTTATCTCCTTGCAGCATCAGCTCTCTACCCAGTATCAACGTCTTTACACCAGTCTACAACCACAGAGGCTCTTCATATACACGCTATTCAGAGAGAAGGGGGGGGGGGGTCAGAGATATGGCCTGGACCCAAGTGCAGAAATGTGAGGAGGGAGCAGTAGTAGAAATAATAATAATTTAATGATAACACAAAGAGAACTTAGAAAACATGAAAGCTGGTATGAAAAGAGTGTGCAAAGCAGTAATAGAGCAAAGGGGGGCTACTTTGAAGAACTGTGTGTGTGTGTGTGTGTGTGTGTGTGTGTGTGTGTGTGTGTGTGTGTGTGTGTGTGTGTGTGTGTGTGTGTTACTGGATAGATACAGCAGTCACGGTGGGTAAGAAAGCGGCTGACGGCGGTTGTCATGGCGATGTGATGCGATAACATTTGGAACTGAAGCTAACCACGTACCAACGCCTGTGGTCGAGCTAACGTTAGCCGTATCTCCATCTGTGGGGGGGGGCCGGGGTGCAGCGTTGTGATTGGCTGTCTGGAGAAGGAAAGCTTTTATCTCAGTTAGAGAATTTTTACTTGCTAATTAATAAATTATAGTGATGGAAATGGAAACTGAGAGAAAGTGTGAGATGGGGGGGGTGTATGTGTCTTGGTGTGTGTGTCTGTATGTGTGTGTCTGTGTGTTTGTCTCTGTGTCTGTGTGTGTGTGTGTGTCTGTGTGTGTGTCTCTGTTTATGTGTGTGTGTGTGTGTGTGTCTGGGTGTGTGTGTCTTGGTGTGTGTGTGTGTGTCTGTATGTGTGTGTGTCTGTGTGTGTGTCTTTGTGTGTGTGTGTGTGTGTGTGTGTGTCTGTATGTGTGTGTCTGTGTCTGTGTGTCTGTGCTGTCATGAGGGCAAAAGCGTCTGGACTTTCTTTGAAAAATGTATGTATTTTGTCAACTGTATAAGTTATAATGATTATTTCTTCACAGTGTGACTCCTGAGACATATGAGAAGTGTTTTAGAGGTTTTACTGCTCTGTGTGTGATATCAATACATATCTGGAAGATTCATGTTCTGTTTTATTTATTTATTTGTCTTTAAGGTCCTACAACCATTTTTAACATTCAAGTCACCTCACTGCAACCCAAATATTCTAATAACCCAGTTTGTCCTGAAAAAAAATGATGTTCATATCTTGTCTGTAGACAACAGGGTTGATGTTTTACAAGCTTTTTTATAAAATAAATCCAGACAATAAACTGTAAAAATGGCCTTAGGGTTCAGAGGGTTAATGAGGAATTGAACAGGTGTTCCTAATAATCCTTTAGGTGAGTGTAGAGCAACCCAAAGATAACACACATTGACATGACCTCTATCTGAAGGTAGGGTATTGCAAACCATAAACATATCAATCTTTACGGTCCGTGGTATGTAGGTCACTTGATTGAATATAAGAAAATATATAAGGCTCCACACGACAGGTTTGTGATACATGGCGCGCAACTGCATGTAAATGAACAAGCTAGTTTCTGTGACCGAGAAACCACCAGTAAAATGACTGACACATCATTATTTGGGGAATTTTCTTGGATACCAAATATTTGAATTCAAAGTCCAATTGAAGTGTAAGAAAAATACCTTCTGTGGCTTGAAGATGGAGCTCTTACCCATAAAACATCTGGCTGATGTAGTCTCTGTGGCGCAATAGGTCAGCTCAGTCGGCTGTTAACCGAAAGGATGGTGGTTCAAGTCCACCCAGGGACGTTTGTGCTTAAATAACCTGGAATGAGCCAACTCTGGGGTGTATCCTTCTGCAGGAGAATATACACTCACCTATAGGATTATTAGGAACACCATACTAATACTGTGTTTGACCCCCTTTCACCTTCAGAACTACCTTAATTCTACGTGCCATTGATTCAACAAGGTGCTGAAAGCATTCTTTAGAAATGTTGGCCCATATTGATAGGATAGCATCTTGCAGGTGATGGAGATTTTTCTAAAGATATCCTAACACAATACATGTATTAATATTGCAATTAAGTATTCATGAGAGATTATAGAGTTTGGAATCTGGCGGTCAAATGACAACACGTCTAACGGCGCAGCAGGAAGTGGGAGAGTGTCAAGTCTGGGCACCTTGGAATTCCTTTCATGCTCTTTGCAGACAATGTTGTTCTGTTGGCTTCATCAGGCAGTGATCTACAGCCATCTCTGGAGGGGCAAGCAGGGAACCATACAAGCTGTGTACAGTAAGGATGGGACGCTGTTGACCTCAACTCCACAGTGGCAAATCCCCAGGGATTTATGAAATCCGTCCAGAAATGCTGAAAGTTCTGGGTGAGGAGGGGCTGTCTTGGTTGACACGCCTCTTCAACATTGCGTGTCTCCCTTGTAAAGTCTACTGCAAAGTGCTGGAAAGGAGGGTTTCACCAATTATTTAACCTTAGGTTAACGAGGGACAATCTCAGCAAGGTCTCAGCAAGGTAATTTGTTACTTCACCAAGCAATGTCATAACAATTGAGCACAAACTATGCTTCTCCAAGACATCACATTGGCTTCCAACTGTGTAATAACTGCAACTGGCAGTGGTGGGATTTGAACCCACGCCTCCAGAGAGACTGGAGCCTAAATCCAGCGCTCTCTACATCGTGACAAACACAGGGACCGTGACTAACGATATGCTTGTTAATGTTATTGAAAAAAAAACCTTTGCAAGGAAAAGCCAACACTTTATTAAAAAATGCCAGTACTTTATTAAAAAAATGTATCACGCTTTGTCATTTTTCTCTGGCATTGATTTTAGAATATTGTAACCAGCATTAAGTGAGTAGGTTTAGGTCTGTGTGAATATGGGCTGAGCATTTACCTGGGCTGAACTTATGAACATCTCTACATCAGAATCAGAAATACTTTATTGAACCCGGAAGGCTAACTCTGGAAAAGAGTTTTCCTTCGAGCCGGATTTGAACCGCGACCTAAGGATTTCAGCTTTAAGCCTCTACAGTCCTCCGCTCTACCAACAGAGCTATTGAAGGGAGTTGACACATCTACAAAGGAGTGCCAGACCTGTTATTGTTTTTAGGGAGCAGATTTCCAGCTATACACATCACAGCAGCCACGGCCCCATCCAGAAATCCTAAGACTGCAGCTATGGCAACGGTTCTGGATGGGATCATACCTCAGAAGATTGAAGACCTTACCCTCTGATCTTAAAGTACCTGGGTCTGTAATCCTGCCACCAGCCTATGCTTTTATCCAGACCTTTTTAAAACGTTTTAACCTCGAGCAAGAAGAAGTGGATGTTTTAACAAATCGTCTCTCTCATTTCAGTTGTGCAGGAGCGGGATCCAGTGAGTCCAGTGCGTGGGCTGGCTTTTCATGAGCCCTAAACTGTTTGGTGCAACATGAATCATTCGTCTCTCCCAAAGAGACTCCGCAACTTGTCATGGATGGTGGCTCATCAGATACTTAATAATAATTGCCGAACTTACCAGCAAAGGAGGTCCTCACAGCACAGCTAGTGCTAATGGGGTGAGCCAAAAGAAACAGATACCAGCATGTGAATTTGCAAATCAGTGGCTCACCCTGGCCGCCATCAAAGATTCTATTTGGACCTCCAGAAACTTGCTGGTAAGAAAGCACATGCAGATCCCCCCCACATGGCTGTGATCAGGATGGCTGCGGCCGCGGCCCAAATGGCCCGAGCTGCAAGCGGCAGGCCAAAGACACAGCAACAAAGAAGAATCGCCTCTGTGCCCACACAGGAAAAAGTCAAACCAGCGGCAGCCTAAGTCTCCAGGTGAGGCAGGTGGGAAGGAGCAATAAGGGGAAGGCCGACGGGGAGATTTTTCTAACAGCTGCTAACCAATGCTACAAGGCCTTGAGGAAGTCCCGGCGAACACGTTGGACTACTCAGGCAGGGAAAGCGGGCCTTGGCTTAGGCTGTGGTCAGCATGGGAGGAGAACTCCTGAGCCCTAACTATAAGCTTCATCAACGAGCAAAAAGCAAGGCTTACTCTTAAATGTGGAGATGGTGTCTGCTTCTTGAACCCAAACTGAATGTGATGACTACTGCACTGTGGAAACTTCAGTAGGCCTGGCCTCGATTTCACGACAGTGAAGGTTATTGAGAGTTTAACTCAGCAGAGTTTGATTGTGCAAAGTCTCCACAAACGAAGAAATGTGTTTCCGCCCTGTTTCGAACAGGGGACCTTTTGTGTGAGGCGAACGTGATAACCACTACACTACGGAAGACATTTCCACTACACTATGGAAGAAGAACATTTTAGGACTGAAAGTAACATTTTAGGAATGCAACTCTTAAAATTCTAAAACTACAACCTATTGTTCTAGAACTGCAACTTAACATTCCAGGACTACAATGTCACATTTTAGAACTGTATGTAATATGTTAGCAAAAAAAAACAACAGCAAAAGCTTGATGATTGCTGTAGTTGTCTGACACTGAGAGGCTTAGATGAATTTACACACATGTTGAAACAATATTTCCTCATCATTTGGCTCTTTATACATGTACATTTACTTTGATAGCAAGTTTGTAAAGGGGTAAAGGGTTTCCGCCCTGTTTCAAACAGGGACCTTTCCGTGTTAGGCAAACATGATAACCACTACACTACGGAAACTGATGTAAAAAGTTATTTTGCATGTTCATCGGGAAATATACCATTAATATTTTACTGTCAATGTTTGAAATGCTGTTAGACATGTTCATTTTTGACACATAGAGATTTTAAATTGGATTCAGTCACAGATGCTTTGTCATGAATTTGAGTGACAGTAAATATCTAGTAAACCTAAAATATATCTACATGTATTTACTGTGGCCTAAATGCTGGAATAGGGCCACCTATTGATTGATTTTCCAAATATTAATTACTAACTTGACTTCTTCAGCATTTTATCCTGATATTTTCATTTTATTTCATTTTTTTATACTTTACTTATTATGTTTCAGATGTTGTCTGTATGTTTATCTGTCTTATAGGTCTGGTGGCCAATGAAGATTTATTCTATTCTATTCTATTCTAGAAAGCATCTCCTACAGGGAAAATAAAGTCTGACTTTACACCAGCATGTATGTTTTGTGGAAGACTCAGGTGCACATATTTGGCGGGGGGTTTAGGGGTGCATGAAAATGTAATTTTTCATAATTTTGAAACATTATTATAACTGTTTATGTGTCTAAAATGTTGGAAACGTTAGGGCAGATAAAAAGCCTAAATACCAAGATCATCAATATAAAACTTAAGAAGCGTCTTCATTCATTTTCAAGAATTATGAATTGATCCATGCAATCCCTGTTATTAATTCATAGACAGTCCCATATGGTCTAGTGGTTAGGATTCCTGGTTTTCACCCAGGTGGCCCGGGTTCAACTCCCGGTATGGGAATCAGAGTTTAGCTGGTGAAGGTCTGCAGCAAGATCAGTAACATCTCTGTCAGGTCAGTCATTGGTCCTGTGTTAAATCAATGATGTAGGTACAGTTGTGTTCAGAATAATAGTAGTGTGTTTAAAAAACTTAATAATGGTCAAAATCCTTAGAATAGAATAATATAAATGCATTGGTAACATTTCACATTAAATTCCAAATCAAAAGTGATTAAGTTTTTTTTCTCCCTTTACGGAAAGTGAAGAAAAAAGAATATTAGGATGTTCAAAAAATAACAGTATTTGCATTTTTCTTTACAAACTTAAACATTTTCTGTATGAACTGAAAATGTCTCAAGGGTTCTCTTTACTTTGAATCACTGCACTAATATTTAGTTGCATAACCATTATTTCTGAGAACTGCTTCACATGTGTGTTGCATGGAGTCGACCAACTTCTGGCACCTGTGAACAGGTATCCCAGTCCAGGACCATTGAACTACATCCCACAATCCCTCTGCATTACTGGGTTTGGCCTCAGCCGTACTGTCACCTGTTTCTTCACAGAATCAATCAGCTCACTAATTGAACACAACACTGCTGTTATTTTGAACACGCCCTTTCAATTACAGTTTCAATCACACAGAATGAGCAGCATGCTTGTCATGACTGTTGGCTCTGTTGGTTTTCTATGCCTCTACAATACTTACTAGGACATTATTTGCCATGTACAAATATCTCTTCTACCAAAAAATATGATTTATGAGGTTAGTGATGTTGGACTGCTATTATTTTGAAAACAACTGTACAAATGTAGGTCATAGATACAGACCATACTCTAATCTCTAAAATACTAGGTAGATGTAGTAGTGTCGATATAGCCTTGGTAAATAATAAGCAGCTGGTAGATAAATCTCCCCATCAGGGAATCAAACCCCAGTCTTCTGTGTGACAGGTGGAGGCGGTCATCCAAAGTTTCAGTAGTATAGTGGTTTTTGCGTTGGAACAAGTTGCACTATTTGAAATATGCCTTTGAGATTCAAGAACTTCTTCACTTGGGACAGCAACTGATTCCCAACCCGATGGGAGCAATCCTGCGCTTTCAGACTTGGAGGGGCTGACTTTCATCCCGACTGCTTGACACTGGACTTCAATCTGCCCCAGTGGGCGCTGTAGATCACTGCCTGATGAAGCCAACAGAACCACATCATCTGCAAAGAGCATGAAAGGAATTCTAAGGTGCCCAGACTTGACACTCTCCCACCTCCTGCTGCGCCTTGTGATGTGTTGGTCAATAATTCAATATTCCCATTTAGGGTCAGGAGTTCTCCTCCCATGATGAACACAGCCTGAGCCAAGGCCCACTTTCCCTCATGAGTAGTCCAACGCGTTCAACGGGACTCCCTCGAGGCCTTGTAGCATTGGTTAGCAGCTGGTAGAAAAATTTCATTGTTGGGGAATTGAACCCCGGTCTTCCACATGACAGGCGGAGATACTGTCCATTATACTAACAAGAAATGCCCATGCTTAAAATGTGGCACATCAATCAATAGGTGGCGCTATTCCAGCATTTAGGCCACAGTAAATACATGTAGATATATTTAGGTTTACTAGATATTTACTGTCACTCAAATCCATGACGAAGCATCTGTGACTGAATCCAGTTTAAAATCTCTATGTATCAAAAATGAACATGTCTAACAGCATTTTAAACATTTGCAGTTAAATATGAATGGTATATTTCCCCATGAACATGCAAAACATCGGTTTTCATCAGTTTCCGTAGTGTAGTGGTTATCACGTTCGTCTAACACGCGAAAGGTCCCCTGTTCGAAACAGGGCGGAAACATGTTTCTTTGTTTGTGTTGACTTTGCACAATCAAACTCTGCTGAGTTAAACTCTCAATAACCTTCACTGAAAAATCTCCCTGTTGTGTAATCGTGGCCAGGCCTACTGAAGTTTCCACAGTGCAGTAGTCATCACATTCAGCAATATCACTTCCTGCAGGTGTGTCTGGCTCTGGATCTGTGGGTGGAGTTACCTGCTGCCTCCATGTTCCTGCTCCACATCCTGCTACAATTCTCCGTGTATGTGTGTGTCGCTGTCTCTTTTGTCTCATCCCCAACCGGTTCTGCTCGAGGTTTCTGCCTCTTAAAAGGAAGTTTTTCCTTGCCTCTGTCGCTTAGTGCTTGCTCTTGGTGGGAACCGTTGGGTTTCTGTAAATAATGTGCGGTGGCTGCAAGGGATACATCTGCTGGAGCTGCACGCGGGCCTACTACTGTGTCGACTGTGTTTGCCCGTAGCTTCTTGGCCCGCGTGGACGAGGCTCCAAACGAACCTTGAATCTGTTTTGAATAAACACGCACACAGACCCACACACGGACACACAGACCCACATACAGACACAGACACAGACACAGACACACACACACACCCACCCCTGGGTCCCACGGACCCGAATGGCGAGGCTGAGGCCTCAAGGGTAGTAGAAAGATGACATCCAACAAGGATGGGTCCCCGGGACCTGAAGGATGAGACCGCGACAGCAGTGGTGGGACGTACGTATAATGGCATGATAAATAAAACAGGGGGTCTCTGAGATCCGAAGGATGAGGCCACGATGGCATTTGACATGGAATGAAAGCGGTGTCTCGGGACCCCGAAGCACAACGGCAGGCTAGTACAAAAGGTCACATAAACTAAACATGTCCCTGTGACACAGAGGACAACACAAGGGTTAAAACCAGGTTCCACCGAGATTTGAACTCAGATTGCTGGATTCAGAGTCCAGAGTGCTAACCATTACACCATGGAACCTTTGAAAGTGTTGCAGGGGTTTGCTTGGCATAATATCCACATGTATAATATTAAAGGCACACAACAATCACAACAAAGATGAAAAAGCAACAATTAATGGCCAACTTTAAGTCATTTAGTTAGCGAAGCGTTCAGAGGATGTGGGAAAAGGCAAATCAAGAACAGGTTTTAAAGGACTTGCCTCAGACAGTAAATACAGCAGTAGATATGTCTACTGTGTACAAACAGATGGTAACTTTACATGTGTTGACAATAAAGATGCTCACAAAACACTGTACTTGCAATTGCGTATCTTGCACAGATTCATGTCCTCTTAAATACAAAGAACTGTTAAGTTCTTAATTCCCAATATCCTGTCTCAGTCATAAATTCCAGATGAAATCACTTGTCAGAAGTGGGATTTGAACCCACGCCTCCAGTGGAGACTGCGACCTGAACGCAGCGCCTTGGACCGCTCGGCCATCCGGACTCCTCCAACAGATGTTCAGTAGGACCTGTCTCAAAAATTATAATATAGTGAATCAACTATGTCATGATATAGTAGGTTCTCAGTCATCCAGGTCATAGTTAACAAGGGAAGTCTTGACAATGGCAATACATTGCTGTGGATGTGAAGGCATCTTATTGACTTTGTACCCCAATGTGCAATACAGGCTAAATCCTATGGTGGGAATCAAGATCCTCCAATGTTTCTGTCCACAATGTCCACCTGAATCCAGAAATGTCCCTGCCAGATGGGAAATAGACTGACAATCGGGTCTGTTTGCAATACATATGTGTATACACACACACACACACACACACACACACACACACACACACACACACACACACACATACGGTGTGTTGTAGGCTATATCTGTTTCAGTTATCACCGTTTTGAATGTCATTACTGTTCAGAAAAACATTTTTAACAAAATTCTGTCTTTATTGCCTAATAAATTAAACATAACAGGCAAAAACATTACATTAAATATATTGTATTACATAACCATTATCAACTATTAGAACCATAACTTACATGTCACACACATAAAAAGGCTTCAAATGTATAAAACTATAAAAAATGACACAAGATCACAAACAAACAAATTAACTACAGCTGTTCTGATTATAGTTTAAGTGACCCGGTAATAGATAAAAAGTTTGCCCCACCTTTAACAGCTGCAACATAAAGAGGTTTTCACAATTATAAGCCTATTATATAATCATTCTATTTGGGCAATTCTGCATAAGTATTTTTACTTTTAATACTTCATTCTAATACTTTTACTTTTAAATGCATGACCTTAACTTGTACCAGAGTATTTCTGCGGACTAGCCTTGTGTAACACTGCTCTCTACTGACAAAATGTAGACTTGCATTCATTCATATACTACTGTATGCTACTGATTTTACATAAATGCAGTCACTTTGTCCCTCAGGGGCCCAAACAGCTGGATATATGCAACACTCATCACACACACACAATATCATCTCAAATGATTAGAGCCAGGTAGATAGTTAGATTATAAGAGTTATCTATTCCTGTGAAAATATGGAATTTCTTTCCTCTAAACCAAATTATTAGTAAAACAGTCCATGGTGTGGCCTTGTAATGTGTATCTCAGACTGACAAGCCTCCCCACCCACACACCCCAACATATAAATACACAAACTGTCAGCAGAGTATCGAGTACAGACTGGGTGTAAACATGTTCTCCTCTTTGTGTTTGAATGCCCAGGTCGCCATAGAAACAACAGCCACATGCATGTGAGCCTCAGTAAATCTAACTGTAGGCCTAGTTCAGTTAACAAATGTTATTTTGAGGTGGTAACGTGACACTCAAAAACGATTGTGTGTGAAATGCAAGTCCAGACAATATTATCATTTTGTATATTTTTAGGATTCTTTAATGTATTATTATTATTGCTAGTCTAAAGTGTGGGAGTAAACTGGGGCACCCGGAGTAAACCCTTGGACAAAGGTCAGAACCTGGCTGGGAGGCATCAGTGCTCACCGCTGAGCCTCCATGGGGTCCTGAGAAAGGGAAACGGGAAGAATAGTAGAGACTTAAATGGAGGGAGAGAATAAAAGAGCGTAAGGGAATGTCGGAGGGTAAAGTAGTGACTTAAGGAGGCGGGACGGGGTGGAAACTAAGGACGCCAGACCAGATACTTTCTTGTGGACTGCTTGACTGCATCTGGGATGGGCGGGAGCTTGGAGAAGGCCGGTGCAGAGGAGCGGCAGAACTGTTGCCGATCAAACATCCTGGTCTCTTTATCATGCTTTCTAACGTGCTGAGGTTTAGCACTGGGATATCTGGGTAATGGCTGGTTGGTTTTACCAAAGAGGCACTTGGACCCCTCCACAATTAAAGGGGAGGCAAACCCTCCATTGGCTGAAGCCAAGGTGTTCTGGCGAGCTGCGTTGGGAATGGGAGGCAGAGGGAGGGCCGTTCCCATGGCGACCTTATTGGGCTTTTTATTGCTAAATTTGAGTTTCCGACATTCCTGAAACAAAGGGAGGTTCTCTGCAGCATCAAGAAGGTCATTGTCAACATGTTGCTGGCGTTGTTTCTCCTTCACAGCAAACGGTTCTGCCTTCTTTGCCTCAACACGTTTCTCCCTTTGAGCTCCTCAAGGACGGCACGTTTTTCTGCTGCCACGGCAACGTTGTAGTTATGTAATTTGATTTTGTCTTCTCTGATCTTCTCGGCCTTCACTTTTTCCTTGGCTAGAAACATCCTGTCAGCCTCGCTGTAAGCCTGAATCCAGTCCGCATCGCTCTGACGCTCTGCCTTTACTTTCTCTTCGTTCTCCCGGATCTGGTTCTGTCTGTGGGCAGCGATAGACCGAATCCTTGGATTGAATAAAACTCCTCATTGGGTAGCCGACTGTGTCTGCGTTCTGTGATAGGCTAGTCGTCCCAGCGACCCTCCCCTACACTGTTCTGTGATAGGCTAGTCGTCACAGTGCCCCTCCCCTACACTGTTCTGTGATAGGCTAGTTGTCACAGCGCCCTCCCTACACTGTTCTGTGATAGGCTAGTCGTCACAGTGCCCCTCCCCTACACTGTTCTGTGATAGGCTAGTCGTCACAGCGCCCTCCCCTACACTGTTCTGTGATAGGCTAGTTGTCACAGCGCCCTCCCTACACTGTTCTGTGATAGGCTAGTCGTCACAGCGCCCCCCCCCACACACACACACACATACAGATTTCTTGTGTTGCTCTGCTCTGCTCACTCACTCACACACAGAACACTGAGAACATCTCTCTCTCTCTCTCTCTCCCTCTCTCTCTCTCTCTCTCCTCTCTCTCTCTCTCTCTCTCCTCTCTCTCCCTCAGTCACTCCGGTCCGCGGGTCTTTCCCGTTAACGTTTAGGGTTTCTTCAGCTTCAGCTTTGTTTTTAACTTGGGTTTGTGGTACTTCCTTAGTAACCAGTAGATTTTTCTGGGAAACGTGGGCTTTCAGACATAGAATGCGACTCGCGTTGCGTCTTTGTTACCGTCCGCTGGCTCTAATTTATTCACTCTATTTGATCCGTAGAACACAGTCGTGTCCCCCCGCTCTCTCTCTGTCTCTCTACTCACACACACACACACGCCTGGTGTGGAAATTAAAAAAATAAACAACATTGTAACATTATGATATTGTTACTGAACAAACCTTCTTGAAAAAGGGCAACATTACTCTTTAAAGACTGGTACACATACTACAATTGAGACAACAGTGTCTTAAAGTGTTCAGGCTGGCCAAAGTGCACAACTCATCATGGCTGCAAGCAGAAACTGCAATTTACTTATGGCCACCATGTTCTATAACATGGAAATATCACTGAATACAAGAAACCCAAAACCTGGGTAAAACGTGTAATGTTAATGTTGTATATGGCTTCAAAACCTGTAAATGCAACTGAGGTGGCTGGAAATCAAACCTGGGCAAAAGGCTTGCACTGCTAATGGTATAAATCATAGTGAAAAGTAGTGTGCTGCCTGTGTCTGTGGATCCTCGTGGAGGCAGCTAGATTGATTGATACGCTCCCTTATTTGTACCATAACAGAGATCTAATATTTTATCAAATCGGGTTGGGCAAGTAACCTTTCTGGTTACTTCTTGACAAATAAAGCAAGTAACCACACAATGAAAACTACTGCGATGGCTGGGAATCAAACCCAGGTCAACTGCTTGGAAGGCAGCTATGCTCACCACTATACCACCATCGCTGGACAACACAGCTGGTGTCCTTAAAGGTTGGATTTTTCCTTTTTATTAAATTAAGGCATCAAGATTCAATTTCCAAAACATTATTTTTATTCCTCTTTTAGTCAACTTCAGCTTGGGTTCCTAAACACATGCATACCACTGTATGCATGTATACCTGCATGCATTTCAAAATGTAGGCCAAGTATGTACTTACAAAAGGAAACAGAGCTGTACTGACAATGAGGTAGGTGATCATATCGTCACTGAAAACATATCTTTGATAGCAGGATCATTCTCAATCTCCCTTCGATAGGTCGCTGGTTCAAGTCCGGCTCGAAGGAGCACTCTTTTCCAGAGTTTCCCATCGGGTATCAATAAAGTATTTCTGATTCTGATGTAGAGATGGACGGACAACCCAAAATACTCTTTGCCGAAACATAACAAGAAACAAAAAAAAGAATAGAGAACTACAGACAGAAGATGTGAAATAGTGCCAAGTGTAGAGGCAGA
Organism: Percina caprodes; assembly: GCA_013375575.1. NCBI lineage: Eukaryota > Metazoa > Chordata > Actinopteri > Perciformes > Percidae > Percina > Percina caprodes. The sequence continues at coordinate 75,412 of JABXJD010001383.1, forward strand.
GGACACACGGGCTCTCCCTCACAGCTGTTGCCTGGCTCTGACTCACAAAAACACGAGAAAAATTAAAAACACTGCAGAAACTTTGCCATCGCGTGTTTATTTAATTATGGGTACACCTACATGTAGGGCTACGAGATTGCAATATAAGCCTATATATTACTATTAGGAGTATACATATGTCAAGGATGTATAAATTAAATAAACTTCTGCTGGAGTCTGATTTAATACGGCAACACGTTGACCGCATCAGTGATCTCTTTCTATTCTGCATTCTTCCTGCAGCCTAATACCAGTTTTTAGGCTGCCAAATAGGACACACGTTACTGCAGATTAAACTGAGATGTCAGGGTTTCAATCTCCACCTCTGAAAAGTGCCGCTTCTTAGCCGGATTATGTCTGGCCATGTCGTAAATAGTAGAGGCGAGGCCTCAAAATGAGAATATATTAGGGCGTGATATTTTAATTACAATCGTTTCCAGCCGCTGCATTTATCAATGTACGATCATTCTTATGCTCTGATTGGTGTGATACGAACGTTTCATGAATCTCACATGAAGCCTGTCGTAAGAGGATTTCTGCGCTCATATCTGGGCTGGTTTCTACGTTAGGTTGATAAATGAGGGCCATTAGCTCTAAGGATGTGCTTCAATACATAACTGAAGTGAGCACACTAATGAGTAGCACAATGGTGCAATTTGTTGACCTTGTCATAAGCTAAAGCCTTTTTCCAAGCTACAAGAAAACAAGGCGCTCTTCTGCAAACGCACAGCTGGGAGTGCTTGAGAGCACCTTTGAAGACAGCGATCAGGCGGTAGAACCGGGGTATTGAAGTCCCGTCCATTCAACTGATGGATGTGATCAAAACCTGTATACAGCCCAACCACTTACCAATCACATCACTGGAAAGTCAGCATTACTACAGGGTCCTGACAGGGTAGTGGATGTTGATTTGTCCAAATGGACAGTAACGTGGGGTTAGTTCAGACATGGTGATGGTAGAATGCGAGTCGCGTTACGTGCATGTCGGAGTTTTTTTTTTTTTAAACTGCCTGCTGGATCTAACCAGTTTTTGTGAGTGTCTGAAACTTTCTTGCTGTATTTTATAAAAAAAAATAAAAGGCAGTTGCGGTATAAGTAAATAATATTACAAATTAAGATACACACACTAATACATTTCAACCACTCCTCTCTCTTTCTTTCTCTCTCTCTCTCTATCTCTTACTCACTCACAGACACAAAAAAAATGATCACACTGATCATAAAAAATTAAAAGTTAAAAAAAGAAAGTTATATTATTGAGTATGAAAACTCTTGTTCATTACATTTTACTTCATAATTGCAACCGCATTGTTGTATTCATTGTTGCAAAACTTGTTCTGTATATAGTTTGTTTGTTACCATGACAACACCACTGATCTCGCTGATGCTGTCATCAGCAATAAATACAACAATTTCTGATCAACCCATATCAATTGCATGCTTAAAAAAAAATACTGGTTAAAACCCCGCCCATTTAAAGACAACCCGACCCACTTCTGGGTTAAATCCTGACCACTTCCGGGTTAGGCCCCTAGGGGATCGCAGGTCCTTCCAAGGCCAGAGTCAGGGATCAATCCAAATTGACTGCTGAGATCAGAGTTTTCAGTTTTTGGACATACTTTACATTATCACTTTCAATCATCAGTGTGCACCTGATTCAAATCCGGACCTTAAAATCTGATCACGCTCTACTGTGTCTTCTGTTTGACCCGTCCAACACCCCAACCTACCTCCCTTTGCGGATTTTTGGCCTTTCATACTACTCGCTACCGTAGTCACTCCTAACGCTACGTCATCTTCTCATTGACATCACTTTGGCATTGTTTTCCGTGGTGGCCACACAGAATTTTTGCTATATAAAGGAGACCTACGGCGGCCCAGAGGGGGCGGGGCGATTTACAGCATGTGAATAAAACATGTTTTAAAAATGCTTTTTAGAAATATGTTATATTTATTAAATTAGGTATTTAATGAGTTCATTTAAACAGAACATCTAACCTTTACCTGTGTCTTTTTAATATTAAATAAAAATATAAATAAAACTTTCTTTCTTTTAACAGTCACAACGAGCTTTACACAAAACAGAAATAGAAGAGAACTATAGAACTATGGAAGGATAGAAGAGAACTATAGAAGTATAGAAGGATATAAGAGAACTATTTAACTACAGAAGGATAGAAGAGAACTAGAGATGTTTAAGCCTCTACACCAGGAGGAGGGGGTGTAACTATGTACATTTACTAGTAAAGTACACATTCAAGGTATCCTACTTGAACTTTGAGTATACTAGCTCTGCAACTTACTAAAACTGCCACAAAAACTGCCTGAAACACCAGAGCAGGGGGAATGAGAGGAGGAAATACCAGAGCAGGGGAAATGAGATGAGGAAACACCAGAGCAGGGGGAATGAGAGGAGGAAACACCAGAGCAGGGGAAATGAGATGAGGAAACACCAGAGCAGGGGAAATGAGAGGAGGAAACACCAGAGCAGGGGGAATGAGAGGAGGAAACACCAGAGCAGGGGAAATGAGATGAGGAAACACCAGAGCAGGGGAAATGAGAGGAGGAAATACCAGAGCAGGGGAAATGAGATGAGGAAACACCAGAGCAGGGGGAATGAGAGGAGGAAACACCAGAGCAGGGGAATGAGAGGAGGAAACACCAGAGCAGGGGAAATGAGATGAGGAAACACCAGAGCAGGGGAAATGAGAGGAGGAAACACCAGAGTAGGGGGAATGAGGGGGGAAACACCAGAGCAGGGGGAATGAGGGGAGGAAACACCAGAGCAGGGGGAATGAGAGGAGGAAACACCAGAGCAGGGGAAATGAGATGAGGAAACACCAGAGCTGGGGGAATTAGGGGGGCAACACCAGAGCAGGGGGAATGAGAGGAGGAAACACCAGAGCAGGGGGAATGAGAGGAGGAAACACCAGAGCAGGGGAAATGAGATGAGGAAATACCAGAGCAGGGGGAATGAGGGGGGAAACACCAGTGCAGGGGGAATGAGGGGAGGAAACACCAGAGCAGGGGAAATGAGATGAGGAAACACCAGAGCAGGGGGAATGAGGGGGGGAAACACCAGAGCAGGGGGAATGAGCGGGGGAAAAACAGTAATGATGGTTTAGCATGCTATGAGGAGCCGTATAAGACATGATTTATTCTGGTACTCTCACATACATACCTTCTCCTTTCACATACATATATTTACACCTTCATGCACATATATTCTTTACTCTTACATACTGTCCATACATTCTATTTATTACATATACCTATTTTCATTCTCACAGAAGTGAGAGAGTTAGAAGTTTTAAACTTTAACCTATCGTTCTAGAACTGCAACTTAACATTCTAGAACTGTAAGAAAAATTTAAGACCACTACTAAACCTTCAAGGAGTGCCCGGCTAGCTCAGTCGGTAGAGCAGGAGTCTCTTAATCTCAGGGTCGTGGGTTTGACCCCCACGTTGGGTGGTGTATTTGAGAGAGTGGCTGTGGTTCATTGGATGGGATTGGCTGTCAGTCACAAGATTGGCAGTTCCATCCCAGTGTAACAATCCCTGTAATTTCCCAGACTAAAATGTTCCAGCATTATACAATCATGTTCAGCGCTTACGTAATGTTCCTCAGATCAATCCAAAGTCTGGTGACAATGCATGTTCAAATTCTAAAACTTCAACCTACTGTTCTAGAATTGCAACTTTAAAACAACAACATTGTAACATTATGATATTGTTATTGAACAAACCTTCTTGAAAAAGTGCAACGTTACTTTTTAAAGACTTGTACACATACCACAATTGAGACAACAGTGTCTTAAAGTGTTCAGGCTGGCCAAAGTGCACAACTCATCATGGCTGCAAGCAGAAACTGCAATTTACTTATGGCCACTATGTTCTATAACATGGACATATCACTGAATACAAGAAACCCAAAACCTGGGTAAAACATGTAATATTAATGTTGTATATGGCTTCAAAACCTGTAAATGCAACTGTGGTGGCTGGAAATCAAACCTGGGCAAAATGCTTGCACTGCTAATGGTATAAATCATAGTGGAAAAGTAACACACCTGTTGCCTTTCTGCTGGACAATACAACGTTCACTGCAAATCTGGTAACACAGACTGAAAATAAATGCTAAGAAATACATTGGTGGAGACTGGTGGCTTCCAGTACGTATGAGATAACAAAGTATTGTTTGTGAAGGTAGATCTGCAATTTGGTATACTGTGATGTGTCATTGGTTTGCTACAACTCCTAAAGTATGCCTCTCGTTGTCGGCAGGACTCGAACCTGCGCGGGGAGACCCCAATGGATTTCTAGTCCATCGCCTTAACCACTCGGCCACGACAACCTGAAAAGCAGTGCTATCCCTGTTTGCACAAATGTTCATAAACGTTTCAATTAGTTAGTAGTAGTGGAGGAAAAAACTTCCTTTTAAGAGGCAGGAACCTCGAGCAGAACCATGGCTCAGGGTGGGGGGTCATCTGCCTCGACCGGTTGGGGGTGAGAGAAAGAGACAGAGAGAGAGAAACACAAACAGAGAAGAGACAGAAAGAGACAGAGAGAGAGAGACATGGAGAACTGCACTAGAGGATGTCGAGCAGGAACATGGAGGCAGCAGGTGTCTCCAACCACAGATCCAGACTCCACAGCTCCAGAGCCAGAAACACCTGCAGGAAGAGATAGGAGGAGAGAGGAGAGGGGCGAGAGAGCACAAGACTCCAGGAAAGGGAAGAAGTTGAGTTAGTAACATGCATTAATGGGATGAGCTTGCATATAGATGATGAGGTGAGAGGTGCTTAGTGCATCATGGGAAGTCCCCCGGCTTGATGCATTTCCTTGATGAAAAATTGCTGAAAACCTCATTTATGTGGCTCGTTGGTCTAGGGGTATGATTCGCGCTTGGTGCGAGAGGTCCAGGGTTCAAATCCTGGACGAGCCCAAAGAACAAAACATTGATACATTTAAATTAAAGGGTTTCACGTCCATCTTAGTATCAGGTTCTCCTTGATGATGGAAAGTAGGCATATGTGTGCATGTAGAATAAAGGCAATTATACACTTTCTAATTTAATCAAAAAACTGAAGACTTTGTTCACAGCAGTCAATTCATATGTGTGCATGTAGAATAAAGGCAATTATACACTTTCTAATTTAATCAAAAAACTGAAGATTTTGTTCACAGCAGTCTATTTGTGATTGATCCTTGACTCTGGCCTTGGAAGAACCTGGGATCCCCTAACAAGATTAGTAGGAAGCGAACGTGTAGTGGAGCAGCAAATGAGCAGGACATGCCTCTCGTGGCTTGTTGATCTAGGGCAGCCTGGTCTCATCACAAACTGTTAACACCGCATGGATCTCTGGCACGGCCCTAGAATGGTTTTCATCCTACCTGTCAAATAGGAAGTTTTGCGTGTCTGTAAATAACTATGTCTCCTCGTTCTGTTCAGTTAAATATGGTGTGCCTCAGGGGTCGGTCTTAGGACCCATTTTGTTTTCCTTATATCTGCTTCCCCTTGGACATATTATCCATAAACATGGCATTTCTTTTCATATTTATGCTGATGACACACAAATATACTTGCCCGTTAGATCCACAGACCCTGGAATGCTGAGTTCACTTAACAACTGCCTTTGTGAAGTTAAAAAATGGATGTGAAATAATTTCCTCCAGCTGAACTCAGACAAAACAGAAATCCTGGTCATCGGGTCTCAGCAGATGGCAGTATTTGATTGATCAAATACTGCCATCTGCCGGTTTGCTAGTAAATCATATTAAGCCTGTGGCAAAGAACCTCGGTGTTTGGTTTGATAGTAATTAAAATTTTCATGTTGGTAAAGGTGCTGAATGTGCCCTAACAGCAATCATTTAGCTATGATTCTACATAACGGAGCCCTAGGTAGGTGCGTGCCTGAGTTACCGTTAGCCTACCGTTAGCCTAATCCAAACACAAAACGGAGTGGCAGACACAGCGTGCAGCTTCAGGCTAAGAGCAGATTTAAAAAGCGATAAAAGCAAAAATAATCATCAGATTGTGCTCCATGAGGAAAACAATAAATAAAAATTGTGGGTTTGTGTAAGCAAACCTTGATATTGTGGGTGTTTAATATTAACGTTTAAGTTATACTCCGGTCCTTCCCTTTACCGTTTTCATATACGGGCATATAACATACACCTACAGTCTCAGTCTTCTGCAAACGCACAGCTGTGTTGCAGCATTCTGGATCAGCTGAAGAGTCTTTATGGACTTTTTCGAGCAGCCTGGTAATAAAGAATTGCAGTAATCCATCTTAGAAGTAACAAATGTATGGACTAGTTTTTCTGCATCACTTTTAGACAGGATATTCCTGAATGTGATGACTACTGCACTGTGGAAACCTGTGACCTAAATGCTGGAATAGCGACACCTATCGATCCATGTGCCAAATGTTCAACATGTGCATTCCTTGTTAGTATAGTGGACAGTATCTCCGCCTGTCACGCGGAAGACCGGGTTCGATTCCCGACGGGAGAGTTTTTAAGGCCTCGAGGAAGTCAACGTTCATGAGGGAAAGTGGGCCTCTGCTCAGGCTGTGTTCAACATGGGAGGAGAACTCCTGACCCTAAATGGAAATATTGTCAAGCGATGGAAAGAGCACAACTCCTGGACATGAACAACACGTCACAAGGTGCAGCAGGAGGTGGGAGAGTGCTGGGAGAAGGACTTTTGGTCGGCACCAAGGTGTTTCTGGAAAACCGTTCGCCATCTCTGGAGGGGCAAGCAGGGAACCATACAAGCTGTGTACAGTAAGGATGGGACGCTGTTGACCTCAACTCCACAGTGGCAAATCCCCAGGGATTTATGAAATCTGTCCAGAAATGCTGAAAGTTCTGGGTGAGGAGGGGCTGTCTTGGTTGACACGCCTCTTCAACATTGAGGGAAAAAGAACATAAGGACTTCTGGGAATGACTCGCCAGAGCTAGGTTAGTAACAAGCATTTCCCCCCTGGAGGGAATTTCTTCAAATTTGGCAAAAACATTCACATGAACTCGCAGATCAATTGACGAGTATCCCACCAAGAAAAGAGATTTTAGACCCTGAACGAGCGATTTTTTATTTCCTGTGGGGGTCCAAGTAGGAACGAGTGCAAAGAAGAGTGAGGAAGAAGCCAAAGGAGAAAGGAGGGAAAGGAGTGCCGGACCTGTTATTGTTTTTAGGGAGCAGATTTCCAGCTATACACATAACAGCAGCCACGGCCCCATCCAGAAATCCTAAGACTGCAGCTAACGGTTCTGGATGGGATCATACCTCAGAAGATTGAAGACCTTACCCTCTGATCTTAAAGTACCTGGGTCTGTAATCCTGCCACCAGCCTATGCTTTTATCCAGACCTTTTTAAAACGTTTTAACCTCGAGCAAGAAGAAGTGGATGTTTTAACAAATCGTCTCTCTCATTTCAGATGAATAAATAACCGTTTTTCGGACCAAAATGAGCCGACGCCCGCTGGAACTGTGGAGATACTAACGGAGATATTTCAGAGAAAGTCTGGAGACAGAAACGGAGACGCTTCGCTGAGTTTTGTGTGTTTGTGTCGACTTCAAAGAAACTTGTAAGAAAGTGTGTTTTCACCGCCGAGTGAACACGTACATGTCAATCAGCAGACTAACTGTCTAAGTTACCGTACAGCTCCTCTACGAAGAGGAGAAAACTCTTCCTCCTCCATGTTAACTTACAAATACTTTATTACACCTATAGATAGGATTTTATTCATGAATAATTTAGACTTTATTTCTAACTTTAGCATGGCCTATTCTGATTGGCTGTTGCTTTTTTTTAAATGTAATATTGCAAGGTGTTTCTGGGCTTATCTTTTTTTTTTTATGACCATTGCCTTGCAAGTCAATGACAGATCAGAGCAGCATTTCCTTGATGAAAAATTGCTGAAGTGCTGTTTTACGTGGCTCGTTGTTCTAGGGGTATGATTCTCGCTTAGGGTGCGAGAGGTCCCGGTTCAAATCCCGGACGAGCCCTAAGGATATAACATGGTTAATTTGAAGTTGAGCATTGGACATCTAATTTAGTATCAGGTCCACCCTGATGATGGAAAGTAGGTGTGTGTGTCATGTAGAATAATAGGCAATAATGCCAAATAACACATTTTCTAATTTAATCCAAAAACTGAAGACTTTGATCTCAGCTGTATATTTGTGATTGATCCTTGATTCTGGCCTAACAAGATTAGTAGGAAGCAAAAGTGTAATAGAGCATTTTGGCAACTTTGCATAGCTTGCTTCAACTGCAGTTATAGTCCTGGACAAACTGAAGGCAGGACACACTCAGACATACAGAGACATACATATTGTTTTTAGGGAGAAGATTTACAGCTATACACTTTGCAAATCAGTGGCTCACCTTGACTAAAGATGCCATTTGGACTTCCAGAAACTTGCTGGTAAGAAAGCACATGCAGATCCCCCCCCACGTGGCTGTAATCAGGATGGCTGCAATAGCTAAGTAGTATGTGTTTCATGATTGTACTTTTGTTTTTGAATGGTAAATTAACATATTTTAAAGAGTAGTTTTAGAACTGTGCTGCAAATTTTGACAAACAGTTTTGATCCCTTGAGGTATTTCAGTGAAGTCTTTGGTCTTGGACAGTTACCTTGCAATCTAAAACTGTATATCCTATTGTCTCTGGAACAATAGTTGGCAGTTGGAGGAGTAATGGCTCTTTACAGTGAATATGCAAAAGAAGATGTTCACAAGTTCAGCCCAGGTAAATGCTCAGCCCATATTCACACAGACCTAAACCTACTCACTTAATGCTGGTTACAATATTCTAAAATCAACAATGCCAGAGAAAAATGACACTTAAACCAGTTTAAAATCTCTATATGTCAAAAATGAACATGTCTAACAGCATTTTAAACATTTGCAATAAAATATGAATGGTGCATTTCCCTACGAACATGCGAAAATATGCTTTTCATCAGTTTCCGTAGTGTAGTGGTTACCACAGCCTAAGCCAAGGCCCGCTTTCCCTGCCTGAGTAGTCCAACGTGTTCGCTGGGACTTCCTCAAGGCCTTGTAGCATTGGTTAGCAGCTGTTAGAAAAATCTCCCCGTCGGCCTTCCCCTTATTGCTCCTTCCCACCTGCCTCACCTGGAGACTTAGGCTGCCGCTGGTTTGACTTTTCCTGTGTGGGCACAGAGGTGATTCTTCTTTGTTGCTGTGTCTTTGGCCGGCCGCTTGCAGCTCGGGCCATTTGGGACGTGGCCGCAGCAATCCTGATCACAGCCACGTGGGGGGGATCTGCATGTACTTTCTTACCAGCAAGTTTCTGGAGGTCCAAATGGCATCTTTGATGGCGGCCAGGGTGAGCCACTGATTTGCAAATTCACATGCTGGTATCTGTTTCTTTTGGCTCACCCCATATAGCACTAGCTGTGCTGTGAGGACCTCCTTTGCTGGTAAGTTCGGCAATTATTATTAAGTATGTGATGAGCCACCATCCATGACAAGTTGCGGAGTCTCTTTGGGAGAGCCGAATGATTCATGTTGCACCAAACAGTTTAGGGCTCATCAAAAGCCAGCCCACGCACTGGACTCACTGGATCCCGCTCCTGCACAACTGAAATGAGAGAGTGATGATTGGTTAAAACATCCACTTCTTCTTGCTTAAAGTAAAAACGTTTTAAAAAGGTCTGGATAAAAGCATAGGCTGGTGGCAGGATTAAAGACCCAGGTACTTTAAGATCAGAGGGTAAGGTCTTCAATCTTCTGAGGTATGATCCCATCCAGAACCGTGCCATAGCTGCAGTCTTAGGATTTCTGGATGGGGCCGTGGCTGCTGTTATGTGTATAGCTGGAAATCTGCTCCCTAAAAACAATAACAGTAATAACAATAACAATAACTCCTTTCCCTCCGGCTTCTTCGTCACTCTTCCTTGCAATCGTTCCCACTTGGACCCCACAGGAAATAAAAAGGGCTCGTTCCAGGTCTAAAATCTCTTTTCTGGGTGGGATACTCGTCAATTGATCTGTGAGTTCATGTGAATGTTTTTGCAAAATCTGAAGAAATTCCTCCAGGGGGAAATGCTTGTTACTAACCTAGCTCTGGCGAGTCATTCCCAGAAGTCCTTATGTTCTTTTTCCCTCAGCGATCAATAAAGTCATTGGATGTCATTGTAATCACATTCAGATCGTCTCAAATGGAGACCCTGATGATTATTGTGTGTGTACAAATGCAGAGGCAGTACATTTCAGCAGTTGTCCACCGCTAGCTAAATAAATAAAAGAATGGGAGTTTTGGAATAGATATTAAGTACTAACTGGTACTTTCTATTGCTGAATGAGCTCTATCTGGAGGCAAAAGGAGTTGCACCAAAGAAAGTCATTGGACTGTAATTGACCACTCATAGACTGTTAATGGCATACATTGGGATGATGGTTGTCTATTCATGAAGCCATTCATTACTTACAATAGACAAGACCATTGAAACTTGATCAAAAAGAAGGTGTAGTTGAGTGGAAATGGCTGCATTCAGTATTTAAGATGGCAAATCTGTGTAAGGAACCACTTCCATTGCTTCTATATCACAACACAGAGGATGCCAGAAGAAACGTTGGTTTTATGGAGAAGCTCATGAGCAAAGAAGGTTGCTGACTGTAAGACGTTGACATTGGTCTAACTCAACCATTGGCATTGGGTTGATTTTAGTTAGTGCTACTCTATGGGGTAGTTTTGCTGACAACTGAATCCCAGGATTGTATCTAAAGTCTTAACAGTAACAGCTATTTTACGTTGTGTTACTAGTTGTATTATATTGTGTCTCTGGATAAATGATTGTTTTGGTAAGTCATTCTTATTACTCTAACTTTAGCTTTAGCTTGACTGTTGAATTCAGTAAGTGCTAATTACTCTGACAGAGGAAATTAAATGATGCAACAAGTATTACAAAGGCAATAAAGTAGAAGATTAACTTAATATGTGTCTAACAGCTCTGCACTTCTCCCATGTCCTGCTTGGGACATGACAAACTGTTTTGATCCCTTGAGGTATTTCAGTGAAGTCTTTGGTCTTGGACAGTGACCTTGCAATCTAAAACTGTATATCCTATTGTCTCTGGAACAATAGTTGGCAGTTGGAGGAGTAATGGCTCTTTACAGTGAATATGCAAAAGAAGATGTTCACAAGTTCAGCCCAGGTAAATGCTCAGCCCATATTCACACAGACCTAAACCTACTCACTTAATGCTGGTTACAATATTCTAAAATCAGTGCCAGAGAAAATGACAAAGAGTGATAAATTTTTTAAATAAAGTGTTGGGATTTTTTAATAAAATGTTGGCTTTTCCTTGTGAAGGTTTTTTTTTCCAATAACATTGACAAGCGTACCATTAGTTACGGTCCCTGTGTTTGTCACGATGTAGAGAGATGCGACTTGCAGGTAGTGTGGCCGAGTGGTCTAAGGCGCTGGATTAAGGCTCCAGTCTCTCTGGAGGCGTGGGTTCAAATCCCACCACTGCCAGTTGCAGTTATTACACTGTTGGAAGCCAATGTGATGTCTTGAAGCAGCATCGTTTGTGCTCAATTGTTCTGACATTGCTTGGTGAAGTAACTAAAATCATCCATCAATCACCTTGCTGAGATTGTTCCTCGTTAACCTAAGGTTAAATGATTGGTGAAACCCTCCTTTCCAGCACTTTGCAGGAGACTTTACAAGGGAGACACGCAATGTTGAAGAGACGTGTCAACAAAGACAGCCCCCCCTCACCCAGAACTTTCAGCATTTCTGGATGGATTTCATAAATCCCTGGGGATTTGCCACTGTGGAGTTGAGGTCAACAGCGTCCCATCCTTACTGTACACAGCTTGTATGGTTCCCTCCCATGCTGAACACAGCCTGAGCCAAGGACAACTTTGCCCTCATGAGTAGTCCCATGCGTTCGCTGGGACTTTGAGGCCTTGTAGCTTTGGTTAGCAGTTGGTAGAAAAATTTCCCAAATGGAAAATTTAGGCCACAGTAGACCATGTAGATATATTTAGGTTTACTAGATATTTGCTGTCACTCAAATCCATGACAAAGCATCTGTGACTGAATCCAATTTAAAATCTCTATGTGTCAAAAATGAACACGTCTAACAGCATTTGCAGTTAAATATGAATGGTATATTTGCCATATTTTTCGTAGTGTAGTGGTTCCAGCCACCGCCAGGTTTTAAAGCCATATACAACATTAACATTACACATTTCACCCAGGTTTCTTCTATTATTCAGTGATCTCAGAAAAACGTTAAAAACAGTAAAACTTCAGGGATGTATCTCAGTGGTAGAGCGCATGCTTCGCATGTATGAGGCCCCGGGTTCAATCCCCGGCATCTCCATGTTGCTTTAAGGTCCAGTCTGTCAAAGAGCTGCAAAACTCTGGCAGAGGTAATTAAATTAAACAAGAATTATAAAGGCAATAAAGTGTGTTAAATTAGCTTGATTGCTAAAAACTCTGCCTCTCATTCTACTTTTAGAGACTCTAGGAACCACAAGTAACCCTGCATTCTGGGAGCGCAGTGCTCTGGTGGGGTAGGAAGGTACTATGAGCTCTTTAAGATAAGATGGTGCTTGAACATGAAGAGCTTTGTAGGTGAGAAGAAGGATTTTAAATTCTATTCTGGATTTTACTGGAAGCTGATGCAGAGAAGCTAAAACAGGAGAGATGTGATCTCTTTTCCTGGTTCCTGTCAGGTGTAGCAGCTGTCGCTGTGGTCCTGCTACAAGTACTGCAATGCCCTGTTACGTCCTGCTAGGCCAAATCGCAACAACAGGTACCTCACTGCGCTTTTCATTAAAGAGCAGGTCTAGACCCTACTCTGTGATGTTATTTACAAAATCCCAACAATTCCCACCAAGAGCAAGCACAAGGCAACAGAGGCAAGGAAAACTTCCTTTAAGAGGCAGAAACCTCGAGCAGGACCATGGCTCAGGGTGGGGGGGCATCTGCCTCGACCGGTTGGGGGTAAGAGAAAGAGACAGAGAGAGAGAGAGACATGGAGAACTGCAGCAGAGGATGTCGAGCAGGAAGCAGCAGGTGTCTCTAACCACAGATCCAGACTCCACAGCTCCAGAGCCAGAAACACCTGCAGGAAGAGATAGGAGGAGAGAGGAGAGGGGCGAGAGAGCACAAGACTCCAGGAAAGGGAAGAAGTCGAGTTAGTAACATGCATTAATGGGATGAGGTTGCATACAGATGGAGAGAAGGAGGAGGAGAGAGGTGCTCAGTGCATCATGGGAAGTCCCCCGGCAGTCTAGGCCTATAGGAGCACAACTAAGGGATGGTCCAGGACTCACCTGAGCCAGCCCTATATAACTATATAAAGCTATATAACTATAAGCTTTATCAAAGAGGATAGTCTTGAGCCTACTCTTAAATGTGGAGATGGATGAAGAGTCTTTATGGATCTTTCAAGCAGCCTGATAATAAAGAATTGCAGTAATCCAGCTATAAAGTAACAAATGCATGGACTAGTTTTTCTGCACTATTTTTAGACAGGATATTCCTGAATGTGATGACTACTGCACTGTGGAAAGTTTGCTAGGACTGGCCACAAGTTCACGACAGGGAGATTTTTCCGTGAAGGTTATTGAGAGTTTAACTCAGCAGAGTTTGATTGTGCAAAGTCAACACAAACAAAGAAATGTGTTTCCGCCCTGTTTCGAACAGGGGACCTTTTGCGTGTGAGGCAAACATGATAACCACTACACTACGGAAACTGACAATTAAAAGTTTTTCGTGGGTAAGGAGTTACACCTACCCCTGGACAGGCTCTGCCCCACTGCAGTCCAGAACACACTCCCAGCAGTCAAAGCCTCAGTCATCCACCGTTAGGAGCGGAAAAGAAAAGGAAGGTCAAGATACCAGATATCACTGTGGCCAACTGGGTGAGAGCTTGCCGACCCCACAGGGGGAACAAGATGGCATCATTTTGGTCCACTCCACAGCAAGTGGCCCGCCGACTGGGACCAGCCACATACCCCTGGATGACGGCACCCGCTGGCACGCCAGCTGCCTCCAAAAGGTGCCAGCACCTACTGCAACGTCAACTCAGAGCAGCAGGGACATACTGCCACCCAGAGCGGAGCAGGAGGACTCCATGCCTCAATCAGTACAAACAAGTATAGCACTGCTTTTCAGGTTGTCGTGGCCGAGTGGTTAAGGCGATGGACCTCCATTGGGGTCTCCCCGCGCAGGTTAAAATCCTGCCGACAACGAGTAGCATACTTTGAGAGTAGAAGCTAACCAATGACACATCATAGTATTTTGTATCTCATAGGTACTGGAAGCCACCAGTCTCCACCAATATGTTTCTCAGTATCCACTTTTTCTGTCTGTGTTACAAGATTTGCAGAGAACGTTGTATTGTCCAGCAGAAAGGCAACAGGTGTGCTACTTTTCCACTATGATTTATACCATTAGCAGTGCAAGCATTTGGCCCAGGTTTGATTTCCAGGCACCACAGTTGCATTTACAGGTTTTGAAGCCATATACAACATTAACATTACATGTTTTACCCAGGTTTCTTCTTTTATTCAGTGATATTTCAATATCCTTGCGGGAGTCTTCCCAAAGGTTTAATAAAGATAAGTCTAAGTCTTTCTCAGAAAAAGTAAACAAAATCTGAACATCTTCAGGGGATGTAGCTCAGTGGTAGAGCGCATGCTTTACATGTATGAGGACCTGGCATCTCCAGCAGGTATTATGGTAGAGTCTTTAAAAGAGCTGCAAAAGATATTACCTCCTGTGGTAATCTGACTGGTAGGGTTATGGAGTAGTGGTAGACTAAGACCTCCTGTGGTAATCTGACTGGTAGGGTTATGGAGCGTACTGGTAGACTAAGACCTCCTGTGGTAATCTGACTGGTAGGGTTATGGAGCGTAGTGGTAGACTAAGACCTCCTGTGGTAATCTGACTGGTAGGGTTATGGAGCGTAGTGGTAGACTAAGACCTCCTGTCACACAAACTTAGCAGTGTGCTCTCTTTATACCTCAGGCTATCAGACAGCACAACTTCACATGCCATTAAAGGTGTACCCTTCAGCTTCTATGGGTGTTAAAGCAGGTATGGCCACTGTAATTTTTATGGATGAAATAAACTTAACCCTTAACCTTCAGCAGGTTTAAACATTTAACTTCAGACACTTGCAGCAGCAGATGCTTTGTTAAACATCAACACAGACTACCGTTGCACCACTCTACTTAGTTTAATCTGTCTGGATTACTCACATGTTGACTATTCACATTGGTGTTTTAAAAAAAAGGGCATTGTGAGCACAGATATAAACATCAGCAAGGAGTCTACCAAGTTGCCTCTTATCATTTTAGTTTGGAAAGCGGCACACCAAGTGAGGCTTACCGTGAGCAGACGGCTGTACTCACTCTGGTCTTCATAACACACAAGTCTTTCCTTTTACTAAAGACTTCCTTGGAGGGCGCAGATGAGTTGAAACTATTTTTGTGGGCTTTGCTGTTTGCCGAGCCTTTGTACTTCTGAAAACAAATATGCTGCCCTTAACTAGACTCACATTCTTAACAGCAGCTAAATAATAGAAGCAAGACCCTTGGCCATTTTCATGGGCCGTGAACAGCAACTGAGACGACAGGACT